>CM033626.1:39941824-40379324 GCA_019453435.1 Rhinogobius similis
CGCCGCCGTCTTGTTTTCGTTGTAGTTCACACGGAGCAGACCAGCTCAACAGAAAATAAGTTCTACTCGACTAAAAAAACGTTTTCAGGAAATCGTTGTGTTGTGACTTGTTGTTGCTCGTGTTCATTAAACATTTTACACAAATCAATCTACTTTATGTAACATTTTACCCTCAGACTTTTCATGTTTTTGTCACTTACTGTCACCTGTTTGTCACTTATTGTCACGTTTTCGTCACCTTTTCCCCGCATTTTTGTCACTTTCTTCCGTTTTTTGTCACATTTTTGTCACTTTTACTCACATTTAGTTGCGTTCTTGTCATGTTTTTGTCACTTATTGTCGTGCATTTGTCACTTTCTTCCGTTTTTTGTCACATTTTTGTCACTTTTACTCACGTTTTTGTCACTTGTTGTGTTTTTGTCACTTATTGCCGCATTTTTGTCACTTTATTCTGTTTTTTTCCACGTTTTTGTCACTTAATCGCATTTTTGTCACATTTTTGTCACATTTTTGTCTACACGACTAAAAAGACGTTTTCAGGAAATCGTTGCGTTGTTGACTTGTTGTTGCTCGTGTTCATTAAACATTTTACACAAATCAATCTACTTTATGTAACATTTTAGCGTCAGACTTTTCCCTCGTTCGTCATTAGCTTTAACGGAGTTCTCGTCAAACGGAAGTGCATTTACAACAAGTGCCCAGCCCTAGTTCCACCAAATAAATGGTCAAAACCTCTGAAATTCAGATTGATATCCTCAAATCAAGATGTTTAACTCCTCTACGAGCTTGTTTCTGCGTGGCTCTTACCCGTGAGGTGGCGTCCGAGCTTGAGCATCCTCAGCGAGCGCAGCAGCCTCAGCACCTGCACCACGCGGCCCATGTTCTCCAGCTCCGACGTGGCGCCGTGCAGCTGCTCCACGGCCGACGTCACGTAGAAGGGCAGCACCGCCAGCAGGTCGATCACGTTCTGCACGCTGCGGCTGAAGCGCCACTTGTCCCGGACGCAGAGGAACCGCGCGAGGAGCTCCGCCGTGAACCAGAACACGCAGACGTACTCCAGAACGTCCAGCAGGGAGGACACGCCCAGCTCGGCCCCAAGCTCCGTCTGCAAGAGAAGATCAGCCTGAAACCGAGTGTCTACAAGAGAAGATCAGCCTGAAACAAGCTCTGTCTGCAAGAGAAGATCAGTCTGAAACAAGGTCCATCTGCGAGAGAAGATCAGCCTGAAACAAGCTCTGTCTGCAAGAGAAGATCAGCCTGAAACAAGGTCCATCTGCGAGAGAAGATCAGCCTGAAACAAGCTCCGTCTGCAAGAGAAGATCAGCCTGAAACAAAGGGTCTGCAAGAGAAGATCAGCCTGAAACAAAGGGTCTGCAAGAGAAGATCAGCCTGAAACCGAGTGTCTACAAGAGAAGATCAGTCTGAAACAAGGTCCATCTGCGAGAGAAGATCAGCCTGAAACAAGGTCCGTCTGCAAGAGAAGATCAGCCTGAAACCGAGTGTCTGCAAGAGAAGATCAGTCTGAAACAAGCTCCGTCTGGAAGAGAAGATCAGTCTGAAACGAGGTCCATCTGCAAGAGAAGATCAGCCTGAAACAAGCTCCGTCTGGAAGAGAAGATCAGTCTAAAACAAGCTCCATTTGCAAGAGAAGATCAGTCTGAAACGAGGTCCATCTGTAAGAGAAGATCAGCCTGAAACCAAGTGTCTGGAAGAGAAGATCAGTCTGAAACAAGGTCCATCTGCAAGAGAAGATCAGCCTGAAACCAAGCTCCATCTGCAAGAGAAGATAAATCTGAAACCAAGTGTCTACAAGAGAAGATCAGCCTGAAACAAGGTCCACCTGCAAGAGAAGATCAGCCTGAAACAAGGTCCGTCTGGAAGAGAAGATCAGCCTGAAACAAGGTCCACCTGCAAGAGAAGATCAGCCTGAAACCAAGTGTCTGCAAGAGAAGATCAGCCTGAAACAAGGTCCATCTGCGAGAGAAGATCAGTCTGAAACAAACAGTCTGCAAAAGATCAGCCTGAAACCAAGTGTCTGCAAGAGAAGATCAGTCTGAAACTGAGTGTCTGCAAGAGAAGATCAGTCTGAAACAAGCTCTGTCTGGAAGAGAAGATCAGTCTGAAACGAGGTCCATCTGCAAGAGAAGATCAGCCTGAAACAAGCTCCCTCTGGAAGAGAAGATCAGCCTGAAACCAAGTGTCTGGAAGAGAAGATCAGCCTGAAACAAGCTCCGTCTGTAAGAGAAGATCAGCCTGAAACCAAGTGTCTGCAAGAGAAGATCAGCCTGAAACGAGGTCCATCTGCAAGAGAAGATCAGCCTGAAACAAGCTCCGTCTGTAAGAGAAGATCAGCCTGAAACCAAGTGTCTGCAAGAGAAGATCAGCCTGAAACCAAGTGTCTGCAAGAGAAGATCAGCCTGAAACAAGCTCCGTCTGCAAGAGAAGATCAGCCTGAAACAAAGGGTCTGCAAGAGAAGATCAGCCTGAAACAAGGTCCATCTGCAAGAGAAGATCAGCCTGAAACAAGGTCCATCTGCGAGAGAAGATCAGCCTGAAACAAGGTCCATCTGCGAGAGAAGATCAGCCTGAAACACGGTCCGTCTGCGAGAGAAGATCAGCCTGAAACCGAGTGTCTGCAAGAGAAGATCAGCCTGAAACCAAGCTCCATCTGCAAGAGAAGATCAGCCTGAAAAAAGGTCCACCTGCAAGAGAAGATCAGCCTGAAACTGAGCTCCATCTGCAAGAGAAGATAAATCTGAAACAAGGTCCATCTGCAAGAGAAGATCAGTCTGAAATAAAGTGTCTACAAGAGAAGAACAGCCTGAAACAAGGTCCATCTGCAAATGAAGATCAGTCTGAAACGAGCTCTGTCTACAAGAGAAGATCAGCCTGAAACCGAGCTCCATCTGCAAGAAAAGATAAATCTGAAACAAGGTCCATCTGCAAGAGAAGATCAGCCCGAAACAAGCTCCGTCTGCAAGAGAAAATCAGTCTGAAACGAGTTCCGTCTACAAGAGAAGATCAGCCTGAAACAGGGTCCACCTGCAAGAGAAGATCAGCCTGAAAGGTAGTTCTATTTTAAAATTCAAGATGTTTTGACTTCCATCCAGAAGGCTTTTGGATTTGTAAAACACTGCCCAGATGACGACCTTTCAAACAGTTTCTACGATGGATGACTCCTGGACGAAGGAGGATTTAAACGACTAATAAACAATAAATATTTAAAGGATAAATCCCACATCTGAGCGGGTCTCACCTCCCCCAGGTCCAGCGACATCAGCACCATGTTCACCACCGACAGGATCACAAACGACATGGAGAGCGTCCCAAAGGTGCGCGCGGTCCTGGACGAGTCAGGCTTCTCCAGGACGTCCCACAGCCTCCGCCTCAGCTCGGAGCAGGCGGCGCCCTCGAAGTCCTCCTGGTCCTGGTCCAGACTCTGCGGCTCCCTGGGGTCCTGGCTCAGGTCAGCGCAGTCCCTCAGGTCTTTGCGTCTGTAGTAACGCTCTCGGCAGCAGGTCTGGATCCACAGCTCGTCCAGGCCCCAGTACTCGATCTCCTGCAGGAAGCACAGCTCGCACAGCTCCTCGTGGACGTGGAGGTGCCCCGTGTGGTAGAAGTTCAGCACGTACCTGAGGAGAGGACCGGACACAGGCGGAGAGTTTACTGTGAGCGCTGTTCTCTTTTATTAAGGAAGTACCTGAGGAGAGGACCGGACACAGACGGAGAGTTTACTGTGAGCACTGTTCTCTTTTATTAAGGAAGTACCAGAGGAGCGAGAGCAGAGGGGAGTTCAAACCAGTGTTACAAGAGCAGAAGACTCTCTGAGCCACGTGGACGAAACATCACACGTCGAGGAAAACGTCACACGTCGAGAAAAAAACGTCACACGTCGAGAAAAAAACGTCACACGTCAAGAAAAAACGTCACACGTCGAGAAAAAAACGTCACACGTCAAGAAAAAACGTCACACGTCGAGGAAAAAACGTCACACGTCGAGGAAACTTCATACATCGAGAAAACGTCACGCATCGAGGAAACATCACACGTCAAGAAAAAACGCCACACGTCGAGAAAGCGTCACACGTCGAGAAAAGAAAGTCACACGTCGAGGAAACATCATACGTCAAGGAAAAAAAGTCACACGTCGAGAAAAAAAGTCACACGTCGAGGAAACATCACACGTCGAGAAAAAAAGTCACACGTCAAGAAAAAAAACGTCACATGTCGAGAAAAAAAGTCACACGTCGAGAAAAAAACATCACACGTTGAGAAAAAAACATCACACGTTGAGAAAAAAATGTCACACGTCGAGAAAAAAATGTCACACATCGAGAAAAATACATCACACGTCGAGGAAACTTCACACGTCGAGAAAAAAGTCACACGCCGAGAAAAACGCTATCACGCCGAGAAAAAAAAAGTCACACATTGAGGAAAAAACGTCACACGTCAAGAAAAAAATGTCACACATTGAGGAAAAAACGTCACACGTCGAGAAAAAAGCGTCACATGTCGAGAAAAAAAGTCACACGTCGAGGAAAAAACATCACACATCGAGGAAAAAACGTCACACGTCGAGAAAAAAAGTCACGTCGAGAAAAAAAGTCACACGTCGAGGAAAAAATGTCACACGTCGAGAAAAAAGTCACACGTCGAGAAAAAAAGTCACACGTCGAGAAAAAAACATCACACGTTGAGAAAAAAACATCACACGTCGAGAAAAAAGCGTCACATGTCGATAAAAAAAGTCACACGTCGAGAAAAAACGTCACACATCGAGGAAAACGTCACGCGTCGAGGAAACGTCACGCGTCGAGAAAAAAAGTAACACGTCGAGAAAAAACATCACACGTCGAGAAAAAAAAGTCACACGTCGAGAAAAAAACGTCACACGTCGAGAAAAAAAAGTCACACGTCGAAGAAAAAACGTCACACGTCGAAGAAAAAACGTCACACGTCGAGAAAAAAACGTCACACGTCGAGAAAAAAACGTCACATGTTGAGAAAAAAAACGTCACACGTCGAGAAAAACGTCACATGTTGAGAAAAAAAACGTCACACATCGAGAAAAAAACGTCACACGTCGAGAAAAAAACGTCACACGTCGAGAAAAAAACGTCACACGTCGAGGAAAACGTCACATGTCGAGAAAAAAAGTCACACGTGGAGAAAAAACATCACATGTCGAGAAAAACGCCACACGCCGAGAAAACGCTCACACGCCGAGGAAAAAACATTGAGGAAAAAACGTCACACGTCGAGGAAAACGTCACATGTCGAGAAAAAAAGTCACACGTGGAGAAAAAACATCACACGTCGAAGAAAAAACGTCACACGTCGAAGAAAAAACGTCACACGTCGAGGAAAAAACATCACACGTGGAGAAAAAACATCACACGTGGAGAAAAAACATCACACGTGGAGAAAATGTCCCATGTGTTTTTGAGACTCGGAGGGAGAGGGCTTTTTAACCAGAACTCAACAAACTAGTGTGACTGAAGCTAACTGCAGCTCCAGGAGTGTTTTTGATGATGGAACGATGTTAAAACAGGGTTAAAAGCTCTAAAAAGTCAATTTAGCATCATATCTGTTCTTTAAAGCAGAACTAAATAACTTCAGCGACAGAGCTCCCCCTGCAGCTCTCGTGTGAAAATACACTGCCAGTGAAAAGACGCAAACGCTTCTTTTTTTCCATCTTTTTCACTGAAAGAAGGAAATACAATCACATACAAACACATTTCATGTCGCCAAATTTAAAAAGGAGCCAGTGTTTCTCAGGAAAATTGTCTTCAGGTCGATGTTTTGCAGCTGGTTTTCCGCTCGGAGGCAGCAGGGGGCGACAAGAGCTTCGAAAATACATAAGCACCCACCACACGAACTTACAAAGACTTTAAAAAGGTAAAAATGTTACTTAGTTCTGCTTTAAAGATGAAGTAGGCCACTTTCCAATGGAGGGTTAAAATGGATTCAAACAATGTCCAGATTATCCCTTTAAACCTTGTGCTTGTACCACTCGATAAAAGAAGAAGAACATCTTTAATGTAATGACACCTCCACGGAGACAGGCGGCGCTGTATCACCCTCCAGAAAACTCCCACAGTGCACCTTGAGCCTCTAAAACACCTCTGCCTAAACTGCATGGATGTATTAAATGAACTGGATAAGCCCCGCCCCTCTGTCCCAGGTTGATTAGTGGTCGTGTGAGGTACTGCAGCCTTTTTCTAAAATGTCACATTATAATCACAGACAGGACTGAATTATTATCAGTATTTAAATAAAATAGAAGGAAATGTTCTTTTCTACCGTTTCTAAAATCACAGAAATTACCGTTTTTATCTGAAGTGACGTCACACAAACATGTGTGAGTCACATGAACGAGCGTCGGACGATACAAACAGAAGCTCGTGGAAAAGGCTCGACTAGAGACACCTGTAAGTTGTATTTTATTTCATTTCAGACGCTTCACGTGTGTCTAACATGAAGAACACAATTACAATCACACAAGCTAACGCTAACACAAGCTAACGCTAACACAAAGACCTGCAGCTGCTGGTCGTTCACGTCGCTCAAAGCATCATGGGGGATTGTGATCACGTGGCGCCCTAAAGCAAAGATGGCCGCCTCCGTATCAGGAAGTAAAACAAAGATGGCCGCCTCCGTATCAGGAAGTAAAGCAAAGATGGCAGCCTCCGTATCAGGAAGTAAAGCAAAGATGGCCGCCTCCGTATCAGGAAGTAAAGCAAAGATGGCCGCCTCCGTATCAGAAGTAAATGCGGAAGTAAGAAACTTTTTCGGGGTCATGCGCTAATGAGCTCAGGCCACAGGGAGGAACAGGGCGGCCATTTTGGATTCATCTTCCAGGTTTAATTATAGTTCGATGCTAAGCTGTAGTAAACCTGTGCTCACTGAAAGGTCTGCGCGTTCCTGTCGAAGAAGAACTCGTCCTCCCTGACGTCGTCGCAGAGCTCCGGCGCGGCGTCGGGGCAGAAGGCCAGTCGGCCGAGGCGCGTGTCCGGGAACGAGGCCAGCATCCGGGCCGAGAGGGCGAAGCGGGCGCCGCCCACGTTCACCTGGAACACGTCCAGAGGCGGCGGCGAGGCGGAGTCACTGAAGAACACCGTGGAGTCCAGGGACAGGGGCGGAGACGGGCTGTCCACCGGGCGCCGCGCCATGCCGGGGGCCACCTGCAGGGGGAGACACACGACCAAATATAAGTCCAGTGCACCTTATTCTGCCCCGCCCACTTTTGCCGTTTTTTGCACTTTTGTTGTAAACGCACTTCCATTTGACGAGAACTCTGTTAAAGCTAATGACGAACGAGGGAAAAGTCTGACGCTTGTTAGAGCCAAACTGATGCGGTTAGTTTGCATTTTGTCTTTGGGTGCACTGTCTGGTTTCACCACTAGAGGGGGGTATTGGGTCATTGTATTACTGTCTATGGGGAATAAACGGATCGTGTTTCGTTCACGCTACCGGAAGGACGCAATAGTCTTTTGACCGTTGTGCGGGAAGGTTTGTCTGTTTTATTTTATAGATTTTATTATTGAACTCACCGGACATTTTATCTTGTAAATATTAATAAAGTTGCAACTGTTTTTTAACTCGTACGATGACTGAAGATGCGTTCAGTGATTTGTACCAACGACCAGAAAACGTGTCAGACTTAAACTTCTGGTGCAAGTCGTGTTCAAGGAACGTGACACTACAATATCCAACTGTAATTTTCTGACCAGTGCGATTGTGATTAGGTTTGCGATTCATGTTTAAACAGGATTAGGATAGAATGGGATTTTGAACACAATTTTGTCGCGTTTAGTTTTTGGTTACATTCAGTTGTGTTTGTCATATTTAAAATGCGTCTTTGTCACTTTCAGTCATTTCTTTGTCATCTTTAGTTGCGTTTTTGCCGTTTTTAGTCGCAGTTTGGTGAATTGAGTCACGTTTTTGTCACTTTTTATCGCTTTTGGTCACTCTTTTGTCTCAGAACATGTTTGTACAAATCTGAACTAAAGTGTCCTTCAGGTTTGGTTTTTGATACAAGACAATTATATCCTACTTTTGGTCGACTAAATATCTCATTTTAGTCAAGTTCAAATCAGGCGACACTGTTTGGTCAAAGTTTAAACTAAATCCAAACAGAAACGGTTCAGTGTTTCATCAAAGTCGTGTTTCTGAAGCGTCGAACTCATCAGAGCGAAAACAGATTATGGATTATTTAATCAGAGCAAGAGCTTTTCAAACATTTATGTGAACAAGTCCTGCCACAGACCTGGTTTAGTCCTGGTTTAGTCCTGGTTTAGACCTGGTTTAGACCTGGTTTAGTCCTGGTTTAGTCCTGGTTTAGTCCTGGTTTAGTCCTGGTTTAGACCTGGTTTAGACCTGGTTTAGTCCTGGTTTAGTCCTGGTTTAGACCTGGTTTAGTCCCGGTTTAGACCCGGTTTAGACCTGGTTTAGAGCTGGTTTAGTCCTGGTTTAGTCCTGGTTTAGTCCTGGTTTAGACCTGGTTTAGTCCTGGTTTAGACCTGGTTTAGTCCTGGTTTAGTCCTGGTTTAGACCTGGTTTAGTCCTGGTTTAGACCTGGTTTAGTCCTGGTTTAGTTCTGGTTTAGACCTGGTTTAGTCCTGATTTAGACCTGGTTTAGTCCTGGTTTAGTCCTGGTTTAGTCCTGGTTTAGTCCTGGTTTAGACCTGGTTTAGACCTGGTTTAGTCCTGGTTTAGACCTGGTTTAGACCTGGTTTAGTCCTGGTTTAGTCCTGGTTTAGTCCTGGTTTAGACCTGGTTTAGTCCTGGTTTAGACCTGGTTTAGTCCTGGTTTAGACCTGGTTTAGTCCTGGTTTAGTTCTGGTTTAGACCTGGTTTAGTCCTGGTTTAGACCTGGTTTAGACCTGGTTTAGTCCTGGTTTAGACCTGGTTTAGTCCTGGTTTAGACCTGGTTTAGTCCTGGTTTAGACCTGGTTTAGTCCTGGTTTAGACCTGGTTTAGTCCTGGTTTAGTTCTGGTTTAGTCCTGGTTTAGACCTGGTTTAGTCCTGGTTTAGTTCTGGTTTAGACCTGGTTTAGTCCTGGTTTAGTCCTGGTTTAGACCTGGTTTAGTCCTGGTTTAGACCTGGTTTAGTCCTGGTTTAGTTCTGGTTTAGACCTGGTTTAGTCCTGGTTTAGACCTGGTTTAGACCTGGTTTAGTCCTGGTTTAGTCCTGGTTTAGACCTGGTTTAGTCCTGGTTTAGACCTGGTTTAGTCCTGGTTTAGACCTGGTTTAGTCCTGGTTTAGTCCTGGTTTAGTCCTGGTTTAGTCCTGGTTTAGTCCTGGTTTAGACCTGGTTTAGTCCTGGTTTTAGACCTGGTTTTAGTCCTGGTTTAGTCCTGGTTTAGTCCTGGTTTAGTTCTGGTTTAGACCTGGTTTAGTCCTGGTTTAGTCCTGGTTTAGACCTGGTTTAGTCCTGGTTTAGTTCTGGTTTAGTCCTGGTTTAGTCCTGGTTTAGTCCTGGTTTAGTTCTTACCTTGATCCTTCAGTTTTCGTTCAAATCCAGTTTTTCTGAAATAAATAAAACTCCAAACTTTTCCATTTCTGATGTTTGTCCCAAAGTCCCTGGTCACATGACGCCGGGTCAAGAGGTCATGAGACAGACAGGTGCAGACAGGAGCAGACAGGTGCAGACAGGAGCGCTCTGTGTCTGTGAGTGAAGAAGAAGAAGATCTGCTCTGTGTGTGAGAGAGAGAGAGAGGGGAGGGGAGAGAGAGAGAGAGAGGGAGAGCGAGAGGAGGAGAGAGAGAGGGAGAGAGAGAGGGTGAGAGAGAGAGAGAGAGAGAGAGAGAGGGAGGGGAGAGAGAGAGGAGAGAGAGGAGGAGAGAGAGAGAGGGGAGAGAGAGAGAGAGAGAGAGAGAGAGAGGGGAGGGGGGAGAGAGAGGGGAGAGAGAGAGGAGGAGAGAGAGAGGGAGGGAGAGAGAGAGGGTGAGAGAGAGAGAGGGAGAGAGAGAGAGAGAGGGAGAGAGAGAGAGAGAGAGAGAGAGGGAGAGAGAGAGAGAAAGAGAGAGGGAGAGAGAGAGAAGGAGGGAGGGGAGAGAGAGAGAGAGAGAGGGGAGAGAGAGAGAGAGGGGAGAGAGAGAGAGAGAGAGAGAGAGAGAGAGAGAGAGGGTGAGAGAGAGAGGGAGAGAGAGGGTGAGAGAGAGAGGGGAGAGCGAGAGGAGGAGAGAGAGGGGAGGGGAGAGAGAGAGGGAGAGAGACAGACAGTGAGAAAAGATGAATGAGAGGGGGAAAGAGAGAGAGAGAGAGAAGGAACAAAAAAGAGACAGAAAGAGAGAGAGAGAGAGACAGAAAGAGAGAGAGAGAGATGATTTTGAGCAGAAAAAGCCCAATTATCAAAGTATTTATTACAAAACGATGATTACAACGTCCAGGAGTCACTGGTTTATGTGGATTCTTCAGTATGTGGCTCCAACTGTCAATCATTCTAACACTTTGTCCAATCAAAACGGGCTCTGTTTTGGTTAAAACTGTTCATTATTCCAGCCACGGTGCGAGATTGACCTTTTTTAAACATAAAACACGAAAAAAACTAATAATAATAAAGTGCAACATCCTGAAAAAATGACCAGAGTTCTGAGGAAACGACCTGTTTGATGAAATGATCAGGACAAAAGAAGGACACAATATGAAAGAAAGAGCTTTAATATTTAATAAAGGATCAAATAAAACACATTCATTCATTTGGAGTTTGAGCCAAAGAAAATATCAGAATCAGAAAAAGGTTTAAGAAAAATCACAAACAGGAACTTGTTTTGGCCTAAAGTGCAACAAAAATGAATAAAATACAGACAAAATATATAAAAGAAGGAATGTATAAAAGAAACAATAAAATAAAATAGACCTGGACTATTTACAGAAAATGTACAGTTGGTGAGATTAGAATAAAACAGAAAAGTGCAATATTAAAATAAAAAGGTCTAAACCAGGTCTTGTTGCAGTTGAGTCGTTGTCATGGAAACCGGCTCCACTTTCACATTTTTGCTCAAACAGCGCCACCTGCTGCTCATCTTTAGTACAGACCTGGTTTAGACCTGGTTTAGTCCTGGTTTAGTCCTGGTTTAGACCTGGTTTAGACCTGGTTTAGTCCTGGTTTAGTCCTGGTTTAGACCTGGTTTACTCCTGGTTTAGTCCTGGTTTAGACCTGGTTTAGACCTGGTTTAGTCCTGGTTTAGTCATGGTTTAGTCCTGGTTTAGTCCTGGTTTAGACCTGGTTTAGTCCTGGTTTAGTCCTGGTTTAGTCCTGGTTTAGTCATGGTTTAGTCCTGGTTTAGTCCTGGTTTAGACCTGGTTTAGACCTGGTTTAGTCCTGGTTTAGTCCTGGTTTAGTCCTGGTTTAGACCTGGTTCAGTCCTGGTTTAGTCTTGGTTTAGACCCTCTTTAGTCCTGGTTTAGTCCTGGTTTAGTCCTGGTTTAGTCCTGGTTTAGACCCGGTTTAGTCCTGGTTTAGTCCTGGTTTAGTCCTGGTTTAGACCTTGTTTAGTCCTGGTTTTAGTCCTGGTTTAGTCCTGGTTTAGTCCTGGTTTAGACCTGGTTTAGTCCTGGTTTAGTCCTGGTTTAGTCCTGGTTTAGTCCTGGTTTAGTCTTGGTTTAGTCCTGGTTTAGTCCTGGTTTAGTCCTGGTTTAGACCTGGTTCAGTCCTGGTTTAGTCTTGGTTTAGACCTGCTTTAGTCCTGGTTTAGTCCTGGTTTAGTCCTGGTTTAGACCTGGTTTAGACCTGGTTTAGACCTGGTTTAGACCTGGTTTAGACCTGGTTTAGTCCTGGTTTAGTCCTGGTTTAGACCTGGGTTAGACCTGGTTTAGACCTGGTTTAGTCCTGGTTTAGTCCTGGTTTAGACCTGGGTTAGACCTGGTTTAGACCTGGTTTAGTCCTGGTTTAGTCCTGGTTTAGACCTGGGTTAGACCTGGTTTAGTCCTGGTTTAGACCTGGTTTAGACCTGGTTTAGTCCTGGTTTAGTCCTGGTTTAGTCCTTTTAACTCTTTAACACTTTCAAATTTGAAGAATGTTGAACACAAAACTGACGGGTTTGAACCAGAATAAATCCCACTTTGACTCGGCGTCTGAACTCTGGACATGTTTTCACGTCTTCAGCTGCTCCTGATGCCCTCCCACACTCCTGTAACACACAAGAGGTTAACTCAGATGCCCTCCCACACTCCTGTAACACACAAGAGGTTAACTCAGATGCCCTCCCACACTCCTGTAACACACAAGAGGTTAACTCAGATGCCCTCCCACACTCCTGTAACACACAAGAGGTTAACTCAGATGCCCTCCCACACTCCTGTAGCACACAAGAGGTTAACTCAGATGCCCTCCCACACTCCTGTAACACACAAGAGGTTAACTCAGATGCCCTCCCGTCCTCAGGGACAGTGAAGGGTTCAGAGAGAAAAGGTCAGAGTTTAAATGTTTGAATATTTACTTTTCTTCAGTGGATTCTGAGCTGAAGGTCGGTGGTGACCTCATGGACCTGGTCCTGGTCCTGGTCCTGTCGTTGGTCCTGGACCTGTCGTTGGTCCTGTCATTGGTCCTGGTCCTGTCGTTGGTTCTTTCTGTAGATTGTGGATCAGAGAGAGTCCTGCTCTGAGTCAAAGCCAGATCTCTGTGAAACAAAACACAGTGAGTTTTTGTCTTTGTCTTTGTTTGTGTCTTAAATGGTCCACTAGGTGGCGCTGACGCAGAACTTTCTCCCAAATCATTCCAAATACTTGTTGCAGCTTTGAGAAAGTGGAGGGAGGCACCAGACTGTGCTTTCTATTTTTGCCACTATCAGAGGCTGAATTTACAGAACGAGAAAACTGTAGCCACCATGATGTTGATAAAAAGCAGCAGAAAGACAGACAGTCTGTGCCAAACGTCAAGGACAGTGACACACTCTTGATAGGAGACAGTGCTATCAGTGGAGTCGTACATGGAAGAATGAAGACATTCAGCTTCCCCAGCAGCACAGTTTCTGAGATTACGTCACTGCTTCCCAGAGTACTGTCCACACACAGAGGAGTTAAACAGCTGATTGTACACGTGGGTGCAGTGGACATTCGAAAGGAGCAGACTGAAGTGTGAAAAAAGACTTCATGAAGTTATTTGAGGAGCTTGATAAAGTAGAAATCAAAACATTCATCAGTGGACCTCTTCCAAATATTGACAGGAAGATCAACAAGTTTAGCCGGCTGCTACAATTGAACACTTGGCTGTCCAAAGAGTGTGCACCTAGAGGATTGCACTACATTGAGAACTTAGTTTAGTTAGTTTAGTCTTTATTGGAGGGACAATGTACAGATACATTAAGTTTAAAAAGAAAACAGAGATGTTCTGCACCAGATTATAGCTAGATAGCTAGTTTCCGTCTGCAGTCCCTAATTTACAGGAGTAAAAATACATAATTTAAGCTAAACAATAAGACCATTATTTCATAGCGCCATCTGACACAAACACTCTCACAAACATCTCATTCATGCCTTAGCATTGGGTTCAAAATTTTAACACATTCACACTCGTATGCTCTTTCTTTCAGTAAAAGGTTAAAAATCTTACACATACTCAAATTACAGTTTTACATCAACAATTTATATTTACAATAATATTTACATCAAATGTAATGAAACATCAGGAGCTGCTTTTTTTTTTTTTTTTTTTTTCAAACTTCTATCTGTTCTGGAAACGAGAGGACCTGTTCAGGGGAAAGGGCCCACATCTGTGCAGAGGTGGAGTGAGGGCGCTGACAGAGAACCTCCTCCACGCTCTCAGGCATCAGAATGGCCGTGGACAGGGTCGTGAACAGATAGTTCGAGAAGAGAGGAATGAGAGAAGAACACCGAATCAATCAGCCAGAGACCAAGTCAATGCTTCAACATCAGCAGTAACAAAACAGCCGACTCCACAAAAGGATTTATCAACAGCAGCTCCACCAGGCCCAGCAAAGGATTCAGCTCCAGCTGCTCCTAAATCTCCTACACTGCCTCCAGTAAAGAGCTCATCAGCTGCAGCACCACAACGATCTCCACCGCCGCCCTTGAAGGACTCAAGCTCAACATCCGTCCCCCCTCCCTCAGGGTCCTCATCACAGGCAATGGACCGGTCATTGACAGGCCCAGCAGCTGCCCTGTCACCACCCCTACCCTCAGACCAGTCCTGGGTCCCCCCTGCAACATCTACTCCCACTCAATCATCACTCTCCTTTTCATCTCCACCTTCACCCAGGGACCTTCCCAACCATCTTGAAAGTCTGATCAAATCAGGAGTAAAGATGGTTCCACTCACACCTAATTTAGCAAGATCAAGAGTTCTGATGTCAACAATGATGAACTCTTCCCCGTACAAATCTGTGCCCACCATACCACCCAGGAGCTTCAACTCTCCTGCTTCACCAAAAAAACGACCTGCACCTCCACCCCCTCACCTTTCACCTGGTCCATCACCCAAAGTCCCCCCAACTCTCCACACTCAGCCTTTGCCCAAACTCCCTCCAGGTCTCACCCTTCGCCACCTTCCCCCACCTTCCCCCAGAACTGTTATCTCCCATAGCTAGGATGCAGTGGGTCTCAGCGTTGCCGGGACTTATGGTCATGAAAATGGTCAAACAAACCCGGGGCCCTGTGTTATATCTTTAGTCACGTCACACAGACTGGAGAACAGAAGGACAGCTAGACTGTCCAATCTTAGAAATTTAATTCATATTCCCTGTGAAAAGATAACGTCCAGTCACATTGAAACCAATCTGAAACTTGCTGTGCTTAATGTCAGATCCTTATGTAACAAATCACTTTTAATTAATGATTTTATATCTTCTTATAATCTTGATTTTATGTTTTTAACTGAAACATGGCTTGACAAAAACACGGGGGATGTAGTTCTAATAGACGCGACTCCACCGAGCTTCAAGTTTGAATCTGAAACACGCGACAACAAAAAGGGTGGAGGTGTCTGTGCAGTTTTTAGAGATAAAATAGTTACCCAGAGGTTGTCTTTTGGGGTGTTTTCATCATTTGAGTATTTATCTTTTAAAATGGAGCTAAAACAGTCTCCCTCCATACTCTACATTGTCCTGTACAAGCCTCCCCAGCACTGCCAAGGTTTTATTGATGATTTTACTGAGATGCTTTCAGTTGTATGCACAGACTTTGACGGTTTGGTCATTACAGGTGATTTCAATCACCTGTAATGACAATCAACCTTTGGTCTTACTCAGCATGTGAGTGGCCCCACCCACAGCAGAGGACACACTCTGGACCTGCTAATTACTAAAGGGGTTAATATTTCAAACGTCAGTGTGGTCGATGTGGCACTGTCTGATCATTTCTGTGTTTTCTTTGACCTGTCTGTTATTCCCAAATCACCAACTGGTCCTGCAGTTGTTCGGAGGAGACACATAAATGACAGCACAAGTGCACTCTTCATGGAAATGATAAACTTTGAAAATCCATCATGTTCAAATGTTGACGACTTTTTAAATTCTGTTACATCTAATGTCTTGAATGTTCTGGACACCATTGCTCCTATGAAGGTTAAAATGGTTAAAAATAAGCAGAAGGCGCCCCCTGGAGGAATAATGAGACAGTCAGGGCACAGAAAAGTGAGTGCCGCAGGGCTGAGCGAAAATGGCGCAAGTCAAAGCTCCAGATTCATAAAGAGATTTATAGAGAAAGGTTGTACATGTACAACCTCATTTTATGTAAAACAAGGGAAGGATTTTTTTCTGAAATAATTGGAAATTGCAGTAATAACTCGCGTGCTCTGTTTGCAACAGTAAACAGACTAACAAACCCTCCCATTCTGCTGCCATTAGAACTAATTTCCACAGCTAAGTGCAATGAGTTTGCAGTATTCTTTAATGACAAGGTTCAGGGCATTAAAAATGCCATAAATTCCACAGTGCAAATAATAACTTTAAAACCACCTACACATTTGGAGCTGACTCACTTTGCACCTGTAACTGACAAAACTGTCCAAGAGATCATCACCAGTCTGAGTTCTTCTACATGCTGCCTCCATGTGTTACACCAGATTTATAAAGTCTGTTCTGAGCACTTTGTTAGCACCACTCACTCACATAGTTAACATGTCGCTTCAATCTGGAACATTCCCAAGGGCCTTGAAAACTGCGGTCATTAAGCCTCTCCTAAAGAAGAGCAGTCTTGATGCCTCAGTACTGAAAAATTACCGGCCCATCTCAAATCTGCCATTTTTAGGCAAAGTCCTCGAAAAGGTTGTTTACCAACAGCTCACTGACTTCCTCTTAATAAACAACTCATTTGATGTTTTCCAGTCAGGTTTTAGACCTCATCACAGCTCTGGGACTGCTCTTATCAAGGTGACAAATGACATCCGCCTGAACACTGACACGGGCAAAGCCTCAGTCTTAATTCTGTTAGATCTGAGCGCTGTTTTTGACACTGTCGATCATGGGATCCTCCTACAGAGACTAGAGGACTGGGTGGGCATCACTGGCACCGCCCTAAATTGGTTGAAGTCCTTGAGGACAGAGAGTACTTTGTTGAGATTGGTAACTGTGTCTCAGACCATGTGAGCTTGACCTCTGGGGTGCCCCAAGGGTCAATCCTGGGACCCCTTCTGTTCAACCTCTACATGCTGCCCTTAGGTCAGTTAATACTCAGCACAAATGTGTCTTATCACAACTACGCAGATGACACTCAGATCTATGTCTCACTGACGGCAGGTGAATATGGACCAGTGGATTCACTCTGTCACTGCATCCAACAGATCAGCGTGTGGATGCAAAACAATTTTCTTCAGCTAAACTCAGACAAGACTGAAATCATCGTCTTTGGGCCGCAGAAACAGAGAGAAATTGTCAGCAGTCACCTCCAGTCTCTCGCTCTAAAACCGACAAATCATGTTAGAAATCTGGGGGTAATAATGGACTCAGACCTTAACTTTAACAGCCACATCAAATCAATAACATCAACAGCCTTTTACCACCTAAAAACATTGCCAAACTTAAAGGTATAGTGTCTAAGCCAGACTTGGAGAGACTTATCCATGCATTTGTCTCCAGTAGGTTAGACTACTGCAACGGCCTGTTCACTGGCCTCTCCAAACGAGCTGTAAAACAGCTGCAGGACATCCAGAACCTGCTGCTCTGGTACTGACAAGAACCAGGAAGTACGATCACATTAGTCTGTGTCAGGGCTCTGCACTGCCCCCTGTGGGTCAGGAATAGACTTTAAAGCAGCTCTGCTTGTGTTCAAGTCTCTCCACGGCCAAGCACCAAAGTACATCTCTGACATGTTAGTGCCATATGAACCATCTCGCAATCTGAGGACCTCAGGGACCGGCCTCCTGCAGGTGCCTAGAGTCAGGACTAAACATGGGGAATCAGCATTTCAGTTTTTTGCAGCTAAAATCTGGAACAGTCTCCCCGAAGATGTGAGACAGGCCTCCACTCTGACAATGTTTAAATCCAGGCTAAAAACAGTTCTCTTTAGACGTGCATACGACTGAAAGATCTATCTGCACTCTTCTCTTTTAAAGCACTTTATTTTAAAATGATTTTAAAATGATTCTGTGTGTCTTTTTGTGTTTTTGTGATTTTAATGCAACTTTTCCTGTTTATGTAAAGCACTTTGAATTGCCCTGTGTACGAATTGTGCTCTACAAATAAACTTGCCTTGCCTTGCCTATTTGTGAATGTTGTATTTTGTGACATTTGTTGATCAAGTACAGTCTTTTATAAAACATCTGCATTAAACATTCAATTGTTGTCAAAAGAATCCAATCTGGTTTGATTTAAATGTGAAGAATCCTGTTGATGTGGTTTAAAGTCACCTGTTTTCCTGTGCAGTTCCACACATGTCCACAGAGGGGCGCTGCTGTTCTTTCATCACAATCCTGTTTGAGCAGAAAAGATTTACCACGTGACGCTGAGACAAAAGTCACTTCAAAATATAGGACTTTGAGCAGAATCCATCAAACTGTGTTGACAAGTTTACTTCTTAAACTTCTTTTTCTCACGGCTTTATTTTCTGACATTTGGACTTTGATTTGGATTCAAGGATTTGGTCTAAAATCATGAGTTGTTCTTTTATGACAGAGTTTTATTTTCTAAAACATTAACACATTTTAATGAGCACAGCTTAGTTTCCAGACTTTGCTGCTGTTTCTTGTGTAACAGGTTAATAATAATCACATATTGTGTCAGTTTAACAGTTGGTCCTGGTCTGTGCTGCTGTCACTTCAGAGTCAGTGAAGCCTCATGTGTTTAAGACGCTCTGGTTTCTGGTTCAGATGAAGCTTGTCGTTCTGTTTTAATCAATGCTTTGTTTCTTGTGTGATTCTTTTCTATTGAATTCATCGATGTAAGTTTAATCCGTCTCTTTATAATCAAAGCCTTTGGTCTGTGTTTTGTGTCGTTTGAGCCTCATGAGCCCAGAACACAGACTTAAAGGCACAACATGAAGAAAAGCACAAAGCAGATGAATTAAAGGCTCTGTTCACACAAACATCTGACCAGGATCTGATTTGTGGACTTATCACAATAAATGATATTATTGGAGTTGTTTTTCATCTAAACATGAATAAGTTCCATCAAACGTCTCTTTTGTGTCGACATCAGTCTTTCTTCTCTTTGTGTTTGTTCAGTGATAATAATATCCTGTTTACAACAGTTTATTCAGATTAAAAACAGTTTCCTCCTGATAATAGTTTAGTTTAAACTCTGTCTAAATGTGAGGAACAGAAGAGTGTTACCTGGAGAAGGAGCAGAGTCTGGAGCAGAGTCTGGAGCAGAGTCTGGAGCAGAGTCTGGAGCAGAGTCTGGAGCAGAGTCTGGAGCAGAGTCTGGAGCAGAGTCTGGAGCAGAGTCTGGAGCAGAGTCTGGAGCAGAGTCTGGAGCAGAGTCTGGAGCAGAGTCTGGAGCAGAGTCTGGAGCAGAGTCTGGAGCAGAGTCTGGAGCAGAGTCTGGAGCAGAGTCTGGAGCAGAGTCTGGAGCAGAGTCTGAGACACTGAAGAGGAGCAGGGTTTGTGAGACACAGTGGGAGGAGTCAGTGGAATATGGGCTGTATTTAATTCTCTGTTTACAAACCAGACTCAGGAAGTGAAGAGTTCGAGAAGTAGAAGTTGTCTGACAAGTTTTCTTTCACAGGTGATTTACTCAGTGCTGAAGGAAAGATTCCAAACAGTTAGTTGTTCATAAAAGTATGCAGAGAATTTGGAGGCAAAAAGACGTGAGGATCATCAGGTCCAACAGTGTTTTTATAAACTCTTCTTTTGCACAAACGTCTCTGATGAGACGATACGTCGGCTGCTGTTGGACTCTGAACACTTTAATCACATCAACACTTCATGTTTGCTCGGTTTGTTTCTAATGATGTCATGTTTCCATGAAAAGCTCTTCAGGGTCACAGCACAGGTAGAACGTGCAAACACCGGGCCTTCCATTCATATCAAACCACATTTAACATTTGAGAAAATGTGTCAATAATAAATAAATAAATCCAAAAGTATAAAACAGGGACTGGACAAACTGGGTCCAAAGAGCTCAGAGTCAGCTCTGGTTCTGTCGGCGCTGAAGGCTCTGCTTCATTTGAACAAATGCACTTTATTGAACCCACAATCTCCTCGTTGGGAGGCAGGAGCTCTAGCCGCTCTGCCACCGTGCACCCCATGTCTCTGACATTCTCTGACATTGTTTTCTTCAAATGCATTTTTAAAGATCAGCCTAAAGTAGATCCACACAAACTGTACAATCTGGACTCAACACATTTAGACCAAACAAGGATTTAAGATCAGATGATGACACATTTATGCAAGATTTTAGTCAAGAAAATTAGTCAAAACCTGGTTAAATGTCCCAAAACATGTGACATTTTGGCCGTTTTCACATAAAATACATTATTTCTACAGGAAAACATGACACGATGAAAAATGTCTAACACACTTTTCTTCCATTGATGTGAGTGAACCACAGGAGGAGTTTTGATATCTTTAAACCTGTTTCACTGCAGAGTCTGACTGTGAGTCAACAAAAGCTCCAGGAAAAAAATGCAACACGATACAAACTGGTTTGTGCATGATTTCCTTGAATGTTGTTTGTATAAAAGAAAGTCTCCGCCTCGTTCTGTGACGTGGCTGTTGTCCAGAGCATAAATGACACAAAATGTTCCAGGTTTTAATGACATTTGTTTGACTTGTTTAGTGTTTCCACTGTTTGTTGTAACGGTTCACAAAGATCACACTCCAGCATTTCTATGGATTAAAGCAGATTATCACCACCAAAGTTCACAGATGCCCTTCCCGTCTCCAGTTTAATTCCACTTCACAAACCCAGATCCTGCTCTGCTCACGTTCACTCTTCTGACGCTCTGTACTTTTCACAGACAATAGATTATTTGGGCTGTTTCTGCTTTAATCCTGAAGCCATTTTCAATCTAAAGCTCTTGGTCTGAAGCTAAAGGAGGACTCACATCCACATAAAGACGAGCCACATCAAGATAAACATGAAGGCTTCACTGATCGTGTTCAAAAAACACTTTATTCTGGACAAAATCACTGCGTCGTCTGCTTCAAAACATCAAACCAACTGGACAGAGAGTGAAGTGTCTCTGTCACTGACTTTAGTCTCTGTTTCTTTTATGTTTCCTGTGACATTTAACTGGAAAAAGGTGAAACAAAAGCCTTTGGTTTTGGTTTGATTCAGTTGACTTTGCTGCACATTTGGAGCAGCAAGTCACGAGTCGCTCTGGTGTGACAGGAATGTTTTCAAATGAATCACATTATGTCTTCTCTCATGACATAATCTGTTTGGGAGATATTTCGGTAAGTGCTGAGTAAAAGGGACACACCTCTGACTTGCGCAACAGTGAGGTTTGTGTGTATTGAATGTAACGTGAAAGACTGTTTCTGTTGGTGCTGAGTCAAAAAGTCACGGAGGAGGAGTCGGAGGACTGTAAACAGAAGCTGTATTTAATGTTTCATGAGTAGATTCAGTGCAGTTTCCAGGAGAATATTTGAAGTTTAGGCCCAACATCCAGACCTTCTTTGACTGTTCTTTGCAGGAGAAAAGCTGCAGGAAAATAGAGTTTTTGTGTAATGTGTATTTTTCCAACATTCACAGTGTGCCTCGTGTCCTCAGAGGATTGAAACACTACATTTACATTTGTTTAAAGCTCTTCATATTCACTGGTCTCTGTTTCAGACTCTGGTGTGTCGTGGCCTCTGAGCTCAGAGTGAGTCCTGCTCTCACAAAGTGACTCTGAATCCAGGCCCTCGTCACCAACTGGGATTTTGATTGTTGTTTTGTCTTTTTGTTGTTTTGTGTTTTACATTTTAAAGTGGACATGTTCTAAACAGGGGGTTCAGGGGTCCTTCCCCAGAATAATATGGAATAGATCAAATATTGTGGGTGCATTGTCCACACGTTCAGCTGATTTAAATCCTTGATATTTATTTGTAACTTTATAATGGAGTCCTTTATTTACTATTTATCTTTCTTTGTGGGGTCTTTTTCCTGTTTAAAGTAAACTGCACTTGACTGTGATGTTGAGAGAAAAGCGACTGTTTTAGAGCCTTCAGTTGATGATGAAGGAAGGGCATCTTGGGCCCCTTGAGGTCGGGGGCCAAAGGCAGCGGGGGCCCTAATGCTGATCCGCCCCTGTGGACAAACTGTTCTTCTTTAAAAGTGTAAAGTGTGGAACTCACTGTCACTGAAGTCAAACCATCAGAGCTGAAGCTGTTCACCTCGAGGCTCAACGTTTGGCTCAAAATCATCTGTAAATGTTTGAAACGTTAAATTGTGCTGCTGTAAATATGAGTTTAAATTGTGCTTTTAAAATGTTTAAAATGTGAAACGCCCAACTAAACCTGTCAAATAAATAAGTGAAAAGTGTCTCCCAGGTTTGACTTTAGCTTTTGTTCTGTTTATTCTGATAAATTTGACAAAATGTGATAAAAAATCAAGTGAAAAAAGTACTTTTCTTTTGGTTGAGGGGGATTTTATCACTTTCTGTTCAGGACTCAGCTTTGAACAAACAAAATACTTTGTACATGTACTTTAATATTTGTACATGTACTTCAACACTCTGTAGTCTCATGTACATTTGCAGTATTCAGTCTTTGGGGATTCACTTTCACAGAGTGGTTTCTTTTGGTTTGATCGGTTTCAATTGTTTGTTTGTTTGTTTGTTTTATTTATTTGAATGGGACAGCATGTATTAATGAACAGCTTACACTGTAAATACACCAGATTTAGCTCAGGGCTAATTTCCATCCGTAGTCCCACAATCAAGATGAAGAAGTAGGTGTGGGTGTGTCTGTCAAATGTGGCTGTCGTCCAAAACAAATAAAGTCTAAAACTGGAACTCATGTTCTGTAAACATCTGGCTCCAGGCCAAACCAGGACAGAGCTGAGGGGTGTTTCCTTTGTGGGTTGGACGTCTGGCTCGTGCCCAAGCGCACGGTGCAGTCACGAGTGCGTAATTATGGTTTGAATATAATGCATTAAGGAGTCTGCATGTCCTCCTCGTGTTACCGTGGGTTCTCTCCAGGTTCTCTGGCTCCTCCCACCGTCCAAACACATGACTGTGCAGGTTAATTGAGAACTCTAAATTGCCCCGAGTGAATGAATGTGAGAGTGAATGGTTGTCTGTCCTTGTCTCTGTCTCTGTGTTTGTTGTGATGAGTGTCCACTGTCCAGGGTGTACCCCGCCTAAGGCCCAAAGTCACTGGGACAGGCTCCAGTCACCCGCGACCCCTAACGGGAATAAGCGGTAGAAAATGAATGAATGAATGAATATAATGCATTAATAAAAATAAATTAAAAGTACTCGCTAGCGCCCCCTACCTATTAAGTCAAACATCGACTTTGTCCGATTTGGATGAAACTTGGGGAATATGTCCAGTGTAGGGCGCCATGAAAAAAACTGAATTAGTGATATGGTGCATTTATCACCGTTGGCCACCAGGGGCGCAAAGAGTGCTCACCAAATCATTGAAATAGCTCCTGCACGCACATGCATACTCCGATCGACATGACATTTGAAACACTCGTAAAGCTCAAGTCGCTGAATCCATTTATGTGCGCACAATAACAATCAACCCTACGGCGCCACCTGTAGGAGCGCACTAAATTACAATGGGGAGAAAAACAATTACTTTGACTTTTATTTGTGAAAATTTGACAATTCCTAGACGGCCTCCTGATCAGAAAAGCCAATGAGACCCATAGCCTATTTTTCACATTTTTGCCTCCAGAGCTCCCATTCATTGTCTATGGGAGTTGGACTCTCTTCACACAAGGCTCTTTTGCAGACCATCCTCTGGAGCATTTTAAATGAGCTTAAAAGCTCCTTTAGTGGACGACAGTGATGCCCCGTGTTCTCCTGAACGCCTCACACTCTTTTACACCAGCAGCTGTGCTTTTATAACAAACACTTTGTATAAATGTTGTTATTAGGCCCGAGCGCCACAAGCTGGCGAGAGGCCTATTAGTTTCGCAGTGCCGTCTGGCACGGCGCGAAATCGCGCACGTCGCGCACGAAATCAGCGCGCGCCGCCCGCCTTCAAACACTCACTAACGCATTCCCCAACTCATGCACGTTCCGTGCATACCAATTAGTAGTGGGAAAATTGAACATTATCATTGTAAACGGGCGAAGCCCGTGCGAAAGTGCGCACGAAGCGCACACGTAAAGCGCTCGTGTGCGCTGAGTCGGCCACTAATGCGTTCCCCAACTCATGCACGTTCCGTGCATATAACAATTTAATGTAAAAACTGAACATTACTATTGTAAATAGGGCCAATAACAGAAAGTGGGCGGAGCCCACTAAAAATCTCGAAAGTGTCCGCCAGTGACCAGGGACCCATACCAAAACGTAGGAAAGCGCGCGGCGCTTCCGAAAATGTATAGTTTGCTAAATAAAAAAAAGGGGAAACATTGTTTTCGCATCGGAATATTATTAGGCCCGAGCCCCTACAGGGCGTAGGGCCTATTGCTTTCGCAACGATGCCGAAGGCAACTGTCTCGCCAAACTTTCGTGCGCAGCGCGAAAGTTTGGCAGCCTAGTCGGTTCTATGGTCGGACAGTGAAATAGCCCATGCCGAAGGCATGGGACCTGCATACTTCCTCCTGCTATGTAAAAGAACCCTTTCAACTGTCTTGGCGAACTTTCGCGCAGCGCGAAAGTTCGGCCACCAACAAAGCCCCAAACATTGACAGTGAACTGTCCCACACCCCTGGCATCAAGCCCCACTCACCAGCCATACTTGTTCCTGCTAAAATACATGGAAACCAATGGGGAGCCCATGGGGGGGCCCGACTCGGAGGTGAATGACGAGCGCGTAAGCGCTCGTAATCCAAATTTGACCCCATGGCGACCTGCGCAAGGGTCAGAGCTTTCAAAAAACGTATAATATGTTGTTCCCAGTAAAACGGATATATTGTTTTTGCTAAAAATATTATTATTTTTTTATTTTTAGGCCCGAGCCCTACAGGGCGTAGGGCCTATTAAAGCTCGCAACGATGCCGAAGGCATCGTTGCAACTATCTCGCCAAACTTTCGCCAGCGAAAGTTTGGCAGCCTAGTCGGTTCTATGGTCGGACAGTGAAATAGCCCATGCCGAAGGCATGGGACCTACATATTTACTCCTGCTATGCGAAAGAACCCTTTCAACTGTCTTGGCTTAACTTTCGCAGCGCCAAAGTTCGGCCCCCCCAACGCCCCAAACATTGACAGTGAACTGTCCCACACCCCTGGCATCAAGCCCCACTCAGTAACCATACTTGTTCCTGCTAAAATACATGGAAACCAATGGGGAGCCGATGGGGGGGTCCGACTCGGAGGTGAATGACGAGCGCGTAAGCGCTCGTAATCCAAATTTGACCCCATGGCGACCTGGGGAAGGGTCAGAGCTTTCAAAAAACGTATAATATGTCGTTCTCAGTAAAACGGATATATTGTTTTTGCTAAAAATATTATTCTTATTTTTATTTTTTTTATTTCTTATTTTTTCTTCTGCTCTTTGAGCTCTAATTTGACCCCCTGAACATGCTCAAAAACTCACCAAACTTTGCCCAAAATTCAGAATCGGCGAAAAATTTTGTTTTTTATAGGTGTCATGTTTGGGGAAAAAATAATGGTGCGACAGCGCCACCTACAAAAGTCAAAATACATTGCGCCTATGGGAGGCGTCCCGACGTCAAGTTTGTCGTACAGCCACGAAATTCAGAACATGCATTCCTCTCCCGAGGACAAAAAAAAAATATTATTATGGCCACGCCCCCTGACTCACCGTATGGCCGCCATATTGGATTTAAAGTTCCGAAACGCTGAGTCAGCGTTTTCGCTCACCTCGAACTTGAACGAACTCGTCCTAGGGCGTTTCGCCCACGGCGCTCAAAATCGCTGCACATGCTCTAGACAAGTGGGGCATCTAAAGTTATCCAATTCGTTAAAATAACTTTTACCGTCTCTGCGCGGCGCAGCCCCAAAGTTGACTGACGATTTTTTGGATATTCAAAATTTTAAAAATGCTCCCGTTTTGGCAAAACAAGTCCGATTATGCCGAAATTTTAATAGGTTGTTTAACTTTCTTGCCTGGACCTACTTTAGGTGGAATTTTTTCATTTGGCGCGATAGCGCCCCCTACAGAGTGAAAAAACTTTTTGTATGGGGAGGAAAAAATTTACTTTTTTAGAATTTTTTGAAATTTTGCACAAAATTCCATTTTGGCCTACCGATCAAAAAAGCCAATCAGACCCATGTCGTATTTTGTACGGCGAAGCCGTACCAATGACCGAAACATCCCATGTTATTCCTATGGGAAAATCGAAAATTGTCTCAAATTTTGATATTTTTTGACTACGCATTTTAACGAACTCCTCCTCGGGCGCAAGCCCGATCAACCTGAAATTTGGTGGACATCTTCCTGAGGAGTGGGGCACCAAAAGTTATCCAAATTATCAGGATAGGTATTACGGTCTCCGTGCGGCGAAGCCGCACATTTCGCAAACATTTTAGAAAAGACAGAAAAAACCCCATGTTATTCCTATGGGAAAAACTCAAAATCGCTAAAATTAAACTTTGTACTTTAACGCACTCCTCCTCGGGCGTAAGCCCGACCAACCTGAAATTTGGTGGACATCTTCCTGAGGAGTGGGGCACCAAAAGTTATCCAAATTATTAGGATAAGTATTACGGTCTCCGTGCGGCGAAGCCGCAGAAATTGCCCAAACTTGAACAAATTACCGAAACATCCCATGTTATTCCTATGGGAAAATCTCTCAAATTAAACTTTGTACTTTAATGAACTCCTCCTCGGGCGTAAGCCCGATCAACCTGACACTTGGTGACAATCATCCTGGGGAGTGGGGCATCTAAAGTTATCCACATTTTTGGGACAAGTGTTACGGTATCCATGCGGCGGAGCCGCAACAATTGGCAACATTTCTGCTCATTCATAACAGCAGTTTTGGGACACAGCTTTGTTCCACCACAAAGCCCCAGTACAGGAAAGGATGAGGGCGCGTCAGCGCCATTTGCAGTCAGTTGCGAGAGCGGAGTACGACGAGCGCGGCCCGCGAGGGCCGTTCGATGCCGCTTGCGGCTTTAATTTTATTTATTATTTTTTCTTCTGCTCTTTGAGCTCTAATTTGACCCCCTGAACATGCTCAAAAACTCACCAAATTTTGCCCAAAATTCAGAATCGGCGAAAAATTTTGTTTTTTATAGGTTTTTTGTTTGGGGAAAAAATAATGGCGCGACAGCGCCACCTACAAAAGTCAAAATACATTGCGCCTATGGGAGGCGTCCCGACGTCAACTTTGTCGTACAGCCACGAAATTCGGAACACGCATTCCTCTCCTGAGGACGAAAAAAAAATATTATTATGGCCACGCCCCCTGACTCACCGTATGGCCGCCATATTGGATTTAAAGTTCCGAAACGCTGAGTCAGCGTTTTTAATCACCTCGAACTTGAACGAACTCCTCCTAGGGCGTTTCGCCCACGGCGCTCAAAATCGCTGCACATGCTCTAGACAAGTGGGGCATCTAAAGTTATCCAATTCGTTAAAATAACTTTTACCGTCTCTGCGCGGCGCAGCCCCAAAGTTGACTGACGATTTTTTGGATATTCAAAATTTAAAAAATGCTCCCGTTTTGCCAAAACGAGTCCGATTATGCCCAAATTTTAATAGGTTGTAGAACTTTCTTGCCTGGACCTACTTTAGGTGGATTTTTTTCATTTGGCGCAATAGCGCCCCCTACAGAGTGAAAAAACTTTTTGCATGGGGAGCAAAAAATTTACTTTTTTGGAATTTTTTCAAATTTTGCACAAAATTCCATTTTGGCCTACCGATCAAAAAAGCCAATCACACCCATGTCATATTTTGTACGGTGAAGCCGTACCAATGACCAAAACATCCCATGTTATTCCTATGGGAAAATCGAAAATTGTCTCAAATTTGGATATTTTTTTACTACGCATTTTAACGAACTCCTCCTCGGGCGCAAGTCCGACCAACCTGAAATTTGGTGGACATCTTCCTAAGGAGTGGGGCACCAAAAGTTATCCAAATTATCAGGATAGGTATTACGGTCTCCGTGCGGCGAAGCCGCACATTTCGCAAACATTTTAGAAAACACAGAAAAACCCCATGTTATTCCTATGGGAAAATCGCAAAATCTCTCAAATTTAACTTTGTACTTTAACGAACTCGTCCTCGGGCGTAAGCCCGATCAATCTGAAACTTGGTGACAATCATCCTGAGGAGTGGGGCACCAAAAGTTATCCAAATTATTAAGATAGGTATTACGGTCTCTGCGCGGCGAAGCCGCTAATTTTACCAATATTTTACAAAAGACAGAAAAACCCCATGTTATTCCTATGGGACAATCTCAAAATCGCTCAAATTAAACTTTGTACTTTAACGAACTCGTCCTCGGGCGTAAGCCCGATCAATCCGAAACTTGGTGACAATCATCCTGAGGAGTGGGCCACCAAAAGTTATCCAAATTGTTGAGATAAGTATTATGGTCTCCGTGTGGCGAAGCCACAAATATTGCCCAAACTTGAACTAATGACAGAAACATCCCATGTTATTCCTATGGGGAAAATCACTCAAATGAAACCTTGTACTTTAATGAACTCCTCTTCGGGCGTAAGCCCGACCAAGGTGAAATTTGGTGAACATCATCTTGAGGAGTGTGACACCAAAAGTTATCCATATTTTTGGGACAGGTGTTATGGTCTCTGTGCGGCGAAGCCGCAAAGTCGACTGAGAATTTTGCTCATTCATAATTACGATGAAGCTGACGTTCTATGTAATTCATGCTAAAGCTCCTAAAATAGAAACACTGAGGGCGCACCAGCGCCACCCTTACTGGGCGCTAGGCTAGCGGAGTACGAGCGCGGCCCGCGAGGGCCGTTCGATGCCGCTTGCGGCTTTAATTCTTCTTCTTCTTCTTCTTACCCTAACCAACCCCCCTATTTTTCACCCAGTGAACATTGACGAAGTCTCAGGAAAATTTGCACACCTCTCAAAATCGTGCCTCTGTACATTCTGGCTATTTCCGATTTTCAAAATTCAAAAATATGGCGCGTCAGTGCCCCCAAGTGTACAAAAAATGCATTACGGGATAGGAAAGTGCCAAAAAAAAATTGGATCGTAGAATCATAAAATTTGGCAGAGAGGTAGATAGTGACAAGACAAGCAAAAAATATTATTACGGCAACACCGTCCGCCCAACCAATTGTCAGCCATATTGGATCTAAATTCGCTAAACATGACTCAGCAGTTTTTAAAAACTTCGTACTTTTACGAACTCCTCCCAGGGCGTTTGCCCGAACGAGCTGAAATTTGGTGAAAATGAAGTTGAGGAGTGTGGCATTAAAAGTTATCCAAATCAGCAACCTACGTTTTACGGTCTCTGTGCAGCGAAGCCGCAAAATTTGCCCACAATTCCTGAAATTTTCAAATTTTTAATTTTGCTCCCATTTCCACATATAAAGTCCGAATTGCATCAAATTTGAATCAGTTGTTAAACTCCCTGCCTGAAACCTACTAGAAGTGAAAGAATTAAATTCCGCGCGTTAGCGCCCCTACAGATTAAAGCAAACTTTTATATGGGGAGCAAAATTTAGTTTTTAGAATTTTTGAAATTTTGCACAAAATTCCATTTTGGCCTACCGATCAAAAAGCCAATCAGACCCATGTCATATTTTGTATGGCAAAGCCGTACCAATGACCAAAACATCCCATGTTATTCCTATGGGAAAATCAAAATTTGCATATTTTTTTTACTACGCATTTTAACGAACTCCTCCTCGGGCGCAAGCCCGACCAACCTGAAATTTGGTGGACATCTTCCTGAGGAGTGGGGCACCAAAAGTTATCCAAATTATCAGGATAGGTATTATGGTCTCCGTGGCGGTAAGCCGCACATTTTGCAAACATTTTACAAAGACCTAAAAACCCCCATGTTATTCCTATGGGAAAATCGCAAAATCTCTCAAATTTCACTTTGTACTTTAACGAACTTGTCCTCGGGCGTAAGC
This sequence comes from Rhinogobius similis, assembly GCA_019453435.1. Lineage (NCBI taxonomy): Eukaryota > Metazoa > Chordata > Actinopteri > Gobiiformes > Gobiidae > Rhinogobius > Rhinogobius similis. Next base: position 39,971,362 of record CM033626.1, read on the forward strand.
CCGTCAATCAGAAACTTGGTGACAATCATCCTGAGGAGTGGGGCACCAAAAGTTATCCAAATTATTAAGATAGGTATTAAGGTCTCCGTGCGGCGAAGCCGCAAACTTTGCCAACATTTTACAAAAGACAGAAAAACCCCATGTTATTCCTATGGGAAAAACTCAAAGTCGTTCAAATTAAACTTTGTACTTTAACGCACTCCTCCTCGGGCGTAAGCCCGACCATCCTGAAATTTGGTGAAAATGATCTTGAGGAGTGGGCCATCTAAAGTTATCCAGGATTTTAGCACAAGTATTACAGTCTTTGTGCGGTGCAGCCGCAAACTTTAACCAATTTTTACACATTTTCAATGAAATATGAGCAGTAGAAGGCGCGGTAGCGCCACGGATTCGGCAGCAGGTATTTTATGAGGAGGGAAATTGGGGCGCGTAAGCGCCCCCCTTTGGCGTTGCGGGGCGGCGGCGTGGCGCGGGCGAGGGCCGATCATTGCCGCTTGCGGCTATATTTTATGCTTCTTATTGTGACGCTAAAGGGTCTGGAGAGTCCATAACGTCGTCTAATTGTGTTTAATTGTGTTGTGTACGTGTGTTATGTAAGTCCATGGCATTTTTTTGATTGCTAAACATTAGGTCAATTTCCTCCAAATCACTTTTAGTTAATGAATTAATTAACGATTATAATATTGATCTTCTAGCTTTAACTGAAACTTGGCTTCAACAAGATGATTATGTCAGATTAAATGAGGCCACCCCACAGAGTCATGTTAACTTTCAAGCTGCCAGGAGCTCAGGCCGGGGAGGTGGGGTGGCAGTAATCTCACATTCTAGTTTACTCCTGAGTCCTAAAATTAATAAAATTAATAATGAGTCTTGCTCATTTGAAAGCCTTATCCTATCAATCACCTGCCCAAACTGGAGAAACCAAAAAGCTGTTCTGTTCATAATAATCTATCGACCTCCTGGTCCTTATTCATTGTTCTTAACAGAATTCTTTGACTTCCTATCAAATTTAGTATTAGACTGGGAAAATATCGTGGTGGTTGGGGATTTCAACATTCATGTGAATGAAAATAATTGCCTCAGTAATGCCCCTCGGGCAGGAGGCTACGGTCCATCCGGACCAGAACCTCCCGCCACAAGAACAGTTTCTTTCCCTCTGCCGTTGGACTCATGAACACTTTGTAACATCTGCCACTTTAACCATATATTATATAAGAACAATCTACTTGCACTACTCATTTGCACATGGCACTATCTGCCAACTGTACATTCTGTATATAGTCTATCTTAGTCTATTTTATTCTTAATTTTTATGCATGCCTTTTTATATATTTTTTATATTTTATCCTTTGCTTTATGTTGCACCTACGCCGAAGCAAGTTCCTGTGTTTGTGAATTTCACTGACAATGGCAATAAACCGCTTCTGAATCTGAATCTGAATCTGAATCTTTAGCGCTTTATTAGATGCATTGGTTTGACTCAAAATGTAAATAAACCAACCCACAGTCACCAGCACACTCTGGACCTGGTTCTAACTTATGGAATAGAGATTAGTGACCTAAATGTCTTCCCCCAAAACCCAATAATGTCAGATCACTTCCTAATTACCTTTCAGTTTATTCTTAAGGACTATCCAGCTCCTCAGACTAAAACTATAATGAAAAGGACAATATCTGAAAAATCTATTTTAAAGTTCAGAGAAATAATAGAACCAATATTTAATATTACGTCATGTGATCCTGTCGTTAACAGCGCCAGTCCCAGTGCTATTGATAACTCTGTTGACTCAATGGTCAACTCTCTAAAAGCTGCTCTTGATGTTGCAGCTCCACTTAAACAGAAAGTCATCAGGCCAAAACGAGCCTCCCCCTGGTACAATGAAGAACTACGTTCTCACAAACAAAGGGGAAGAAAACTAGAGAGATCCTTACGCCGCTCCCACACAGAAGAATCCCTAAAAGAATGGAAAACTTGCCTTCTGTCTTATAAGCAGGCTCTGCGTAAGGCTCAAACCAGATATTATTCAAATTTAATAGAAGTAAATAAAAATAACTCTAGATTTCTCTTCAGCACTGTAGCCAGGCTGACAAACTGTCACAGCAGTAGAACCCTCAATACCAGTTACTCTAAGCTGCAATGACTTTCTTCTATTCTTTAACAGCAAAATCACAACTATTAGAGATAAACTAAATGCAATGACTCCCAGTGTCAGTACTGAGCAAGCCCAGACTGCAAAGCTAGTGTCCCATACAAATCCTTCAGTAATACTAGATGGTTCACTGCTGTTGATCAGGCAGAGATAACTTCAGTCATTATGTCCTCCAAAACATCAACTTGTATTTTAGACCCAATCCCAAGTAGACTCCTCAAAGAAATTCTCCCCCTAATTATAAATCCCATTCTTAATATAATAAATACTTCACTAGAAAGCGGTTATGTCCCTCAGTCCTTCAAATATGCAGTGATTAAACCACTTTTGAAAAAGCCTAATCTAGACCCCGACATACTGGCAAACTATAGACCTATTTCTAATCTGCCCTTTGTCTCTAAAATCCTTGAAAGAATTGTGATTAAACAGCTTTGTCGCCACCTGTAGGACAATAATTTATTTGAAGTTTTTCAGTCAGGGTTCCGTGCGTACCACAGACTGAAACTGCACTAGTTAAAGTCACAAATGATCTGTTATTAGCTGCTGATGATGGACAGGTCTCAATCCTGGTTCTGTTGGACCTCAACGTTTGATACCATCGACCACAACATTCTACTGCAGAGGTTAGAATGTGATATAGGTGTCAGTGGAACCGCCCTTAGCTGGTTTAAATCCTATCTATCTGATAGGTACCAGTTTGTTAATGTAAACCAGAGATCTTCCCCATGTTCTAAAGTAACCTACGGTGTACCGCAGGGTTCAGTACTCGGTCCAGTTCTGTTCACTCTTTATATGCTGCCCTTAGGTATGATCATCAGAAAGCATGGCATTAACTTCCACTGCTATGCAGATGACACTCAGCTTTATTTATCAATGAAACCTGATCAGACCCATCAAGTAGACAGACTTAGTGCCTGCGTGAAAGACATAAAAACTTGGATGACTCTTAATTATCTGCTCCTTAACCCTGAAAAAACCGAGGTCATTCTGCTGGGCCCTAAGCACCTGCGAGACTCTTTATCTGACCAGATAGTTTCTCTGGACAATATCACTGTAGCCCCCAGCTCTACTGTAAGAAACCTTGGGGTCCTATTTGACCCAGATCTCTCGTTCAAAGCTCATATAAATCAAGCCTGTAAAACAGCCAACTTTCATTTGCGTAACATCAGCCAAAATTAGAAAAATCCTGCCCAGAGATGATGCCGAAAAACTCATCCATGCATTTGTCACATCCAGATTAGACTATTGTAACGCTCTGCTTACAGCGTGTCCTAAAAGCTCTATAAGAAGCTTTCAACTGGTTCAAAATGCAGCAGCAAGATTATTAACAGGTACTAGAAGAAGAGATCATATTTCACCAGTGTTAGAGTCTCTTCACTGGCTTCTGTTGAGTTTAGAATCAAATTTAAAATCCTCCTCCTGACTTATAAAGCTTTAAACAATATGGCCCCATCCTACCTCAAAGATGCAATAGTAGCGTACCATCCAAACAGAGCTCTTCGTTCTCAAAATGCTGGACTATTGTTAGTCCCCAGAGTCTCTAAAAGCACAGTAGGAGGTCGAGCATTTAGCTACCAAGCTCCTGTGTTATGGAACCAGCTCCCTGTTCATGTAAAAGAGGCCGACACAGTCTCTACATTTAAGACCAGGCTCAAAACGTTCCTCTTTGAAATAGCTTATGGTCAGGCCAGTTAGGAACAGAAATAAAAACCTACAGTTTTAGCTACGCTGCCCTTGGAGCAAGTCTGCTGGAGAAGTATGGAGCTGAACACTGTCCTCTGGTTCTTCTACTTTACCATCAACAATATTTAATATTACTTCAACTGTAGTCTGTTCATTGCTGTTCACATGTTTCTCTCTCTGTTTCAGACACTGCGGCGGCTGCTCCAGTGACGACCCCCCCACCCCCATCTGTCTGGACGATCTATGCGCCACCCGCCTGGACAGCTGGATTAGCCACACCTCGTCTGCCTGGACCAACTCCATCTACTTAGATGAACTGCTCCTCGTCCTCCTGGAGGATCTCTCTACACTGGTGGACTGCTCCTCGTCCGCCTGGAGGAACTCTTTAAAGCCTCCTCCCTCTTGAGTGGTTCTGGTTCAGTCCAAGTGGATGTCAGTCCTAGTTCATCTGCAGCCTGTCCGTCCGTGGGAGTAGGATCTCTCCTTCACTGTGGTTCTCCTCAGGTTTATACTTTGTCCCGTGGGGTTTTTTGTAGTTTTTCCTCGCCACGAAGGAGGGTCAAAGGACAGGGGCATTCTGGGACAGTTATCTGAACTGCTTTGACCTGTGGCCCATCGAGGCAACTGTTGTTGTGATTTTGGGCATTATAAAAATAAATTGATTTGATTTGATTTGATTTTAATTTCCCCCTCGGGGATCAATAAAGCATCCATCCATCCATCCACCCACCTTTTTTTAATAAATTATTTTTGCCTCTGGATTCTGCTTCGAGCTCCTTATTTTTCAATCCACTTCACCAGAAACATGACCTTCATTTTGAGGCATTTATCTTCAATTAAACTTCACTAAAAAGTCAAACCACGTACTCGTGTCACGACCAATAAAACGTGTGGATTTGGTCACATGACTTCGGCCTGGCACGTCACAGAAGGATCGATCGACAGCAGCGTTGCCAGATTGGGCTCCTCTTGTCGGCTCCTGGTGGAAATAATAGCGTTGGGCGGAGCATATATTTAGGGCTGTTTGGACGTCTCAGGCGGGAATTTAAAAATAAAAAATACTTTAATTTCTTCATAAATGTTTGTGTATTATTGATTGGTTTGATAGAATATTAAATAGAACAGAATAGAGTAATGATAGAATATTCAATGGTTTTGGTGACAGTGACATTGGTTGTGCTGGTTGTCAGTCAAACGTCTCATCGACCTCTGATTGGATGAAACCACAAACACGGCTCAGTCTGACCCTTGGGTTCGGCGCTGGGTCCTGCTTAACGTTTGGGTTTAAGGCCAGGTCAGTTTGTCTCGCGGCTGGAGACACAGGATTTAAACAAGATTCACAAGTGGAGGAAATAATAGAAAGTATGTTAGAAGTAACGGGAGAACGACCCGAGCTGAACCTGTGGATTGTTCTGGAGAGTCCAAAGCTACAAGTGTCACTGTTCTGTCCTCACTGTGGCGTCACTACCAGGGCTAGACAGACAACACAAAAGAGTCGGAACCATGTAGAGCAGACTTGTCTTTACTGGAGTTTTAAGACGCTTTTTACTCCACAACGTGGATTTGGAAAACCTGCCTTTTTTGGTAAAACTGCAACAAAACACATAAAGGTGTGTGTTAATGGATTGTACACCAAAGTACACAAAAAGAAATACCTGTACATGAACTTGTACCTCATTACACAAATATGAATGAATCATGACTTTGACTTTATGAATGGACCTTCAAATGGACCTTTACATGTTAAACAACAAAAATACATGTTTCTGCCATAAACTGTATGGTTTGAGCCAACAAAGTCAAACTAGAACACGATAGCCTAGCTTAAAATAAGACGGAGCTACATGTATTGGGTGACCAGATGTCCCTATTTACCCGGGACAGTCCCAGTTTTGAGCCCCGTGTCCCATGTCCCAGAAGATGTGTCCAAAACCATTTATTTGTCCCAGTTTTACACAAGTCACGTCCCAGTTGTCCCTGTTTCTGACCACTTTGATACCGACCAACAACAAAGAGAGGAATAAATTGCCAAAATAGAGAGAACTGTTCTTGAAAATGACCAGAACACAAAAAAATCAGAGCCCAAAAAATGAAAGTTTCTCATATTATACTGTTCACTGAAGTCGTGAATGAGCTGTGAATGTGTAGTGTATGAAAATGCACTTAATTACCTGCTCTTTTTACAATTTTTGTGTGACTCCCCGCTCCAACCCGGGTGTGTCCCAGTTTTTAATTATGAATATCTGGTCAGCCTATACATGTACGAAGCTAGCAGCAGCTAATATTTGAACAAATGCTGATTCACAGTTTACATTTACCATAAGTTTCACAGATGCAAACATTTAAACACAGAACAAAGATACACCAAGGCTGCAAACGAGATTCATTTGTCTGTGGCTGCACCGAGAGCCGACCGTGTTTGAAACAAAACTTATACCCAAAACGTCTGCTAGAGGGCGGTCATCGAACATCATCAACAAAAGTGTCAGAGTGAACATAAACTTGTGTGAACAGTACAGTCACATTGTGAGCTCCAGTTTGTGGGACTAAAGTCTGTACGAGCTCTCATTATGTTCAAATCATGGCTTAGTTTGGTGTGAAGGCGTGTTCGTTTATCCGAAGAACAAAAATAAGGCAAAAATCTATTAAATCCAAAAAGTTTATTAACCCTAACAGAGGAATCTAATACAGAGCGCTCTGGGTCTGACCTTTATCCCTGAAGCCTACACTATGTGGGACTTAGATCAGGAGCTCTGAACGCCCGCCTACCCCTGGACCAGGTATTTAAAAACACATTTATGAATATGCAAATAGTAGGTTGTCCCTTCTTATATCCGAGTCTCCATCTCCGTGGTGATGACAGCGTTATCTTATCTTGGAGTTTCTCTAAACAAAAGAAATACATACATCCCCCAAGAGACACACTCCAAGCAAAGGGTTAACAACCTGAGGGTAACATTAATGTAAACTGTAAACAGAGCTCCTGAAACATTATATTCTATCAATAACACCAGGATTAAACTATATACTTGTGTTGTGTTTATACGTGTAAATATAAAACAAATTATAAGTGAGCAATATAGTGAGGTAGTGTAAAAAACATATATTTCTCTTCAGGTGGGAGGCTCTTGTGGGAAATGTTTATCACTTTTACATTTTTGAAGTCCAGTTCCAGAAGAAAATTTGATGAATAAAAGTTTAAAATGACAGGAAGTGTGTGATCAAAATGTGACGTACAGTTGAAAATAAACAGACAGTTAACACTCAACGGAGACATTTATCTGACAGTTTAAACCAGGCCTGTCCAAACTCAGGCCCGGGGGCCAAATGCGGCCCTCAGACCAGTTTTTCTTGGCCCTTAGTCTTCCTGGTGAACTGGCCCACATTGTCCTGATAAGTACTATTTACAGCACATTTCAGATTTTCTACAATTCCAACCTAAATAACTAACATTTTGGTGCCACACAGACCTGATATTAAGGCACTGAGACTGATGTAGATGTGGAGCTTAAAACATCAGATAAATGCAGCTTTTTGAACGTTTCACGATTGATTTGTGGCCCTTCACTTGGTTTATATTTCAATATGTGGCCCTCGATGGAAAAAGGCTGGACTCCCCTGGTTTAAACGGCCATTCAACAAATAAAGTCTTATCAGATGATATTATTTGTCAGATCATAACTATTGTGTCATTAACATGGATTTTGGGCGGTGTTTTCAAAATGGTTGCTATGGTAACCGTCGTGGAATGACCTCCGTCCGTGGCATATTTGCTGCCCGTGACCAACCAGGAAGTGACGTGATAAATGTCATGTAGATTGTCAAACGGGACAAAACAGGCCACATGTTCAGTCAAACCTTAAATACATGACACGCTTTAGTCAAACACGAGTCTGACCCTGTCGTATGGACTTTAAACGCACCACAGTCACACGGTGGATTGTATTCATCTTATTCACGGAGCAGACGAGCTCAACAGAAAATAAGTTCTACTCGACTAAAAAGACGTTTTCAGGAAATCGTTGCGTTGTGACTTGTTGTGTCTCGTGTTCATTAAACATTTTACACAAATCAATCTACTTTATGTAACATTTTAGCGTCAGACTTTTCCCTCGTTCATCATTAGCTTTAACGGAGTTCTCGTCAAACGGAAGTGCGTTTACAACAAAAGTGTGAATCTGTGGTAAAAGTGGGCGGAGTCAAATAAGGTGAATACTTTTATCAATAAACGTCTGAACTCTGGACATGTTTGGTTTTGGTTTCTTTGGGTTTCTCTTCAGCTGCTCCTGATGCCCTCCCACACTCCTGCAACACACAAGAGGTTAACTCAGATGCCCTCCCACACTCCTGTAACACACAAGAGGTTAACTCAGATGCCCTCCCACACTCCTGTAACACACAAGAGGTTAACTCAGATGCCCTCCCGTCCTCAGGGACAGTGAAGGGTTCAGAGAGAAAAGGTCAGAGTTTAAATGTTTGAAAGTTTACTTTTCTTCAGTGGATTCTGAGCTGAAGGTCGGTAGTGAGTTCATGGACCAGGACCTGGACCTGGATCTGGTCAGGACTGGACTGGTCCTGGTCCTGTCGTTGGTCCTGGTCCTGTCGTTGGTCCTGTCGTTGGTCCTGGTCCTGTCGTTGGTCCTGGTCCTGTCGTTGGTTCTTTCTGTAGATTGTGGATCAGAGAGAGTCCTGCTCTGAGTCAAAGACAGATCTCTGTGAAACAAAACACAGTGAGTTTTTGTCTTTGTCTTTGTTTGTGTCTTAAATGGTCCACTAGGTGGCGCTGACGCAGAACTTTCTCCCAAATCATTCCAAATACTTGTTGCAGCTTTGAGAAAGTGGAGGGAGGCACCAGACTGTGCTTTCTATTTGTGAATGTTGTATTTTGTGACATTTGTTGATCCAGTCCAGTCTGCACGTGCTCCGTGTCATTTTCATTTCATTCATGTATTTCCTGTTTATTCTTCCTCGTGTAGTTTTTACGCTGCTTTGATCATGACAAAGGTTTGGTTCAAACACAATTCAACTATTTGCACCAAACTCTAAAGTTTACATTTGGTTCTCGACTCAAACTGAAATGAAAAGTAGAGTCTGACTGACAGGGTCTGACAGGGTCTGACAGGGTCTGACAGGGTCTGACAGGGTCTGACAGGGTCTGACAGGGACTGACAGGGACTGACAGGGTCTGACAGGGTCTAACTGACAGGGTCTGACAGGGTCTGACAGGATCTGACAGGGACTGACAGGGTCTGACAGGGACTGACAGGGACTGACAGGGTCTGACAGGGACTGACAGGGACTGACAGGGTCTGACAGGGACTGACAGGGTCTGACAGGGTCTAACTGACAGGGTCTGACAGGGTCTGACAGGGTCTGACAGGGACTGACAGGGACTGACAGGGACTGACAGGGTCTGACAGGGACTGACAGGGACTGACAGGGTCTGACAGGGTCTAACTGACAGGGTCTGACAGGGTCTGACAGGGTCTGACAGGGTCTGACAGGGTCTGACAGGGACTGACAGGGCCTGACAGGGTCTGACAGGGACTGACAGGGACTGACAGGGTCTGACAGGGTCTAACTGACAGGGTCTGACAGGGACTGACAGGGTCTGACAGAGTCTGACAGGGTCTGACAGGGTCTGACAGGGTCTGACAGGGTCTGACAGGGTCAGGGTCTGACAGGGTCTGACAGGGACAAAGTCAGTCTGGTTTGTCTCTTTGTAGATTCGATCATTTCCAGCCTGAGGGTCAGACCCAAAGATTCTCAGTTTTTAAAGAACTCCAAACGAGTTTGTGTGAATTTCAATAAAGATATGAAATGCCTCTTTGTTCTAAACGTTACTTTTATAAAACATCTGCATTAAACATTCAATTGTTGTCAAAAGAATCCAATCTGGTTTGATTTAAATGTGAAGAATCCTGTTGATGTGGTTTAAAGTCACCTGTTTTCCTGTGCAGTTCCACACATGTCCACAGAGGGGCGCTGCTGTTCTTTCATCAGAATCCTGTTTGAGCAGAAAAGATTTACCACGTGACGCTGAGACAAAAGTCACTTCAAAATATAGGACTTTGAGCAGAATCCATCAAACTGTGTTGACAAGTTTACTTCTTAAACTTCTTTTTCTCACGGCTTTATTTTCTGACATTTGGACTTTGATTTGGATTCAAGGATTTGGTCTAAAATCATGAGTTGTTCTTTTATGACAGAGTTTTATTTTCTAAAACAATAACACATTTTAATGAGCACAGCTTAGTTTCCAGACTTTGCTGCTGTTTCTTGTGTAACAGGTTAATAATAATCACATATTGTGTCAGTTTAACAGTTGGTCCTGGTCTGTGCTGCTGAGGGCGTGTGAGCTGCCATGTGTTGCTTGTTTCGGTTCCAGAAGGAGCTTGTCGTTCTGTTTTAATCAATGCTTTGTTTCTTGTGTGATTCTTTTCTATTGAATTCTCCAGTGTCTTTTCTTGATCTAACTTTAAATCCGTCTCTTTATAATCAAAGCCTTTGGTCTGTGTTTTGTGTCGTTTGAGCCTGAGGAGCGGGATCCGCGAGAACGTGCGATCAGAAAGTGCTCCAAATGTAGCGGAAAGAAAACAAATGCAGATTCACTGAAAGTTTGTCGTTCGTGCAACTGCAATCGCTTTTTTTAACCGAGTCAACACGGCGCATGAAGAGCATTAATAAAATGACAGCGAGACACATGATGTGGTATTGAGGCGTAAGACGCAGGGGTTAAACGCTGAAGACGCGTCACGCAGAACAATTGCACATGAGGGACGTTTATTGCTCCAGGATTCAACAAAGAAACTGGCTCTTCCTTCGTGATGACACACAGGCCAAGCAAACCTCACACAGCAAATCCTTCTGGTCAAGATGGAACAGACGATAGAGACAAAACGTAACAGGATGGTGGACAGAAAGTCTCCCCAAATAGACTTCACCCACAGTGCCGCCCCAAACACCACAGCGTCGTGCTCGTACCAGGCACGTGCACATTCAACCATTCAACACAGAAGAAACCACAAAACCCTCATATAGACTTAAAGGCACAACATGAAGAAAAGCACAAAGCAGATGAATTAAAGGCTCTGTTCACACAAACATCTGACCAGGATCTGATTTGTGGACTTATCACAATAAATGATATTATTGGAGTTGTTTTTCATCTAAACATGAATAAGTTCCATCAAACGTCTCTTTTGTGTCGACATCAGTCTTTCTTCTCTTTGTGTTTGTTCAGTGATAATAATATCCTGTTTACAACAGTTTATTCAGATTAAAAACAGTTTCCTCCTGATAATAGTTTAGTTTAAACTCTGTCTAAATGTGAGGAACAGAAGAGTGTTACCTGGAGAAGGAGCAGAGTCTGGAGCAGAGTCTGGAGCAGAGTCTGGAGCAGAGTCTGGAGCAGAGTCTGGAGCAGAGTCTGGAGCAGAGTCTGGAGCAGAGTCTGGAGCAGAGTCTGGAGCAGAGTCTGGAGCAGAGTCTGGAGCAGAGTCTGGAGCAGAGTCTGGAGCAGAGTCTGGAGCAGAGTCTGGAGCAGAGTCTGGAGCAGAGTCTGGAGCAGAGTCTGGAGCAGAGTGTGGAGCAGAGTCTGGACCAGAGTCTGGAGCAGAGTCTGGAGCAGAGTCTGGAGCAGAGTCTGGAGCAGAGTCTGGAGCAGAGTCTGGAGCAGAGTCTGGAGCAGAGTCTGGAGCAGAGTCTGGAGCAGAGTCTGGAGCAGAGTCTGGAGCAGGGTCTGGAGCAGAGTCTGGAGCAGAGTCTGGAGCAGAGTCTGGAGCAGAGTCTGGAGCAGAGTCTGGAGCAGAGTCTGAGACACTGAAGAGGAGCAGGGTTGCTCTGCCTTTTATATTCTGTTCACAGCAAACATGACAGACCTGTTTTGTCTCAAGTCACAGGTGATTTACTCCAAATTCCAGTGCAGTTAGTGGTTCATAAAAGTGTGCAGAGAATTGAACATTTGAACAAATGCACTTTATTGAACCCACAATCTCCTCGTTGGGAGGCAGGAGCTCTAGCCGCTCTGCCACCGTGCACCCCATGTCTCTGTTTTCTTCAAATGCATTTTTGTCCCTCGAGACATAAAGATCATTAAAGTAGATCCACACAAACTGTACAATCTGGACTCAACACATTTAGACCAAACAAGGATTTAAGATCAGATTATGACTCATTTATGCAAGATTTTAGTCCAAAAAATGTGTCAAAACCTGGTTAAATGTCCCAAAACATGTGACATTTTGGCCGTTTTCACATAAAATACATTATTTCTACAGGAAAACATGACACGAGGAAAAATGTCTAACACACTTTTTCTTCCATTTACGTGAATAAACCACAGGAGGAGTTTAACACTGATATCTTTAAACCTGTTTCACTGCAAAGTGGAAACCGGTTTGTGCTTGATATCACTGAATGTTGTTTGTATAAAAGAAAGTCTGTGTCACATGACACATCCAGAGCATAAATGACACTAATTGTTCCAGGTTTTAATGACATTTGTTTGACTTGTTTAGTGTTTCCACTGTTTGTTGTAACGGTTCACAAAGATCACACTCCAGCATTTCTATGGATTAAAGCAGATTATCACCACCAAAGTTCACAGATGCCCTTCCCGTCTCCAGTTTAATTCCACTTCACAAACCCAGACTCTGCTCTGCTCACGTTCACTCTTCTGACGCTCTGTACTTTTCACAGACAATAGATTATTTGGGCTGTTTCTGCTTTAAAGGTCCCATATCCTGCTCTTTCCCTTCACACAGTCTGTCCTCAGGGCTTTGTGTAATATCCATAACATAACAGTTTACAACAAACACCCATTTCTTGGACTGGCCCCCCTCCTCACTCTGAGATCTGACCCCCCCGAACAGAGAGCAGGCTGCCTCCCCCGCCCAACCCGTGCCTCCCCTGTAGTGGAGATGGTGCATGCGCCGTGTGCTCCGGTAAACAGCGATACACAAACACTGAATAAACATTTTCTGGTCCTGACGGTGCGTCGTGCTGAGTCCTACGTCCTGGATCTGACCTGGAGTTTGACGTGCTCCAGGGCCTCAACCACGGACGTGCCGTTTGGTAAATAACAAGCTAACTCTTCTATCTGTCGTATCCATCGTGTAATTACTGTGTAGCATTAGCATTAGCTGTTTTTATTCTTCCTGGAGGCGTGGCTTAAACACCGCGTCATCTTAGTGAGGAGCCCCCGTCTGCTGCTCAGAGGGGGACGGAAAAGACAGTTCTCTAGAGAAAACATGAGGGAATCAATCAAAAAACCACTTTGGGCACAACATACGAGGAACAAATAGCACTGGAGGAAGGTTAAAACCTCTGAAAAGTCCATTTAGCAGGATATGGGACCTTTAATCCTGAAGCCATTTTCAATCTAAAGCTCTTGGTGTGAAGCTAAAGGAGGACTCACATCCACATAAAGACGAGCCACATCAAGATAAACATGAAGGCTTCACTGATCGTGTTCAAAAAACACTTTATTCTGGACAAAATCACTGCGTCGTCTGCTTCAAAACATCAAACCAACTGGACAGAGAGTGAAGTGTCTCTGTCACTGACTTTAGTCTCTGTTTCTTTTATGTTTTCTGTCACATTCATCTGGAAAAAGGTGAAACAAAAGCCTTTGGTTTTGGTTTGATTCAGTTGACTTTGCTGCACATTTGGAGCTGCAGGTCATGAGTCGCTCGGGTGTGAGAGGAACGTTGTCAAATGAATCACATTATGTTTGATCTGATAACATAATGTGTTTGGGAGATATTTCTGTTGGTGCGGAGTAAAAGGGACACACCTTGACAGTGAGGTCTGTGTGTCATGAATGTAACGTGAAAGACGAAGTTTAGGGCCAACACCCAGACCTTCTTTGACTGTTCTTTGCAGGAGAAAAGCTGCAGGAAAATAGAGTTTTTGTGTAATGTGTATTTTTCCAACATTCACAGTGTGCCTCGTGTCCTCAGAGGATTGAAACACTACATTTACATTTGTTTACATCTCTGACATGTTAGGGCCATATGAACCATCTCGTACTCTGAGGACCTCAGGGACCGGCCTCCTGCAGGTGCCTAGAGTCAGGACTAAACATGGGGAATCAGCATTTCAGTTTTTTGCAGCTAAAATCTGGAACAGTCTCCCTGAAGATGTGAGACAGGCCTCCACTCTGACAATGTTTAAATCCAGGCTAAAAACAGTTCTCTTTAGACGTGCATACGACTGAAAGATCTATCTGCACTCTTCTCTTTTAAATCACTTTATTTTAAAATGATTTTAAAATGATTCTGTGTGTCTTTTTGTGTTTTGTGATTTTAATGCAACTTTTCCTGTTTATGTAAAGCACTTTGAATTGCCCTGTGTACGAATTGTGCTCTACAAATAAACTTGCCTTGCCTTGCCTTTGTTTAAAGCTCTTCATATTCACTGGTCTCTGTTTCTGTCATGAGCTTAGTGCCTCCTCCCCTCCTGTGGTGTCCTTGTTTGGAGCTTCCAGGGCATGACAGATTGACACACCTGGAACCCATCTGCAATCAAGCATATCACCCTCTGCAGCTCATTCATCCACACCCTGCCAGATCGTTCAGTCAACTTCCGTGGTGAACTCCTTGGCTTTTTTTTTTTGGATCTCTTGTTATTTGTCTCCTGTGGATTTTGCGTACCAAGGACTTTTTTCCTCCAGCCTGCTCCTGCCTGCCGTCCCGGTCCTCACCCGTGCTTCCTGGTCCAGCCTACTCCCCCCTCAGCCAACTCTCAATAAATAATTCTGTGTTGATCCATATCTCTGGTCTGCTTCATTGGGTCCGCCTGTCATTACTTCATAACAGTTTCAGACTCTGGTGTGTCGTGGCCTCTGAGCTCAGAGTGAGTCCTGCTCTCACAAAGTGACTCTGAATCCAGGCCCTCGTCACCAACTGGGATTTTGATTGTTGTTTTGTCTTTTTGTTGTCAATGTCAATGTCAATGTCAATGTCAATGTCAATGTGAATGTGAAATTTATTTCTAGAGCACATTTAACACAGCAATCGCTGACCAAAGTGCTTTCCACACACAGCGGTTAAAAACATACAGTAAAATACAAACATACATTAAAATACAGTCTTATTAAATTTAGTGTTCATTAATGGGTGTTAAATGGAGCTGATTTGAATGATTCCAGAGATGGAGTGATACGAATGTGGAGGGGGGGAGACTTCCACAATTTAGGGGCGGCTACCACAAAGGCCCCGCCCCCTCGCGTCTTCATTCAGGATCTTGGAACATTTAACAATAATTGGTTTTCCGATCTCATAGTTCTCGGTGGAGCGTAAACTGACAGGAGCTCGAGGCGTGGCCGTTCAGGCATTTGAAGACAATAATCAGAATCTTAAAATCAATTCTAAACTTCATGGGCGACCAGTGGAGCGAAGCGAGCTCTGGGGTGATATGATCACGCCTCTTTGTTCTTATCAACAGCTGCTGCATTTTGAACCTGCTGGAGGCGATGAATGGACCATTGATTCAGTCCGTAATATAAAGAATTGCAGTAATCTAAGCGCGAGGAAATCAGTGCATGTATTATTTTTTCTAATTGGTTTTGAGGTAAGTACGGTTTGACTTTACTCAACAACCTAAGCTGAAAGAAGCTTGCCTTCACCACCGCACTAATCTGTTTCTCGAATTTAAAATTCTCGTCAAAGACGACACCAAGGCTTTTCACAACTGGGGAACAATGAGGTGTGAATTCATTTGGCGTTGAGTTATTTCCAAATATTATGAATTCAGTTTTTTTGTCATTCAAATTCAAAAAGTTCAGGGACATCCACTTTTTGACTTCATCCAGGCATTCCCGTAGCGTTTCTGGTGATTTCATATTAAGAGGTCGGTAAATTTGCACGTCATCGGCAAAGCAGTGAAAAGACATCCCAGAGGCATCATGTATAAAGAGAACAATAAAGGGCCAAGAATCGAACCCTGAGGCACTCCGCTAGTCAGTGGAGCCTCTTTTGAGCTGAAAGGAGGTAAATTAACAGTAAAATGTCTGTCTGACATATATGACTCGAACCATTTGAGGACTGTGCCCTTGATGCCAGCACAAGTCTCAAGGCGAGATAATAAGATTTTATGATCAACGGTATCGAATGCTGCCGTTAGATCCAGGAGCACCAGCATGGAAGGGTTGCCTGAATCCGAAATTAGAAGAAGATCATTAAGGATCCTTAAAAGGGCAGTTTCCGTACTATGCATCGATCTGAATCATCAGAATGAAAATTTTCAAACATGTCATTCGATGTAAAATGCAACTGTAGTTGGGCATAAACTACTTTTTCCAAAATTTTTGATAAAAACGGAAGCTTGGACACAGGTCTATAATTTGATAAAACAGCTGGGTCCAAGTTTGTTTTCTTTAGGAGGGTTGTATTGTTGCCTGTTTGAATGCCCTTGGCACAAGCCCCGCTGAGAGCGACATATTTATCAATAACACGATGAAAGGACCAATGGAATCAAAATTGTCTTTAAAAATCCTGGCCGGAAGGCTGTCTAAGGGGCAGTTGGAGATTCTTGTATTCCGTACAGTGGTAGTAAGCTCCGCCAGTGATACAGAATCAAATGAAGCAAGATTTGTGGTACACACAGGAATAACACTAGGATCTATGGCATCACAATGGGCCTGATCCCGAATACGTGAAACTTTGTCAATGAAAAATGAACAAAATTTGTCACACAATGCACTACAATGAAGAATACCAGTGTGTTCTGGTGGATTAACGATCTTGTTTAGCACATTAAAAAGGACCTGCGGCTTCTGGTAATTAGCCTAAACTAAATTAGACATATACTGTGTCTTTGCTGTTTTAACAGCCGTCTGATATTTCAACAGACAGGTCCTGAAGATTTCCAGAGACACGTTAAGTTTGTCTTTAATCCATTTTCTTTCAGCACGACGACATTCACGTCTAACGAGTTGTCTCATTGAGCCATGGCTCTCCGGGTTTAGTGCATCTGCGTGTAATCGGTGCTACAGAGTCAAGAATGTTAGTACATGTAGAGTCAAATAGACTGACCAACTCATCAACATCCACATGCAAAGGAGGCCACGTGATTAAAGGCGTTGCACTGAAAGCACCAGAAAGAAGAGAACCAGTGGATGCAGTAATAGCACGTCGTTGATAGCCAGTAGCATCTGGTCTATTTTTATGGAGAGGCACAGCCAAAGAAAATATTATGGTCTGAAAGGCCGATGTCAACAATATCTCCAATATTCACAGTGATTCCATGAGAGAGGACAAGGTCCAGAGTATGTCCCTTATTGTGAGTCGGCTCTTTTACTGACTGTGTAAGGCTAAAAGATTCCACAATATTTAAAAACTCCTTCACCAATGGCTTAGTGGGACAACAAATATGAATATTTAGGTAGGTTTTTGTTGTTTTGTGTTTTACATTTTAAAGTGGACATGTTCTAAACAGGGGGTTCAGGGGTCCTTCCCCAGAAAAATATGGAATAGATCAAATATTGTGGGTGCATTGTCCACACGTTCAGCTGATTTAAATCCTTGATATTTATTTGTAACTTTATAATGGAGTCCTTTATTTACTATTTATCTTTATTTGTGGGGTCTTTTTCCTGTTTAAAGTAAACTGCACTTGACTGTGATGTTGAGAGAAAAGCGACTGTTTTAGAGCCTTCAGTTTATGATGAAGGAAGGGCATCTTGGGCCCCTTGAGGTCGGGGGCCAAAGGCAGCGGGGGCCCTAATGCTGATCCGCCCCTGTGGACAAACTGTTCTTCTTTAAAAGTGTAAAGTGTGGAACTCACTGTCACTGAAGTCAAACCATCAGAGCTGAAGCTGTTCACCTCCAGGCTCAACGTTTGGCTCAAAATCATCTGTAAATGTTTGAAACGTTAAATTGTGCTGCTGTAAATATGAGTTTAAATTGTGCTTTTAAAATGTTTAAAATGTGAAACGCCCAACTAAACCTGTCAAATAAATAAGTGAAAAGTGTCTCCCAGGTTTGTCTTTAGCTTTTGTTCTGTTTATTCTGATAAATTTGACAAAATGTGATAAAAAACAAAGTGAAAAAAGTACTTTTCTTTTGGTTGAGGGGAATGTGACAGAATGAGAGAAGTAGGTGCGGTTGCTGCTCTGTCCAATGTCAAACGTAAAATGTGGCTCTCGTCCAAAACAAATAAAGTCTAAAACTGGATGGACTCCAGGTCAAACCAGAAAAGCGTTGTGCAGTGTGTCGTCTGTGTGAAACGTTTAGCTCGTGTTCAGATTTGTGGTTTTATCTATTTTTATTTGTGGAAAGCACTTTGGACGCCTTGACTGTTGTAAAGGGCTCTATAATAAAACTGTCCATGGTTTGTTCTAGAAAAGCAAACTAACTGATCTTTCTTCTCTGGAAATTCAAACCATAGACTGTAACAAATGTCCATAAATGTACAGCAGAACAATAATTAACAGTTCTGTCCAAATACAGTCCTTAACTGCTGTTTAACAAAGTGTTAATCCAGCCATAAAAACAGGACTATAATGTGATCACAGAAAACAGTGTCATCCTGTTAATTCACCGTTAGTGCAGTGTTTGTGGAATTGTGGGATACCTACGGCACATTGAAGACTCACAGCACCATGTGGTCCACGTTCATCCAGCAGCAGGTTTCCAGGGTAAGAATCTAACATTAGAGCATTGATCTGAGTAAAGCCTTTAATGGACACATGCACACACTCTTTATGATAAAAGCCAGAGGAGAACACAATGTTTTGGGGGATTTGAACGTCAAGTCTTTATGAGTCTAATGAAGTCCTTGATAACACACTAGAAAGCCTCATTTTTATTTGTTAAGTCAGTTATTCAAACTCTATGTGCATGTTTCATGATTAGTCCTGGTTAGATATTTCCTTATCGACCAAATATCTGCATCAGATTCAGTTGTGGGGCTTGGTTTTCTTTTGTTGGTTTGAATGCAGCTTCTCATGTTTAACAGACGGCAGATCGTTTCCTCTTCTGAGCTTGACTCCTGTGGTAAGAGCCGGTCCGTCTGTGTTTGTGTTGATGAGACGACATTTAAGGAATTAAAAAAGGGACATAACCAGCTGTGGCTGAGGCTGATCCTGTCGAGGTGATTCTAACAGAAAATATACGGCACATTCCACCAGCCATCACTAACTCACTCATGTCTATCCTTCAGCACAATCGGATCTTTCTGTTGGTGTTTCTGCTGATAGACAATCCAAATGTTTAAATATAACGTTGTACTTTTATTCAGAGCCAAGAAGACATTCAGCTGAGTCTTGACTTGCTGTTCAGATGTTCCATCAAGTCTAAATATCTCAATCACAGGTTTATGTTCCCAGGAGCTGTTAAAGGGAAGGATCTTCCAAAAGGAAAACCTGCAGAAGCCGTGGTCCAAACGTGATCTCCAGAGAATAGAAGCACAAGGACATTTGTGGGTTGTTACAATTGATCCTGACGAATATGAATGTTCTAAAACTAAAATATGTGTGTTTTATTTATATATGTGTGTATTTAAATGACAAATTCAGAAAATGTAATGAAGAAAGAAAAAGAATGCTAAACAGTAAGATAATGTCATTTAACAGTAATAAACCTGAAATCAGCCAAAATCACAGGAGCGTGATGTGATTTCATGAACAGCAATTAACCGTTAAAAATGAAGCAGTAAAGTCAAAGAACGACAACTGTACGTCCAGATCTTTACTGTTTTTTACACCAAACTTTGTAGAATTTAGATCTAATGAGAGACAATCGTTCAGACATTTACAGTCGACTTCATTCTGGGATTGTGGGGTCGATTACATCATAAGATAATAATAATTATTTATTTTATATAGTTTAACAGTTCCACATCTTCACGTCTCTGTCCAGGCCTTTGTTCAACAGGAAAAAGAGTTCATTGACTTTATGGACAACATGCTAATGCTAATGCTAATGCTAATGCTAATCCAACAGTTTAAACTCTTCAAATGATCAGGACAAAAGAAGGACACAATATGAAATAAAGAACTTTAATATTTAATAAAGGGTGCACGGTGCAGAGCGGCTAGAGCTTCTGCCTCTCAATAAGGAGATCGTGGGTTTGAATCCCAGACCACCCCAACATCACACGCTCTCTCTGGTGGAGTCTGCATGTTCTCCTCGTGTTACCGTGGGTTCTCACCGTCCAAACACATGACTGTGTAGGTTAATTGAGAACTCTAAATTGTCCCTAGTGAATAAATGTGAGAGTGAATGGTTGTCTGTCCTTGTCTCTGTCTCTGTGTTTGCTGTGATGAGTGTCCACTGTCCAGGGTGTACCCCGCCTAAGGCCCAAAGTCACTGGGACAGGCTCCAGTCACCCGCGACCCCTAACGGGAATAAGCGGGAGAAAATGAATGAATATTTAATAAAGGATCAAATAAAATACATTCATTCATTTGGAGTTTAGTTTTGGAGTTAGTTTATCTTAGTCTATTCTAGTTTATTTATTCTTAATTTCATGCATACCTCTTTTATATATTTTATTATATTTTATTCATTGTTTTATGTTGCACTTTACTCCAAATCAAGTTTCTGTTTGTGAATTTTGACACTGACAATGACAATTTCTGATTCTGACCATTTCTGATTCTGAGTAAATCCACACAGCTGAATAATCAAACACAAATAAAGAATGTTATTGTTGTCTTTAAACAGAGCGGAGTTTGAGGCGTGGCACCATCATCAGTGCAGCCAAGAAATAAGGAAGCCCCAGTCAAGCCCCAACAGGTTTGACGTCTGAACAAACTCTGAAAAAACAAACTGCAGCGTCTTCCTTTAGTCTGAGTCGCTTCATCAGCTCAACATTTGTGAAAGTGAAAGTAAGAAAGAAAGGATTTGGGATTTTTAAAGAAAGAAATCCAAACCCTCTGTACATTTTTATAACTAAAATGTGACAAAATGAACAATTTAAACCTGGTTCTGTCCATTTTTCACATTTAAATGGTCGTTTTTACATAAAATGTCTTATTTCTATGAAAACACGACATGATTAAAAACATGTGACACATTTTTCTTACATTTATGTGAATAAACCACAGGAGGAGTTTAACTTTGATGTATTTAAGTCTTTCTCCTGTTTCAGCTGCAGCGTCTCACTTTAAAGGGTCAAAAAGCCGTTTCTTTGGTGTCAATTCTTTGTCTCACACTGTGATGTCATCAGTTTGTTCACTTCCTGTAACTTTCCACAGTATTTTCCATTTTTCTGCACAAACGGTGACCTGATTGGTGTAAAACTATCATTTCTATTTACAAGAGGCATTAACAGACCGAATAAAGTCAAAAGTGGAGAAAGCGTGTGACTTTAGGAGCTGAACCTGAACCACTCGGTGAACTAACTGTGCTCTACATAAACCTGCTTTTGTTCCTTTAATATTTGTGTAAATGAGTGACTTTGATGAGAGTTTAGTAAAAGAGAAGACCCAGAAGCTCCTTTATCTGATGTAAAGTGGCCCCAGACGGAGTAAAAACCCAATCCACTGGTCCAGTTTGACAAAGTCCTGTTGAGCACGAGCCGCATTAACCCTCTGCAGCCCCTGTGTCTTTAAACAGGACATTTGTCTGATTTCTCACACATTCAGCTCTTTCTTTCACGTTTCAAACACGTCCATTTTATCAGCGTTCATGTTCACTCTGTGTTTGTCTGTCGCCTTTAACAGAGCTGCACCGCTTACAAAGATATACCATGGACCAGTGCGACTGAGATTAGAAGAAAAGGATTTAAACACTATTTTGTCACTTTTAGTGGCGTTTTTGTCACGTTCAGTTGTGTTTGTCGTAATAAAAGGCGTCTTGGTCGTTTCTAGTCGTGTTTTTATTGTTTTTAGTCGTGTTTTTATTGTTTTTAGTCATGTTTTTATTGTTTTTAGTCATATTTTTGACGATTTTAGTTGTGAATTTGTCACTTTCAGTTGCATTTTGTGGTTTTTAGTTGAATTTTGGTGTTTTTAAGTCAGGTTTTTATTGTTTTTAGTTGTATTTTTGTCACTTTTAGTGGCGTTTTTGTCACGTTCAGTTGTGTTTGTCGTATTAAAAGGCGTCTTGGTCGTTTCTAGTCGTGTTTTTATTGTTTTTAGTCATATTTTTGACGATTTTAGTTGTGAATTTGTCACTTTCAGTTGCATTTTGTGGTTTTTAGTTGAATTTTGGTGTTTTTAAGTCAGGTTTTTATTGTTTTTAGTTGTATTTTTGTCACTTTTAGTGGCGTTTTTGTCACGTTCAGTTGTGTTTGTCGTATTAAAAGGCGTCTTGGTTGTTTTTAGTCATGTTTTTATTGTTTTTAGTTGTATTTTTGTCACTTTTAGTGCCGTTTTTGTCACGTTCAGTTGTGTTTGTCGTGTTAAAAGACATCTTTGCCATTTTGAGTCGTGTTTTTATTGTTTTTAGTTGTATTTTTGTCACTTTTAGTGGCGTTTTTGTCACGTTCAGTTGTCTTTGTCGTATTAAAAGGCGTCTTGGTCGTTTCTAGTCGTGTTTTTATTGTTTTTAGTTGTGTTTTTTGTCGTTTTTAGTTGTATTTTGTTGTTTTTCGTCGTGTTTTTATCGTCTTTAGTCATATTTTTGACACTTTTAGTTGTGGATTTGTCGCTTTCAGTTGCATTTTGTTGTTTTTAGTTGCATTGTTTCGTTTTTAGTTGCATTTTGTTTTTGTTATTTTTAATCACGTTTTTGTCACATTTGTTTGTGTTTTTCTACTTCTAGTCGCCTCTTTGTTGGTTTTTAGTTGAATTTTGGTGTTTTTAAGTCAGGTTTTTATTGTTTTTAGTTGTATTTTTGTCACTTTTAGTGCCGTTTTTGTCACGTTCGGTTGTGTTTGTCGTATTAAAAGGCGTCTCGGTCGTTTCTAGTCGTGTTTTTATTGTTTTTAGTTGTGTTTTTTGTCGTTTTTAGTTGTATTTTGTTGTTTTTAGTCGTGTTTTTATCGTCTTTAGTCATATTTTTGACGATTTTAGTTGTGAATTTGTCGCTTTCAGTTGCATTTTGTTGTTTTTAGTTGCATTGTTTCGTTTTTAGTTGCATTTTGTTTTTGTTATTTTTAATCGCGTTTTTGTCACATTTAAACTTGTCACTTCTATTCACCTCTTTGTTGGTTTTTAGTTGAATTGTGGTGTTTTTTAGTCAGGTTTTTATTGTTTTTAGTTGTATTTTTGTCACTTTTAGTGCCGTTT
Organism: Rhinogobius similis; assembly: GCA_019453435.1. Classification (NCBI taxonomy): domain Eukaryota; kingdom Metazoa; phylum Chordata; class Actinopteri; order Gobiiformes; family Gobiidae; genus Rhinogobius; species Rhinogobius similis. The sequence continues at coordinate 39,994,375 of CM033626.1, forward strand.
TTGTCCAACGCTCAGTTGTGTTTGTCGTATTAAAAGACATCTTTGCCATTTTGAGTCGTGTTTTTATTGTTTTAAGTCGTGTTTTTGTCGTTTTTAGGTCCATTTTGTCGTTTTTAGTTGTATTTTGTTATTTTCAGTCAAGTTTTTGTCACATTGTTTGTGTTTGTCACATTTAAACCTGTCCTTGTCACTTTTAGTCTCCTCTTTGTGGGTTTCAGTTGCATTTAAGTGTGTTTAGTCGGGTTTTTATTGTTTTTTGTCGTATTTTTGTCCCTTGTAGTTGCATTTTTGTCACATTCCAGTTGTGTTTGTCATTTTTAGTTTAGTTTTTTTGTCACATTTGTTGGTGTTTATCAAATTTAAACACGTCTTTGTCACAGTTAGTCGCCTCTTTGTTGTTTTTAGTTGCATTTTGTCGTTTTTAGTTGCGTTTTTGCCACTTTTAGTCACATTTTCATCATTTTTAGTTGCATTTTTGTTGTTTTTAGTGGCGTTTGTCACATTCGTTTGTGTTTCTCATATTTAAACCGTCTTTGTCACTTTTTTTGCCTCTTTGTCGTTTTTATTGCATTTTGTCGTTTGTAGTCACGGTTTTGTTGTTTTTAATCACGTTTTGGATGTTTTTAGTGGTGTTTTTGTCACATTTGTTTGTCTTTCTTCTGTTTCTGCTGGACAGGTAACTGTTTATCTGACTCTTTTTTTAGCTTATTGTTTGTGGAATGTATTTTTAAATCTTCTTGGCGGAGGTTGTGGTGAGAAAGCGACACCAATCGTCTTGTAAACAGATGCACATGGAGCAGTGCTGCTGGTGCTCGTTCACGAGGTTTGGGAGGCGTTCACTCAGGACAAACAGGAGGGGGGGGGACCTGTGCATGCACTTTGTCAAAAAAAGGACTAACAGTCGCAGATTTTCAAATCGGTGAGAAATCCTCCATTCAACCTTTACATATGAGTTAAATCACTTTGAGTCAGGTTCCTTTGTGTTATATATTTAATTCTTCCTTTATGTCTATTCACAACACCCTCATTTGTATTTTTATGCACATTCTCACATTCTAACTTTTCTGTTCTCTTTAACCCTAAGGAGTCCTCTCTGTTTGTCTGTTGCTAATTGTTGTAAATGTGAAGCACTTTGAGCTACATTTTAAATGTATGAAAAGTGCTTTACAAATAAAGTTGGATTGATTGAGCTGTGTTTTCTTGCTGCAGTAGTTACAGACTGCCCCCTAGTGGCCGCCTCCAGTACTGACCTAAATGAGCCTCCAGTGCACATTTGCTCCAGCGACTTCCTCTAAGCTCTGAGTTTTTATAATAAGTAAAAGTAGAAGAAACATTGTCAACAGAATAATAAGTCTAGGCCTTTGCTTTGTCTAAAACTGAAGCTTAAACTCTGCTTAATCAGCCTTTGGTGTTCCACTCTTAAATATTGTGATTATAATGTTTCATACATTTGTGAAGCTTAAATATTCTTCATCAGTTTGTGTTTGTCACATTTAAACGTGCCTTTGTCATTTTTAGTCACGTTTTTGCTGCTTTTAGTCACTTTTTATTGCATTAGGTCGCGTTTTTGTCTCTTTTTGTCTCTTCTGAACATGTTTGTACAAATCCAGTTTTTATTCAAATCAAAGCAACACATTTTGTCGTTTGTGGAAGAAATTCTTGCTCTTCAAACTCTGCAGTCTTTGTGTTTTGTTAATTCCATCCATTAAAATGTTGTTTTGGTGTGGATTTGGTTTAATCGTGCCGCTCTGGCCTTTAAGAGGTAAATAAAGTCATCTTCAGAGGCTAAACATCAGGAGAAAAGTGTGTTTGAACAGACGGCTGCATTAAAGACACAAACAGTCACCAGAACAACATTTAAAACAGGAGCAGCTCACTCTGACTTTTCTGAGTGGATTCTGAGCTCGGAGGCAGCTCCTGGACGTGGCTCTGGTTCAATGGATTCATTCATTTATTTGTTCATTTTTCATTAAACACAGAACAAAACAACAGCCCACGTCCAGAGAGCGGCAGAGAACAGGAATCAGATGAAATGAAACCAACGACGACAGAAAAAAGGAGTAAAAGTCCAGTTTGTCCAGAGTTTGTCAGGTTTGTCTCTTTCTAGATCAAACTCTGAATGAGACGCTTGTGTTTGTTCCATTTTCCGTTTGTCGTCCATTTCTCTGAGAGCTTCTTCCTGCAGCCACAATCATCCATTCATCCTCTCCATTGCAGGAGTTTTCAGTCCAGTGTTTGTGAGCGACGGGACGGTCCGTAAACACGTGGTAACGACGGGCCACTTGTGTCTGCATTTCCCTGTGAATCGTGAGCACTTTGACCTGCTGCTGTTACAAAACGTGACACGCTTTTCGGCAGAATTCACTCCAAACACGTGACTTTGTTCTTCTCCGTGTGAAGGACCAATATTTTCCCGCTCTTCGTCCGTCAAAACAAAACGGTCTGCACTTTGTCTGAATAGATTTGTGTCAAAGCTGTTTATTTAATGGAGGGATAATTCCCATTGAAATGCCTGTAATAACTCTAATAATAATCATTTGATGCAGACACTTGAGCTGTGCCGGCGGCGGCCATCTTGGTTCTGATCCTAAACAAATGTAAAGCACAAAGAAAAGCGTCTCAATCTCAGAACAGTGTGATCTTTACTGTCAGCTGTGGTTCTGACATGAAGCAACGACAAATGACACCAACAAAAGAACATTTGAAACACAAAGGTGGACCACATGCTAATGCTAATGCTAATGCTAACTCTTCAAATGATCAGGACAAAAGAAGGACACAATATGAAATAAAGAACTTTAATATTTAATAAAGGATCAAATAAAACACATTCATTCATTTGGAGTTTGAGCCAAAGAAAATATCAGAATCAGAAAAAGGTTTAAGGAAAATCACAAACAGGAACTTGTTTTGGCCTAAAGTGCAACAAAAATGAATAAAATACTGACAAAATATATAAATATAAAAGAAGGAATGAATGAAAGTTAAATAAAATAAAATAGACTTAGACTATTTACAGAAAATGTACAGTTGGTGAGATTAGAATAAAACAACAGAAAAGTGCAATATTTTAAATAAAGGAGTGAGACTAAACCAGGTCTTGTTGCAGTTGAGTCGTCGTCATGGAAACCGGCTCCACTTTCACATTTTTGCTCAAACAGCGCCACCTGCTGCTCATTTTTAGTACAGACCTGGTTTAGTCCTGGTTTAGTCCTGGTTTAGTCCTGGTTTAGTCCTGGTTTAGTCCTGGTTTAGTCCAGGTTTAGACCTGGTTTAGACCCGGTTTAGTCCTGCTTTAGTCCTGGTTTAACTTTTAACTCTTTAACTCTTAAATCTGAAGAACGTTCTAATGTTTTCAGCAGCAGTTTGTGAATGTAACGTGTTCAAACGACTGTAAAACTTTTGTGTCTCCACAGTCCAAGTGGATGTCAGTCCTAGTTCATCTGCAGCCTGTCCGTCCGTGGGAGTAGGATCTCTCCTTCACTGTGGTTCTCCTCAGGTTTATACTTTGTCCCGTGGGGTTTTTTGTAGTTTTTCCTGAAGGAGGGTCAAAGGACAGGGGCATTCTGGGACAGTTATCTGAACTGCTTTGACCTGTGGCCCATCGAGGCAACTGTTGTTGTGATTTTGGGCATTAGAAAAATAAATAGATTTGATTTGATTTAAAACACAAAACTGACGGGTTTGAACCAGAATAAATCCCACTTTGACTCGGCGTCTGAACTCTGGACGTGTTTGGTTTAGTTCAGGAAAAAAGGATGAATCCGAGTGAAAAGTCTTTGAAAAACTCAAGAAAAGAGTTCAAGAAAGAGTTGTTTTTGAGACTTTTCTCTTCCACGTCTTCAGCTGCTCCTGATGCCCTCCCACACTCCTGTAACACACAAGAGGTTAACTCAGATGCCCTCCCACACTCCTGTAACACACAAGAGGTTAACTCAGATGCCCTCCCGTCCTCAGGGACAGTGAAGGGTTCAGAGAGAAAAGGTCAGAGTTTAAATGTTTGAAAGTTTACTTTTCTTCAGTGGATTCTGGGCTGAAGGTCGGTGGTGAGTTCATGGACCTGGACCGGGACCTGGTCCGAACTGGACTGGTCCTGTCGTTGGTCCTGGTCCTGTGGTTGGTCCTGGTCCTGTCGTTGGTCCTGTCGTTGGTCCTGTCGTTGGTCCTGGTCCTGTCGTTGGTCCTGGCCCTGGTTCTTGTTGTAGATTCTGGATCACACAGAGTTCTGCTCTGAGTCAAAGACAGATCTCTGTGAAACAAACACATATTATTCCTGAGTCTTTGTGTAAAATCCTGTTTGGATCTTGTTCTGGACTCAATGTTGACAGAGTTTTGTTCTTGTGGTGTTTAAAGAGTCTGGATTTGATGGACTTAAAGCTGTTCTTTGTGAATGTCTCTTTATATTAGAGCAGAGATTCTACACAATTGTGAGATTAAATAGATGTGAATTATAGTTTGACATAAAAAGTGCAGCTCTGTCACAACAAACATTCAATTGTTGTCAAAAGAATCCAATCTGGTTTGATTTAAATGTGAAGAATCCTGTTGATGTGGTTTAAAGTCACCTGTTTTCCTGTGCAGTTCCACACATGTCCACAGAGGGGCGCTGCTGTTCTTTCATCAGAATCCTGTTTGAGCAGAAAAGATTTACCACGTGACGCTGAGACAAAAGTCACTTCAAAATATAGGACTTTGAGCAGAATCCATCAAACTGTGTTGACAAGTTTACTTCTTAAACTTCTTTTTCTCACGGCTTTATTTTCTGACATTTGGACTTTGATTTGGATTCAAGGATTTGGTCTAAAATCATGAGTTGTTCTTTTATGACAGAGTTTTACTCAGAGTCTGGAGCATTTTCTAAAACATTAACACATTTTCTTTGCAGCTATTTATTTATGTCAGAAATAAATGTGTCAAACAAATATTGAGGAGAATTAAAGCCGTGGACAGAGGCTCTGTTCACACAAACATCTGACCAGGTTTGAAGCTAATTTAATGTAAAGAAAATAATAGTTTTGTTCACGTTATTTAAAGTTTTGAGGAGCCAACAACAAATGTGGAGCAGAAAAATCAGGTTTGCAAATAAAAAATATGTACAAAACTATTATTTTCAGATCACTTCCTAATTACCTTTCAGTTTATTCTTAAGGACTATCCAGCTCCTCAGACTAAAACTATAATGAAAAGGACAATATCTGAAAAATCTATTTTAAAGTTCAGAGAAATAATAGAACCAATATTTAATATTATGTCATGTGATCCTGTCGTTAACAGCGCCAGTCCCAGTGCTATTGATAACTCTGTTGACTCAATGGTCAACTCTCTAAAAGCTGCTCTTGATGTTGCAGCTCCACTTAAACAGAAAGTCATCAGGCCAAAACGAGCCTCCCCCTGGTACAATGAAGAACTACGTTCTCACAAACAAAGGGGAAGAAAACTAGAGAGATCCTTACGCCGCTCCCACACAGAAGAATCCCTAAAAGAATGGAAAACTTGCCTTCTGTCTTATAAGCAGGCTCTGCGTAAGGCTCAAACCAGATATTATTCAAATTTAATAGAAGTAAATAAAAATAACTCTAGATTTCTCTTCAGCACTGTAGCCAGGCTGACAAACTGTCACAGCGCAGTAGAACCCTCAATACCAGTTACTCTAAGCTGCAATGACTTTCTTCTATTCTTTAGCAGCAAAATCACAACTATTAGAGATAAACTAAATGCAATGACTCCCAGTGTCAGTACTGAGCAAGCCCAGACTGCAAAGCTAGTGTCCCATACAAATCCTTCAGTAATACTAGATAGGTTCACTGCTGTTGATCAGGCAGAGATAACTTCAGTCATTATGTCCTCCAAAACATCAACTTGTATTTTAGACCCAATCCCAAGTAGACTCCTCAAAGAAATTCTCCCCCTAATTATAAATCCCATTCTTAATATAATAAATACTTCACTAAAGCGGTTATGTCCCTCAGTCCTTCAAATATGCAGTGATTAAACCACTTTTGAAAAAGCCTAATCTAGACCTTCCGACATACTGGCAAACTATAGACCTATTTCTAATCTGCCCTTTGTCTCTAAAATCCTTGAAAGAATTGTGATTAAACAGCTTTGTCGCCACCTGCAGGACAATAATTTATTTGAAGTTTTTCAGTCAGGGTTCCGTGCGTACCACAGACTGAAACTGCACTAGTTAAAGTCACAAATGATCTGTTATTAGCTGCTGATGATGGACAGGTCTCAATCCTGGTTCTGTTGGACCTCAGCGTTTGATACCATCGACCACAACATTCTACTGCAGAGGTTAGAATGTGATGTAGGTGTCAGTGGAACCGCCCTAAGCTGGTTTAAATCCTATCTATCTGATAGGTACCAGTTTGTTAATGTAAACCAGAGATCTTCCCCATGTTCTAAAGTAACCTACGGTGTGCCGCAGGGTTCAGTACTCGGTCCAGTTCTGTTCACTCTTTATATGCTGCCCTTAGGTATGATCATCAGAAAGCATGGCATTAACTTCCACTGCTATGCAGATGACACTCAGCTTTATTTATCAATGAAACCTGATCAGACCCATCAAGTAGACAGACTTAGTGCCTGCGTGAAAGACATAAAAACTTGGATGACTCTTAATTATCTGCTCCTTAACCCTGAACAAACCGAGGTCATTCTGCTGGGCCCTAAGCACCTGCCAGACTCTTTATCTGACCAGATAGTTTCTCTGGACAATATCACTGTAGCCCCCAGCTCTACTGTAAGAAACCTTGGGGTCCTATTTGACCAAGATCTCTGGTTCAAAGCTCATATAAACCAGGCCTGTAAAACAGCCGACTTTCATTTGCGTAACATCAGACAAAATTAGAAAAATCCTGCCCAGAGATGATGCCGAAAAACTCATCCATGCATTTGTCACATCCAGATTAGACTATTGTAACGCCCGGCTCACAGCGTGTCCTAAAAGCTCTATAAGAAGCTTTCAACTGGTTCAAAATGCAGCAGCAAGATTATTAACAGGTACTAGAAGAAGAGATCATATTTCACCAGTGTTGGAGTCTCTTCACTGGCTTCCTGTTGAGTTTAGAATCAAATTTAAAATCCTCCTCCTGACTTATAAAGCTTTAAACAATATGGCCCCATCGACCTCAAAGATGCAATAGTAGCGTACCATCCAAACAGAGCTCTTCGTTCTCAAAATGCTGGACTATTGTTAGTCCCCAGAGTCTCTAAAAGCACAGTAGGAGGTCGAGCATTTAGCTCCCAAGCTCCTGTTATGGAACCAGCTCCTGTTCATGTAAAAGAGGCCGACACAGTCTCTACATTTAAGACCAGGCTCAAAACGTTCCTCTTTGAAATAGCTTATGGTCAGGCCAGTAAGGAACAGAAATAAAAACCTACAGTTTTAGTTACGCTGCCCTTGGAGCGACTCTGCTGGAGAAATATGGAGCTGAACACTGTCCTCTGGTTCTTCTACTTTACCATCAACAATATTTAATATTACTTCAACTGTAGTCTGTTCAATGCTGTTCACATGTTTCTCTTTCTCTCCACTTCCCCCGGGGAGTGGAGACTGTTTCAGACACTGCGGCGGCTGCTCCAGTGACGACCCCCCCCCCCCCCCATCTGTCTGGAGGATCGATCTCTACACTGGACGATCTATGCTCCACCCGCCTGGAGGAACTCCCTCAACCCTGGATTAGCCACACCTCGTCTGCCTGGACGAACTCCATCTACTTTAGATGAACTGCTCCTCGTCTCCTCCTGGAGGATCTCTCTACACTGGTGGACTGCTCCTCGTCCTCCTGGAGGATCTCTCTACACTGGTGGACTGCTCCTCGTCCTCCTGGAGGAACTCTTTAAAGCCTCCTCCCTCTTGAGTGGTTCTGGTTCAGTCCAAGTGGATGTCAGTCCTAGTTCATCTGCAGCCTGTCCGTCCGTGGGAGTAGGATCTCTCCTTCACTGTGGTTCTCCTCAGGTTTATACTTTGTCCCGTGGGGTTTTTTGTAGTTTTTCCTGAAGGAGGGTCAAAGGACAGGGGCATTCTGGGACAGTTATCTGAACTGCTTTGACCTGTGGCCCATCGAGGCAACTGTTGTTGTGATTTTGGGCATTAGAAAAATAAATGGATTTGATTTGATTCTCCTCTGTTCTTCTCCTCTGTCCCTCTCCTCTGTCCCTCTCCTCTGTCCCTCTCCTCTGTCCCTCTCCTCTGTCCTTCTCCTCTGTCCTTCTCCTCTGTCCTTCTCCTCTGTCCCTCTCCTCTGTCCCTCTCCTCTGTCCTTCTCCTCTGTCCTTCTCCTCTGTCCCTCTCCTCTGTCCTTCTCCTCTGTCCCTCTCCTCTGTCCTTCTCCTCTGTCCTTCTCCTCTGTCCCTCTCCTCTGTCCTTCTCCTCTGTCCTTCTCCTCTGTCCTTCTCCTCTGTCCTTCTCCTCTGTCCCTCTCCTCTGTCCCTCTCCTCTGTCCTTCTCCTCTGTCCTTCTCCTCTGTCCCTCTCCTCTGTCCCTCTCCTCTGTCCTTCTCCTCTGTCCTTCTCCTCTGTCCCTCTCCTCCTCTGTCCTTCTCCTCTGTCCTTCTCCTCTGTCCTTCTCCTCTGTCCTTCTCCTCTGTCCCTCTCCTCTGTCCCTCTCCTCTGTCCTTCTCCTCTGTCCTTCTCCTCTGTCCCTCTCCTCTGTCCCTCTCCTCTGTCCTTCTCCTCTGTCCTTCTCCTCTGTCCCTCTCCTCTGTCCTTCTCCTCTGTCCCTCTCCTCTGTCCTTCTCCTCTGTCCCTCTCCTCTGTCCTTCTCCTCTGTCCTTCTCCTCTGTCCTTCTCCTCTGTCCTTCTTCTCTGTCCTTCTCCTCTGTCCCTCTCCTCTGTCCCTCTCCTCTGTCCCTCTCCTCTGTCCCTCTCCTCTGTCCTTCTCCTCTGTCTCTCTCTTCTGTCCCTCCTCTATTCCTCTCCTCTGTTCTTCTTCTTTGTCCTTTTCCTATGTCCTTTCTTTTCCTATTTTTCAAAAGTATTTTTTTATGTTTTCAAAGTTTTCAAAGTCTTTCAAAGTTTTCAGTTTTCCAAGTTTTCAGAGTTTTCCAACGATTTCCAATTGTTTTCAAATACTTTTGACCAAATCTTTTTCAAAACTACGCAGTCACTCGCAATGGCTTCAGCCATTGCAGCAGCATCTAGTTCGTATTGTACATAAAAATTACTGTTTTACACCAATCAAATCACAGTTTGTGGAGAAAAGTTGAAAAATCTGTTTAAAATTACAGGAAGTAATAAACCGATGACATCACACTGGGGAGACGCTTTCCATCCAAAGGTTCTGCATAATTTACCCAAAAGAAACAACTTATTTTACCCTTAAAACATTAATTCAACAAAATAAAGGTGTTCACATATATTTTGATTTATCAGACAAAAAAATCTCAGACATTAGCCAAGTTTTAGCCCAGTGCACAAACTAATTTCCTAGTGTGATGTCGTCTTTTACAACCAGGAAGTGATATCAAAATAACTAAAAAACAAAGGCTAAAAATTATGTAATGTATAATTATTTTTAACAAAACCTCAAATATATTTATCTGACCTGTATTTTAGTTACATGAGTAGTTTAACCTGTCATAGGCCCTTTAAAGGCCCTGTACCTGATTTTTGGAAATTATGGAAAACAGAACTAGTTGCATCAGCCCCATGTGTCTCTCACTTTAATGCAGTCCCAGCGTCATAAACATTCACCTCCACGAGTTTGAAGCACTTTTCACCAGTGTCTAAGCCCACAGGTTAAGCTAACAAACATTAGCACAACATTGCACTTCCTGCTTCTCTCGTTTGATAAAACGCGCCATAAACAGATGCAGAGTAAAAGTTGTGGTCTCATTTTCACCAGAATAGATGCTTTTACAAAATATCTGTGCTGGAGCAACAAAGATTTTACTTTATTGCATGCAAAAAATCGAACTATTTTTGTGTTTCCTGTTTCACAACAGTAAAAATCAGGTACAGCCCCTTTAAGGCGAGACACTACAGGCAAAACAAATTTTTCCCCCCATTTTTTTGTCCAATCTGCTCCTGAAAATGTTTTATTATTTACGTTTTCTTCAAATGTCCCTCGAGACATAAAGATCAGCCTTAAAGTAGATCCTACACCAAACTGTACAATCTGGACTCAACAGGATTTAGACAAAACACACAAGGATTTTTAAATATCTAATTCTAAAACAAAAAAATAGGCAACATTTGAACTTTTAGGGCAAGATTTCAGAAGCTGAAATATAAAAGTGCAGATACAGGAGGCAAACTTTTACTCAGGGATGTCAAGATAATGAGATCAACCACAATCGGGATCAGAACGCCTGCATTCTATTAACCAGTATCATTCAACGAGTTAGCATGAATGCATTTTCAATTGGAGGGTTTTAATTTCATTTTATTTAACTTTTATTTAACCAGAAGAATGTCATTGAAATAAAAATAAAGTGTCTGGGTTAATTAGTATTAGGGCTGCACGATATTGGAAATTATTGCGATACGACTTTTAAGATCTGAGATATCGATATTATTGCGATATTTAAATACACTTTTTGACAGAAACTAAAGATTATTTTAGTCGTTGCTAGTCAGAGATTATTTCTATTGTAGACTGAGACAAATAAATGTTGAACTATTGTGAATGAAGCTTCTAGAGTCAGGCATGTCCAAACTCAGGCCCGGGGGCCAAATGCGGCCCTCAGACCAGTTTTTCTTGGCCCTTAGGCTTCCTGGTGAACTGGCCCACATTGTCCTGATAAGTACTATTTACAGCACATTTCAGATTTTCTACAATTCCAACCTAAATAACTAACATTTTGGTGCAATACAGACCTGATATTAAGGCACTGAGACTGATGTAGATGTGGTGGAGCTTAAAACATCAGATAAATGCAGCTTTTTTAACGTTTCACGATTGATTTGTGGCTCTGCTTGGTTTGAATTTCAATATGTGGCCCTCGATGGAAAAAGTTTGGACAGCCCTGGTCTAGAGAGAGAATATTTATGAATAGTGTAGTGTAGAATTGAGGAAAATCAGAAATGGTCTGTTCTTTTTTGTCATTTTTCTATAACAATGTCACTGTGTTTGTTCTGAAAGTCTTTAAGTTTGTGTTTTAGGGTCTGTTTAGTCCAAAGAACGACGACGTCATCAAAATACGACTGACGTTAAGGTTTACAGTCGACTTCATGATTATTCTACTAATTGGCCCTGTTTTTGATGCAATAATGTCTGTTACATTAGAATAAAAACCAACAAATACAAAACCGAGGCTAGTTTAGTTTGAAAAATCTCGATTTTATTCCTGATTTTCCCTTTTCAGCGTTTTCATTTTAAAAACAGAACATTCCCATCAGACGAAGACTTTGCTGTTGCTGCGACGCATATTTTGTTGCGATGTCGTTATTGTGTGAGACAATATCGCGATATCGATACTTTTGCGATACGTCGTGCGCATGGATGTATTAAATGAACTGGATAAGCCCCGCCCCCTCTGTCTGTGTCCCAGGTTGATTAGTGGTCGTGTGAGGTACTGCAGCCTTTTTCTAAAATGTCACATTATAATCACAGACAGGACTGAATTATTATCAGTATTTAAATAAAATAGAAGGAAATGTTCTTTTCTACCGTTTCTAAAATCACACAAATTACCGTTTTTATCTGAAGTGACGTCACACAAACATGTGTGAGTCACATGAACGAGCGTCGGACGATACAAACAGAAGCTCGTGGAAAAGGCTCGACTAGAGACACCTGTAAGTTGTATTTTATTTCATTTCAGACGCTTCACGTGTGTCTAACATGAAGAACACAATTACAATCACACAAGCTAACGCTAACACAAAGACCTGCAGCTGCTGGTCGTTCACGTCGCTCAAAGCATCATGGGGGATTGTGGTCACGTGGCGCCCTGAAGCAAAGATGGCCGCCTCCGTATCAGGAAGTAAAACAAAGATGGCCGCCTCCGTATCAGGAAGTAAAACAAAGATGGCCGCCTCTGTATCAGGAAGTAAATGCGGAAGTAAGACCTTTTTTTGGGGTCATGAACCAATGAGCTCAGGCCACAGGGATAAACAGGGCGGCCATTTTGGATACATCTTCCAGGTTTTATTATAGTTCTATGGTCGTGCGGCCCTTGTTAGCGTTAGCCTCAGAACGTCACAAACTTATGAAAAAGCCGGGGTGTTTTGCTCGAACGCACGAGAGTAACACCAGAGCGGAGAGTGTTTTGTGCGGATCGTTATTGTTAGCCGTTAGCGCCTAAATTAGCATAGATGTTAACAACCTAATAGTTAGCGCCTAAATTAGCACAGATGTTAACCTCATGATATGCATTTCCTGGACAGTGATACAACAAAAACAAACCCGTTTGACAAGAACGTGTTTTTTGTTTTGTTTTTTTTTGTTTCACCAAGTGCCACAAACGTAGTAGGAGTCGAAGTTAGATATTGACAGTAATTCCTCGTTAGCAAATGTCATGAAATACACCAGTCAAGTTGTCGTTGGTGGAGAAAAGTTGAAAAATCTGTTTAAAATTACAGGAAGTAAAAAACTGATGACATCACACTGTGAGACTCATTCCATCCAAAGATTAAGCATAATTTACCCAAAATCAACAACTTAAATTACCCTTAAAACCTTAATTCAACAAAATAAAGTTGTTCACATATATTTTGATTTGTCGGACAAAAAAATCTCTGACATTAGCTGAGTTTTAGCTGAGTGTACAGAGTAATTTCCTAGTGTGATGTCATCGTTTACAACCAGGAAGTGATATTACAAAACTAAAAAAACAGCTAAAAAATGATGAAATGTATAATTATTCTGAGCAAAAGTTGGAATATATTTATCTGACCTGTATTTTAGTTACAGGAGTAGTCTAACCCGTCACAGGCCCTTTAACTCCGCTACAGTCGTGTCTTTTAGTGCAGTTTGGTTCAGATAGACGTAAATACTGTACAGTTTGGATATGTTTTTGCCACACCCCCTTTTATCGGTCGGTGGGCGGGTCTTAGTCGACTCTCATTCAGTTTTTTTTACATTCAGAAAGTTCCGTTGCATAAACTTGGACAACGGGAAGGAAAGAAAGTGAGAGATTTGACTGGTGTCTGATTGTGCTCCCAGTAATCGTGAAAAATAACAAATAAAGAAGCGTTAAGTCAAATAAATCTACATTTAGGTTTTTAAAGCAACAGTGTGTGACTTTGTGGAGGTGGAAAGTCCCCTGAGCGATTCTGTGGAAAGTCAAAACCAGACATACTTCATGGAGAGCTTAAAGTGCGTATGACAGGTTTTTAGGATTTTCCAATTTTTACTTTATTCAGTGTATTAATACCTCTTGTCAATATAAATTGTAGTTTTACACCAATCCAGTCACTATTTGTGGAGAAAAGTTGAAAAATCTGTTGAAAATTACAGGAAGTAAACAAACTGATGACATCACACTGTGAGACAAAGGTTATGCATAATTTACACAAAATAAACTACTTTTTGACCCTTTAAACTTTGATTCAACAAAATAACGGTGTTCACATGTGTTTCTCTTTGTCAAATGAACAAAATCTGTGACATTAGAGGAGTTCTGGCCCAGTGTACAGTGTGGTTGCTATGGTAATTTCCTAGTGTGATGTCATACTTTGCAACCAGGAAGTAACATTAAAAACCTAAAACAATAGCTAAACTGTGGTGCAATGTGTATAGATGTTAGTGGAAATTGAAATATATTTATCTTAACTGCATTTTAGTGAAAAGAGTCGTTCAACCTGTCATGGGCCCTTTAATGTCAAACTGTGGAATATTACAGCCAAAGGGACAACGTCTCCATAGCAACCAGCAGGACGAGGCTCCTCCAGGACGAGCACGAGTCGGGTCTGTGGAGCTGCTCGTGTTTTACAGTGCAATAAAATTACCCAGAGTGAATAAAACATGCTTTTATTCTGTCCAGCCCAAAAAAGTTACTTATTGGAGCTTTAAGTAAAATAATTTAACCCACATTTCGGTATTAAAAAGCCAAATGTAGTGATTTTGAAAAAGAATTGAGTCGAGCTGCAGTTCTTCAGTGGATTAATTGGTCGATAGTGTCTTTTAAATTATAGTTTATAATAAATCCATATCATGTAAGAGCTTTTGCCAGTGCCACGCCCCGTTTAGGCCATTTATCAACTGACTCCACCAAGAATGATTCAGTCACAACCCTCTGATTTTTCTGATTTTCGATCAACAGACGCCACGGAATCTGTTTCTTCATATTTAAGACACTTTTAAATGCAGTATTTATTTATTTTTTATTTTTTTTGCTCAGAGCTGGGACTTGAAGTCAAACCTCCAGGTATGACGCCTCCATGAACTAAAAAACAAACTCTCAGACGAACCATAAAAGCAAAAAAACTACACCTAAATCTGATTCAAAATCCAGTTCAAATGCAGTGACGTAAACGTGTCCTCAGGTGAAGCGCAGACCTGATAATTACATTACTTTTTTTTTTTTTTACTTTCCACCACAGAATCTGAAACTTACGTCCAAATAAATAAATAAATTCAGATCCACGAACACAAACCATTGACGTGAAGCTGAATAAACTTCACTCGCTACAGTTACGCCTCTTCAAACAACTTTTGAAAAAACAAAAAACAAACAGTGGGAGGAGAATGAATGAACGCGCCGTCTCCTGTATCCAGAGAACACACGCAGAACAACCACTCCGCTCTGACCCTCGCGGTTGTTACGTGGTTATTATTACGTTTCACGCCACGATCGAGTGCCTTTGAAAATAAAAACAACTTTGGAAACGCGAGACTGAACTGGACAAAACGTAAACACGAGTTGCGCTTCCTTTACGCGTCCAGCGCCCGCGCCTGATCCGCGAACGTTTACGCACCAAAGTTGACCAAATTGACCCCTAATTAGAATAAATCCGCGCGTGCTGCGGCCGGAGCGTGGACGTGGAGCCGGATTCACGCACTTACCGCAGCAAGGGAGCAGCAGAAGCAGAAGTCTGAGCGCGGGCAGCTCCATGGCGCTGTTCAAGTGTCTCCAGCAGAAACAGAATGCGCGGCGCAGGCACCTGAACGTTAAGGCGCACGGACACACCCAGACGCATGCGCACCAGCACGCGCGCGCACGGCCTGAGAGCGAGGCCGCTCCCCTCAGCGCGCGCTGAGGGGAGCTGAGGGGAGCGACGTCACGAGCGAAGACGTCACGTTTGGGGAGCTGAACCCGCGGCGGGATCGTGGTGGGAGGGGCGGAATCCCGCAGCGACGGAGTAAAGCGCTCTTACGGAACATGCACCTGCTCTGGTCCTGGTCCAAACCCGGTGCAGAGGCCTGGTTTAGTCCTGGTTTAGACCTGGTTTAGTCCTGGTTTAGTCCTGGTTTAGACCTGGTTCAGTCCTGGTTTAGACCTGGTTTAGACCTGGTTTAGTCCTGGTTCAGTCCTGGTTTAGACCTGGTTTAGACCTGGTTTAGTCCTGGTTTAGTCCTGGTTTAGACCTGGTTTAGTCCTGGTTTAGACCTGGTTTAGACCTGGTTTAGTCCTGGTTTAGACCTGGTTTAGTCCTGGTTTAGACCTGGTTCAGTCCTGGTTTAGTCCTGGTTTAGACCTGGTGTAGTCCTGGCTTAGTCCTGGTTTAGTCCTGGTTTAGACCTGGTTTAGTCCTGGTTTAGACCTGGTTTAGACCTGGTTTAGACCTGGTTTAGACCTGGTTTAGTCCTGGTTTAGACCTGGTTTAGACCTGGTTTAGACCTGGTTTAGACCTGGTTTAGTCCTGGTTTAGACCTGGTTTAGACCTGGTTTAGTCCTGGTTTAGTCCTGGTTTAGACCTGGCGTAGTCCTGGCTTAGTCCTGGTTTAGTCCTGGTTTAGACCTGGTTTAGACCTGGTTTAGACCTGGTTTAGTCCTGGTTTAGACCTGGTTTAGACCTGGTTTAGACCTGGTTTAGACCTGGTGTAGTCCTGGCTTAGTCCTGGCTTAGTCCTGGCTTAGACCTGGTTTAGTCCTGGTTTAGTCCTGGTTTAGTCCTGGTTTAGTCCTGGTTTAGACCTGGTTTAGACCTGGTTTAGTCCTGGTTTAGTCCTGGTTTAGACCTGGTTTAGACCTGGTTTAGACCTGGTTTAGACCTGGTTTAGTCCTGGTTTAGTCCTGGTTTAGACCTGGTTTAGACCTGGTTTAGACCTGGTTTAGACCTGGTTTAGACCTGGTTTAGTCCTGGTTTAGTCCTGGTTTAGTCCTGGTTTAGACCTGGTTCAGTCCTGGTTCAGTCCTGGTTTAGACCTGATTTAGTCCTGGTTCAGTCCTGGTTCAGTCCTGGTTTAGACCTGGTTTAGACCTGGTTTAGTCCTGGTTTAGTCCTGGTTTAGTCCAGGTTTAGACCTGGTTTAGACCTGGTTTAGACCTGGTTTAGTCCTGGTTTAGACCTGGTGTAGTCCTGGCTTAGTCCTGGCTTAGTCCTGGTTTAGACCTGGTTTAGACCTGGTTTAGACCTGGTTTAGACCTGGTTTAGACCTGGTTTAGACCTGGTTTAGACCTGGTTTAGTCCTGGTTTAGTCCTGGTTTAGACCTGGTTTAGACCTGGTTCAGTCCTGGTTCAGTCCTGGTTTAGACCTGGTTTAGACCTGGTTTAGTCCTGGTTCAGTCCTGGTTCAGTCCTGGTTTAGACCTGGTTTAGACATGGTTTAGACCTGGTTTAGTCCTGGTTTTGACCAGGTTTTAGTCCTGGTTTAGACCTGGTTTAGACCTGGTTTAGTCCTGGTTTAGACCTGGTTTAGACCTGGTTTAGACCTGGTTTAGACCTGGTTTAGACCTGGTTTAGTCCTGGTTTAGTCCTGGTTTAGACCTGGTTTAGACCTGGTTTAGACCTGGTTTAGTCCTGGTTTAGACCTGGTTTAGACCTGGTTTAGTCCTGGTTTAGTCCTGGTTTAGTCCTGGTTTAGTCCTGGTTTAGACCTGGTTTAGTCCTGGTTTAGTCCTGGTTTAGACCTGGTTTAGACCTGGTTTAGTCCTGGTTTAGTCCTGGTTTAGACCTGGTTTAGACCTGGTTTAGACCTGGTTTAGACCTGGCGTAGTCCTGGCTTAGTCCTGGCTTAGTCCTGGTTTAGTCCTGGTTTAGTCCTGGTTTAGACCTGGTTTAGTCCTGGTTTAGACCTGGTTTAGACCTGGTTTAGACCTGGTTTAGACCTGGTTTAGTCCTGGTTTAGACCTGGTTTAGTCCTGGTTTAGACCTGGTTTAGACCTGGTTTAGTCCTGGTTTAGACCTGGTTTAGACCTGGTTTTAGACCTGGTGTAGTCCTGGCTTAGTCCTGGCTTAGTCCTGGCTTAGACCTGGTTTAGACCTGGTTTAGACCTGGTTTAGACCTGGTTTAGTCCTGGTTTAGACCTGGTTTAGACCTGGTTTAGTCCTGGTTTAGACCTGGTTTAGACCTGGTTTAGACCTGGTGTAGTCCTGGCTTAGTCCTGGCTTAGTCCTGGCTTAGACCTGGTTTAGACCTGGTTTAGACCTGGTTTAGACCTGGTTTAGACCTGGTTTAGTCCTGGTTTAGTCCTGGTTTAGTCCTGGTTTAGACCTGGTTCAGTCCTGGTTCAGTCCTGGTTTTAGTCCTGGTTTAGTCCTGGTTCAGTCCTGGTTTAGTCCTGGTTTAGACCTGGTTTAGACCTGGTTTAGTCCTGGTTTAGTCCTGGTTCAGTCCAGGTTTAGACCTGGTTTAGACCTGGTTTAGACCTGGTTTAGTCCTGGTTTAGACCTGGTTTAGACCTGGTTTAGACCTGGTTTAGACCTGGTTTAGTCCTGGTTTAGACCTGGTTTTAGACCTGGTTTAGACCTGGTTTAGACCTGGTTTAGTCCTGGTTTAGACCTGGTTTAGTCCTGGTTTAGACCTGGTTTAGACCTGGTTTAGTCCTGGTTTAGACCTGGTTTAGTCCTGGTTTTAGACCTGGTTCAGTCCTGGTTTAGACCTGGTTTAGACCTGGTTTAGACCTGGTTTAGACCTGGTTTAGACCTGGTTTAGTCCCTGGTTTAGACCTGGTTTAGACCTGGTTTGGAGCCAGGTTCAGTCCTGGATTAGACCAGGTTTAGACCTGGTTTAGACCTGGTTTAGACCTGGTTTAGACCTGGTTTAGTCCTGGTTTAGTCCTGGTTTAGACCTGGTTTAGACCTGGTTTAGACCTGGTTTAGACCTGGTTTAGTCCTGGTTTAGACCTGGTTTAGTCCTGGTTTAGACCTGGTTTAGACCTGGTTTAGACCTGGTTTAGTCCTGGTTTAGACCTGGTTTAGACCTGGTTTAGTCCTGGTTTAGACCTGGTTTAGACCTGGTTTAGACCTGGTGTAGTCCTGGCTTAGTCCTGGCTTAGTCCTGGCTTAGACCTGGTTTAGACCTGGTTTAGACCTGGTTTAGACCTGGTTTAGACCTGGTTTAGTCCTGGTTTAGACCTGGTTTAGACCTGGTTTAGTCCTGGTTTAGACCTGGTTTTTGTCCTGGTTTTAGACCTGGTGTAGTGCGGGCTTAGTCCTGGATTAGTCCTGGTTTAGACCTGGTTTAGACCTGGTTTAGACCTGGTTTAGACCTGGTTTAGTCCTGGTTTAGTCCTGGTTTAGTCCTGGTTTAGACCTGGTTCAGTCCTGGTTCAGTCCTGGTTTAGACCTGGTTTAGTCCTGGTTCAGTCCTGGTTCAGTCCTGGTTTAGACCTGGTTTAGACCTGGTTTAGACCTGGTTTAGTCCTGGTTTAGTCCTGGTTCAGTCCAGGTTTAGACCTGGTTTAGACCTGGTTTAGACCTGGTTTAGTCCTGGTTTAGACCTGGTGTAGTCCTGGCTTAGTCCTGGTTTAGTCCTGGTTTAGACCTGGTTTAGACCTGGTTTAGACCTGGTTTAGACCTGGTTTAGTCCTGGTTTAGACCTGGTTTAGACCTGGTTTAGACCTGGTTTAGACCTGGTTTAGACCTGGTTTAGACCTGGTTTAGTCCTGGTTTAGACCTGGTTTAGACCTGGTTTAGACCTGGTTTAGACCTGGTTTAGTCCTGGTTTAGACCTGGTTTAGTCCTGGTTTAGACCTGGTTTAGACCTGGTTTAGTCCTGGTTTAGACCTGGTTTAGTCCTGGTTTAGACCTGGTTCAGTCCTGGTTTAGACCTGGTTTAGACCTGGTTTAGACCTGGTTTAGACCTGGTTTAGACCTGGTTTAGTCCTGGTTTAGACCTGGTTTAGACCTGGTTTAGACCTGGTTCAGTCCTGGTTTAGACCTGGTCCTGGTTGATTTAGACCTGATTTAGTTCTGGTTCAGTCCCGGTTTAGACCTGATTCAGTCCCGGTTTAGACCTGGTTTAGACCTGGTTTTGTCCTGGTTTAGACCTGGTTTAGACCTGGTTTAGACCTGGTTTAGTCCTGGTTTAGTCCTGGTTTAGTCCTGGTTCAGTCCTGATTTAGACCTGGTTTAGACCTGGTTTAGACCTGGTTTAGTCCTGGTTTAGACCTGGTGTAGTCCTGGCTTAGTCCTGGTTTAGTCCTGGTTTAGACCTGGTTTAGACCTGGTTTAGACCTGGTTTAGACCTGGTTTAGTCCTGGTTTAGACCTGGTTTAGACCTGGTTTAGACCTGGTTTAGACCTGGTTTAGACCTGGTTTAGACCTGGTTTAGTCCTGGTTTAGACCTGGTTTAGACCTGGTTTAGACCTGGTTTAGACCTGGTTTAGTCCTGGTTTAGACCTGGTTTAGTCCTGGTTTAGACCTGGTTTAGACCTGGTTTAGTCCTGGTTTAGACCTGGTTTAGTCCTGGTTTAGACCTGGTTCAGTCCTGGTTTAGACCTGGTTTAGACCTGGTTTAGACCTGGTTTAGACCTGGTTTAGACCTGGTTTAGTCCTGGTTTAGACCTGGTTTAGACCTGGTTTAGACCTGGTTAAGTCCTGGTTTAGACCAGGTTTTAGACCTGGTTTAGTCCTGGTTCAGTCCTGGTTCAGTCCTGGTTTAGACCTGGTTCAGTTCTGGTTTAGACCAGGTTTAGACCTGGTTTAGACCTGGTTTTAGACCTGGTTTAGACCTGGTTTTAGACCTGGTTTAGTCCTGGTTTAGTCCTGGTTTAGACCTGGTTTAGACCTGGTTTAGACCTGGTTTAGACCTGGTTTAGACCTGGTTTAGTCCTGGTTTAGTCCTGGTTCAGTCCAGGTTTAGACCTGGTTTAGACCTGGTTTAGACCTGGTTTAGTCCTGGTTTAGACCTGGTGTAGTCCTGGCTTTGTCCTGGTTTAGTCCTGGTTTAGACCTGGTTTAGACCTGGTTTAGACCTGGTTTAGACCTGGTTTAGTCCTGGTTTAGACCTGGTTTAGACCTGGTTTAGACCTGGTTTAGACCTGGTTTAGTCCTGGTTTAGTCCTGGTTTAGACCTGGTTTAGACCTGGTTTAGACCTGGTTTAGACCTGGTTTAGTCCTGGTTTAGACCTGGTTTAGTCCTGGTTTAGACCTGGTTTAGACCTGGTTTAGTCCTGGTTTAGACCTGGTTTAGTCCTGGTTTAGACCTGGTTCAGTCCTGGTTTAGACCTGGTTTAGACCTGGTTTAGACCTGGTTTAGACCTGGTTTAGACCTGGTTTAGTCCTGGTTTAGACCTGGTTCAGTCCTGGTTTAGACCTGGTTTAGACCTGGTTTAGACCTGGTTTAGACCTGGTTTAGTCCTGGTTTAGACCTGGTTTAGACCTGGTTTAGACCTGGTTTAGACCTGGTTTAGACCTGGTTTAGACCTGGTTTAGTCCTGGTTTAGACCTGGTTTAGACCTGGTTTAGACCTGGTTTAGACCTGGTTTAGTCCTGGTTTAGACCTGGTTTAGTCCTGGTTTAGACCTGGTTTAGACCTGGTTTAGTCCTGGTTTAGACCTGGTTTAGTCCTGGTTTAGACCTGGTTCAGTCCTGGTTTAGACCTGGTTTAGACCTGGTTTAGACCTGGTTTAGACCTGGTTTAGACCTGGTTTAGACCTGGTTTAGTCCTGGTTTAGACCTGGTTTAGACCTGGTTTAGACCTGGTTCAGTCCTGGTTTAGACCTGGTTTAGACCTGGTTTAGTCCTGGTTCAGTCCTGGTTCAGTCCTGGTTTAGACCTGGTTCAGTCCTGGTTTAGACCTGGTTTAGACCTGGTTTAGACCTGGTTTAGACCTGGTTTAGACCTGGTTTAGACCTGGTTTAGTCCTGGTTTAGTCCTGGTTTAGACCTGGTTCAGTCCAGGTTTAGACCTGGTTTAGACCTGGTTTAGACCTGGTTTAGTCCTGGTTTAGACCTGGTGTAGTCCTGGCTTAGTCCTGGTTTAGTCCTGGTTTAGACCTGGTTTAGACCTGGTTTAGACCTGGTTTAGACCTGGTTTAGTCCTGGTTTAGACCTGGTTTAGACCTGGTTTAGACCTGGTTTAGACCTGGTTTAGACCTGGTTTAGACCTGGTTTAGTCCTGGTTTAGACCTGGTTTAGACCTGGTTTAGACCTGGTTTAGACCTGGTTTAGTCCTGGTTTAGACCTGGTTTAGTCCTGGTTTAGACCTGGTTTAGACCTGGTTTAGTCCTGGTTTAGACCTGGTTTAGTCCTGGTTTAGACCTGGTTCAGTCCTGGTTTAGACCTGGTTTAGACCTGGTTTAGACCTGGTTTAGACCTGGTTTAGACCTGGTTTAGTCCTGGTTTAGACCTGGTTTAGACCTGGTTTAGACCTGGTTCAGTCCTGGTTTAGACCTGGTTTAGACCTGGTTTAGTCCTGGTTCAGTCCTGGTTCAGTCCTGGTTTAGACCTGGTTCAGTCCTGGTTTAGACCTGGTTTAGACCTGGTTTAGACCTGGTTTAGACCTGGTTTAGACCTGGTTTAGACCTGGTTTAGTCCTGGTTTTAGTCCTGGTTTAGACCTGGTTTAGACCTGGTTTAGACCTGGTTTAGACCTGGTTTAGACCTGGTTTAGTCCTGGTTTAGTCCTGGTTCAGTCCAGGTTTAGACCTGGTTTAGACCTGGTTTAGACCTGGTTTAGTCCTGGTTTAGACCTGGTGTAGTCCTGGCTTTGTCCTGGTTTAGTCCTGGTTTAGACCTGGTTTAGACCTGGTTTAGACCTGGTTTAGACCTGGTTTAGTCCTGGTTTAGACCTGGTTTAGACCTGGTTTAGACCTGGTTTAGACCTGGTTTAGTCCTGGTTTAGTCCTGGTTTAGTCCTGGTTTAGACCTGGTTTAGACCTGGTTTAGACCTGGTTTAGACCTGGTTTAGTCCTGGTTTAGACCTGGTTTAGTCCTGGTTTAGACCTGGTTTAGACCTGGTTTAGTCCTGGTTTAGACCTGGTTTAGTCCTGGTTTAGACCTGGTTCAGTCCTGGTTTAGACCTGGTTTAGACCTGGTTTAGACCTGGTTTAGACCTGGTTTAGACCTGGTTTAGTCCTGGTTTAGACCTGGTTTAGACCTGGTTTAGACCTGGTTTAGACCTGGTTCAGTCCTGGTTTAGACCTGGTTTAGACCTGGTTTAGTCCTGGTTCAGTCCTGGTTTAGTCCTGGTATTGCGGCGTAGGAATCCAAACCACATCCAAACGCCGCGGCAGGCTAAGACGCAAGGGTTAAACACTGAAGACGCGTCACGCAGAACAATTGCACATGAGGGGACATTTATTGCTCCAAGATGCAAAACAGGAAAACTGGCACTTACTTCATGATGACATATATAGGCCAAGCAACCACACATATGCAAATGGTCAAGATGGAACCGACAATAGTTACGAGAGACAGGACGGGACGAGACGGTCAACAGAAAGTTTCTCCCCACGCTCACCCTGCCGCCATCATCAGCCACACACACAGAGCACAGGTGAGCGCTACCAAATAGACTTTACCACACCCACAGTGCCACCCCAAACACCGCAGCTGCTGGGTGCTCATACCCAGGCGCGTGCACATCCACACACACACACACACGGGAAGAAACCACAAAACCCTTATATGGCTCCTACATTCCGGCCCCTAATTATTGCCCACAATAATTAACCACCACCAACAACTTGTAGGAGACAGAAGAAACAATATAACGGTAACAAAAAGAAAAGTTAGAGTCTTTAACATCTGAAAAATGTCCATTTTGCATAGTTCATAATAATCCAGGCGATCAAAAAGTTCAAAGAGTTGACCACGTACAGAATATCCCAACCAATCAGAAAAAGTTAATCCATCTTCACTGCTCTTCTGCTTCCTGCAGTAGGCAGACTTTCGTGATCGGTCTATCCAAAACACTTGTTTTAGTTTTAATCCTCACAGTGCGTACTAGTCCACATTTGTCCGGAACAGTATCCAAAACTCTTGCTGTAATCCATGAACTGCGCGGTGCCATATCGTCCATGAGCGTCACAATATCTCCAGCAATAAAGTTGCGTCCAACATGATTCCACTTCTGACGCTCTTGCAGACTTGGAAGATATTCTTTCAACCAGCGCTTCCAAAACAGATCCGACATATACTGCACCTGCTTCCAACGGCGACGAGCATATACATCGGTCCTTTCGAACAGACCAGGCGGCAACGACGGCTGTGACTTAAGCAGCAGTAGATGGTTGGGAGTTAACGCCTCCAAATCATTGAGATCTGTTGATGCTTTTGTTATAGGGCGGCTGTTAACAATCGCCTCAGCTTCACAGAACACAGTCGTCAAACCTTCTTCATCCAGAATCTGTGTCTTCAGGATAGAGTTCAGGACCTTACGAACAGAACGGACTAATCTCTCCCAGGCACCACCATGGTGCGATGCAGCTGGGGTATTGAAAACCCACTTCACGCCCTTTGCAGCAGCATGCCATTTATGAGGTTGTGGTTCAGCTTTTCCAGGCTCTCCCTTAATTCTCGTTCAGCGCCCACAAAGTTGGTACCATTGTCTGAACGGATTTCCAGGACTTGACCACGTCTGGCAATAAACCTTCGCAGACCGCTAATGAAGGAATCTGTGTCTAGCGAACACAAAACTTCAAGATGTATGGCTCGTATTGCCAGGCACGTGAATATTAGGCCATATCTCTTAACCACAGCACGACCACGTTTAACCTCAAACGGCCCAAAACAATCTAAGCCAACACGACTGAATGGGGGCTCGTCAGGTGTTATTCTGCTGAGAGGTAGATCCGCCATTTTTTGATGTCCAGGAGCAGCGGACAAACGACGGCAGATGACACACTTAGCCAAGATCTTTCTAATGGCAGCACAAGCACCGGGTATCCAAAACTTCTGACGAAGATGAGAAAGCATATGGTTACGTCCACTCCACATGTCGTTTCCCTCCCAACCTCCCCCACAACCACCAGACCCCACACAACCAAACCCCCCACAGATAGTCACCAATACATACCCGTACATTCGCGCGCACGCACACACACACACCCACACACACACACACACACACACACACACACACACCCACACACACACACACACACACACACACACACACGCACGCACGCACGCTCTCTCTCTCCCTGAGGTACAAGAGGCTGAGTACAGATACACCAGTTTACGAAGCACCATCAGAGGAGCCGTCTGCACCAGGAGCAGAGCGTCGCCTGCAGCTGCAGGACACAGACTCAGGGCCCAGGGGAGAGACCCGGCAAACACCAAACCTCCACCAGGGGCCCATGAGCCAGGGCCCAGCAGCCACAGAAGAACACCGCTCCCGGTACAGAGGGCCCCTCAGAGGAAACACTGGAGTCTAAAATGAATAAAAGAATAAATAAATAAATATGAAGAAATAAATAAAGAATTGGGTAGAAAGAGAGTAAGACTAGGACATAAGGTAATCTAAAATAGTAAGCCTAAAATAAGTGAACACAATAAATAGCATAAATAAATAAATACACAATTAAATATTAATCAAAAGCTAAGCTAAAAAGGTGGGTCTTGAGCCTGCTCTTAAAAACCTGAACGTTCTCTGCGGCCCTGAGGTTCTCCGGCAGGCCGTTCCACAGACGAGGACCATAGTACTGGAAGGACGCCTCGCCGTGAGTGTGTGTCCTGACTTTGGGAATGACTAGGAGCCAGCTGCCGGAGGAGCAGGGGCCGCGAGGGTTCATATGGTAAAAGCAGTTCTGAAAGATAAGAAGGCCCAAGACCATTAAGACATTTATAAACCAGTAAAAGGACCTTAAAATGGATCCTGAAACACACAGGGAGCCAATGCAGTGATTTTAAAACCGGTGTAATGTGGTCCCGCCCCCTGGTCTTAGTCAGGACACGTGCTGCTGAGTTTTGTAATAACTCTAAACCTGAAATACTCTTTTTGGGAAGACCAGAGAGCAGGGCATTACAGTAGTCTATACGACTGGAGATAAAAGCATCAGGGTCTCCGTGTGGCCCGAGAGAGAATGGGGCGGACTCTGTTCTTTAAGTGATAAAAACCTATTTTTGTGATGTTCTTGATGTGTGGAATAAAAGTGAGCTCAGAGTCAAAGATAACGCCCAGGTTTTTTACTTGTGCTGATGGATTAAAAGACTGTGCTTGGAGTTTGGATAAAAATTTCTCTCTCTGAGCCTCAGGACCAATGACTAAAACCTCAGTTTTGTCCTGGTTAAGCTGGAGAAAGTTTTCTTCCATCCAGGATTTGATGTCCAAAATGCAGTTAAAAAGAGCATCCATTGGCCTGGTGTCATCAGGAGACATGGAGAGCTGCGTATCATCAGCAGAACTGTGGAAGTTGACTCCATGTCTCCTGATGACACCACCAAGAGGGAGCATGTACAGGTTAAAAAGCACAGGACCTAAAATCGAACCCTGGGGCACACCACATGAGATTTTATGGACCTTGGAGGAGCAGGTATCTAAACTTACCATGAATGTTCTGTCTGTGAGATAGGAAGTAAACCATTTATGTGCAGTACCAGAGAGGCCCACCAGGTGCTTAAGTCTGTTTAAAAGAATAGTGTGGTCTACTGTATCGAAGGCAGCGCTCAGATCCAGTAGAACCAGCACTGTCACCTGTTTAAAATCATAACTTAGTCTAAAATCATTTAAAATCTTTGTTAAGGCTGTCTCGGTACTGTGGTTTACCCTAAAACCAGACGGACATTCCTCAAAGATGTTGTGTGAGTTTAAAAAAGAATTAAGCTGAGTAAAAACAAGTTTTTCTAAAATTTTACTTAAAAATGGTAAGTTAGATACCGGTCTGTAATTGTTAAAATCATTAAAATCTAAATTGCTCTTCTTCAGCAGGGGCCTCACCACCGCCGCTTTAAAGGCAGTGGGAAAGACCCCTGTGTGAAGAGAGCAATTCATCATGTTTAAAAGCTCCTCCCTAAAAGATCCATAAAATGACTTTAAAAAAAGTCTTGAGAACGAAGAGCTCTGTTTGGATGGTACGCTACTATTGCATCTTTGAGGTCGATGGGGCCATATTGTTTAAAGCTTTATAAGTCAGGAGGAGGATTTTAAATTTGATTCTAAACTCAACAGAAGCCAGTGAAGAGACTCCAACACTGGTGAAATATGATCTCTTCTTCTAGTACCTGTTAATAATCTTGCTGCTGCATTTTGAACCAGTTGAAAGCTTCTTATAGAGCTTTTAGGACACGCTGTGAGCCGGGCGTTACAATAGTCTAATCTGGATGTGACAAATGCATGGATGAGTTTTTCGGCATCATCTCTGGGCAGGATTTTTCTAATTTTGGTTATGTTACGCAGATGAAAGTCGTCTGTTTTACAGGCTTGATTTATATGAGCTTTGAACCAGAGATCTTGGTCAAATAGGACCCCAAGGTTTCTTACAGTAGAGCTGGGGGCTACAGTGATATTGTCCAGAGAAACTATCTGGTCAGATAAAGAGTCTGGCAGGTGCTTAGGGCCCAGCAGAATGACCTCGGTTTTTTCAGGGTTAAGGAGCAGATAATTAAGAGTCATCCAAGTTTTTATGTCTTTCACGCAGGCACTAAGTCTGTCTACTTGATGGGTCTGATCAGGTTTCATTGATAAATACAAAGTCAGATTTATGTTTTTCAGACACAAACTTTAAACTGTTCTGTTCCAAGACCAAGGTCTAAACCAGGTCTAAACCAGGACTAAACCAGGACTAAACCAGGACTAAACCAGGACTAAACCAGGTCTGAACCAGGTCTAAACCAGGACTAAACCAGGACTAAACCAGGACTAAACCAGGTCTGTATTAAAGATGAGCAGCAGGTGGCGCTGTTTGAGCAAAAATGTGAAAGTGGAGCCGGTTTCCATGACAACGACTCAACTGCAACAAGACCTGGTTTAGACCTTTTTATTTATTTTAATGTTGTATTTTTCTGTTTTATTCTAATCTCACCAACTGTACATTTTCTGTAAACAGTACAAGTCTATTTTATTTTATATTTATTTAACTTTCATTCATTCCTTCTTTTATATATTCTGTCTGTATTTTATTCATTTTTGTTGCACTTTTGGCCAAAACAAGTTCCTGTTTGTGATTTTTCTTAAACCTTTTTCTGATTCTGATATTTTCTTTGGCTCAAACTCCAAATGAATGAATGTGTTTTATTTGATCCTTTATTAAATATTAAAGCTCTTTATTTCATATTGTGTCCTTCTTTTGTCCTGATCATTTGAAGAGTCAAATCAAATCAAATCAATTTATTTTTATAATGCCCAAAATCACAACAACAGTTGCCTCGATGGGCCACAGGTAAAAGCAGTTCAGATAACTGTCCCAGAATGCCCCTGTCCTTTGACCCTCCTTCAGGAAAAACTACAAAAAACCCCACGGGAAAAAGTAGAAACCTCGGGGAGAACCACAGTGAAGGAGAGATCCTACTCCCACGGACGGACAGGCTGCAGATGAACTAGGACTGACATCCACTTGGATTGAACCAGAACCACTCAAGAGGGAGGAGGCTTTAAAGAGTTCCTCCAGGAGGACGAGGAGCAGTCCACCCAGTGTAGAGAGATCCTCCAGGAGGACGAGGAGCAGTCCACCAGTGTAGAGAGATCCTCCAGGAGGACGAGGAGCAGTCCACCAGTGTAGAGAGATCCTCCAGCAGGAGATGAGGAACAGTTCATCTAAAGTAGAAGGAGTTCGTCCAGGCAGACGAGGTGTGGCTAATCCAGCTGTCCAGGCGGGTGGAGCATAGATCGTCCAGTGTAGAGATCGATCCTCCAGACAGATGGGGGTGGGGGGGTCGTCACTGGAGCAGCCGCCGCAGTGTCTGAAACAGTCTCCACTCCCCGGGGGAAGTGGAGAGAAAGAGAAACATGTGGACAGCAATGAACAGACTACAGTTGAAGTAATATTAAATATTGTTGATGGTAAAGTAGAAGAACCAGAGGACAGTGTTCAGCTCCATACTTCTCCAGCAGAGTCGCTCCAAGGGCAGCGTAGCTAAAACTGTAGGTTTTTATTTCTGTTCCTAACTGGCCTGACCATAAGCTATTTCAAAGAGGAACGTTTTGAGCCTGGTCTTAAATGTAGAGACTGTGTCGGCCTCTTTTACATGAACAGGAGCTGGTTCCATAACACAGGAGCTTGGTAGCTAAATGCTCGACCTCCTACTGTGCTTTTAGAGACTCTGGGGACTAACAATAGTCCAGCATTTTGAGAACGAAGAGCTCTGTTTGGATGGTACGCTACTATTGCATCTTTGAGGTAGGATGGGGCCATATTGTTTAAAGCTTTATAAGTCAGGAGGAGGATTTTAAATTTGATTCTAAACTCAACAGAAGCCAGTGAAGAGACTCCAACACTGGTGAAATATGATCTCTTCTTCTAGTACCTGTTAATAATCTTGCTGCTGCATTTTGAACCAGTTGAAAGCTTCTTATAGAGCTTTTAGGACACGCTGTGAGCCGGGCGTTACAATAGTCTAATCTGGATGTGACAAATGCATGGATGAGTTTTTCGGCATCATCTCTGGGCAGGATTTTTCTAATTTTGGCTGATGTTACGCAAATGAAAGTCGGCTGTTTTACAGGCTTGATTTATATGAGCTTTGAACCAGAGATCTTGGTCAAATAGGACCCCCAAGGTTTCTTACAGTAGAGCTGGGGGCTACAGTGATATTGTCCAGAGAAACTATCTGGTCAGATAAAGAGTCTGGCAGGTGCTTAGGGCCCAGCAGAATGACCTCGGTTTTTTCAGGGTTAAGGAGCAGATAATTAAGAGTCATCCAAGTTTTTATGTCTTTCACGCAGGCACTAAGTCTGTCTACTTGATGGGTCTGATCAGGTTTCATTGATAAATACAGCTGAGTGTCATCTGCAGAGCAGTGGAAGTTAATGCCATGCTTTCTGATGATCATACCTAAGGGCAGCATATAAAGAGTGAACAGAACTGGACCGAGTACTGAACCCTGCGGCACACCGTAGGTTACTTTAGAACATGGGGAAGATCTCTGGTTTACATTAACAAACTGGTACCTATCAGATAGATAGGATTTAAACCAGCTAAGGGCGGTTCCACTGACACCTACATCACATTCTAACCTCTGCAGTAGAATGTTGTGGTCGATGGTATCAAACGCTGAGGTCCAACAGAACCAGGATTGAGACCTGTCCATCATCAGCAGCTAATAACAGATCATTTGTGACTTTAACTAGTGCAGTTTCAGTGCTGTGGTACGCACGGAACCCTGACTGAAAAACTTCAAATAAATTATTGTCCTGCAGGTGGCGACAAAGCTGTTTAATCACAATTCTTTCAAGGATTTTAGAGACAAAGGGCAGATTAGAAATAGGTCTATAGTTTGCCAGTATGTCGGGGTCTAGATTAGGCTTTTTCAAAAGTGGTTTAACCACTGCATATTTGAAGGACTGAGGGACATAACCGCTTTAGTGAAGTATTTATTATATTAAGAATGGGATTTATAATTAGGGGGAGAATTTCTTTGAGGAGTCTACTTGGGATTGGGTCTAAAATACAAGTTGATGTTTTGGAGGACATAATGACTGAAGTTATCTCTGCCTGATCAACAGCAGTGAACCATCTAGTATTACTGAAGGATTTGTATGGGACACTAGCTTTGCAGTCTGGGCTTGCTCAGTACTGATAGTGGGAGTCATTTCATTTAGTTTATCTCTAATAGTTGTGATTTTGCTGCTAAAGAATAGAAGAAAGTCATTGCAGCTTAGAGTAACTGGTATTGAGGGTTCTACTGCTGTGACAGTTTGTCAGCCTGGCTACAGTGCTGAAGAGAAATCTAGAGTTATTTTTATTTACTTCTATTAAATTTGAATAATATCTGGTTTGAGCCTTACGCAGAGCCTGCTTATAAGACAGAAGGCAAGTTTTCCATTCTTTTAGGGATTCTTCTGTGTGGGAGCGGCGTAAGGATCTCTCTAGTTTTCTTCCCCTTTGTTTGTGAGAACGTAGTTCTTCATTGTACCAGGGGGAGGCTCGTTTTGGCCTGATGACTTTCTGTTTAAGTGGAGCTGCAACATCAAGAGCAGCTTTTAGAGAGTTGACCATTGAGTCAACAGAGTTATCAATAGCACTGGGACTGGTGCTGTTAACGACAGGATCACATGACGTAATATTAAATATTGGTTCTATTATTTCTCTGAACTTTAAAATAGATTTTTCAGATATTGTCCTTTTCATTATAGTTTTAGTCTGAGGAGCTGGATAGTCCTTAAGAATAAACTGAAAGGTAATTAGGAAGTGATCTGACATTATTGTTTTGGGGGAAGACATTTAGGTCACTAATCTCTATTCCATAAGTTAGAACCAGGTCCAGAGTGTGCTGTGACTGTGGGTTGGTTCATTTACATTTTGAGTCAAACCAATGCATCTAATAAAGCGCTAAAGGCATTACTGAGGCAATTATTTTCATTCACATGAATGTTGAAATCCCCAACCACCACAATATTTTCCCAGTCTAATACTAAATTTGATAGGAAGTCAAAGAATTCTGTTAAGAACAGCGAGTAAGGACCGGGAGGTCGATAGATTATTATGAACAGAACAGCTTTTTGGTTTCTCCAGTTTGGGCAGGTGATTGATAGGATAAGGCTTTCAAATGAGCAAGACTCATTATTAATTTTGTTAAATTAGAGTTTAAACTGTTGCATTAGCATTAGCATTAGCATTAGCATGTGGTCCACCTTTGTGTTTCAAATGTTCTTTTGTTGGTGTCATTTGTCGTTGCTTCATGTCAGAACCACAGCTGACAGTAAAGATCACACTGTTCTGAGATTGAGACGCTTTTCTTTGTGCTTTACATTTGTTTAGGATCAGAACCAAGATGGCCGCCGCCGGCACAGCTCAAGTGTCTGTATCAAATGATTATTATTAGAGTTATTACAGGCATTTCAATGGGAATTATCCCTCCATTAAATAAACAGCTTTGACACAAATCTATTCAGACAAAGTGCAGACCGTTTTGTTTTGACGGACGAAGAGCGGGAAAATATTGGTCCTTCACACGGAGAAGAACAAAGTCACGTGTTTGGAGTGAATTCTGCCGAAAAGCGTGTCACGTTTTGTAACAGCAGCAGGTCAAAGTGCTCACGATTCACAGGGAAATGCAGACACAAGTGGCCCGTCGTTACCACGTGTTTACGGACCGTCCCGTCGCTCACAAACACTGGACTGAAAACTCCTGCAATGGAGAGGATGAATGGATGATTGTGGCTGCAGGAAGAAGCTCTCAGAGAAATGGACGACAAACGGAAAATGGAACAAACACAAGCGTCTCATTCAGAGTTTGATCTAGAAAGAGACAAACCTGACAAACTCTGGACAAACTGGACTTTTACTCCTTTTTTCTGTCGTCGTTGGTTTCGTTTCATCTGATTCCTGTTCTCTGCCGCTCTCTGGACGTGGGCTGTTGTTTTGTTCTGTGTTTAATGAAAAATGAACAAATAAATGAATGAATCCATTGAACCAGAGCCACGTCCAGGAGCTGCCTCCGAGCTCAGAATCCACTCAGAAAAGTCAGAGTGAGCTGCTCCTGTTTTAAATGTTGTTCTGGTGACTGTTTGTGTCTTTAATGCAGCTGTCTGTTCAAACACACTTTTCTCCTGATGTTTAGCCTCTGAAGATGACTTTATTTACCTCTTAAAGGCCAGAGCGGCACGATTAAACCAAATCCACACAAAACAACATTTTAATGGATGGAATTAACAAAACACAAAGACTGCAGAGTTTGAAGAGCAAGAATTTCTTCCACAAACGACAAAATGTGTCGCTTTGATTTGAATAAAAACTGGATTTGTACAAACATGTTCTGAAACAAGAGACAAAAGAGACAAAAACGTGACTAAAAATGACAAAGGTACGTTTAAATGTGACAAACACAAACTGATGAAGAATATTTAAGCTTCACAAATGTATGAAACATTATAATCACAATATTTAAGAGTGGAACACCAAAGGCTGATTTAGCAGAGTTTAAGCTTCAGTTTTAGACAAAGCAAAGGCCTAGACTTATTATTCTGTTGACAATGTTTCTTCTACTTTTACTTATTATAAAAACTCAGAGCTTAGAGGAAGTCGCTGGAGCAAATGTGCACTGGAGGCTCATTTAGGTCAGTACTGGAGGCGGCCACTAGGGGGCAGTCTGTAACTACTGCAGCAAGAAAACACAGCTCAATCAATCCAACTTTATTTGTAAAGCACTTTTCATACATTTAAAATGTAGCTCAAAGTGCTTCACATTTACAACAATTAGCAACAGACAAACAGAGAGGACTCCTTAGGGTTAAAGAGAACATAAAAGTTAGAATGTGAGAATGTGCATAAAAATACAAATGAGGGTGTTGTGAATAGACATAAAGGAAGAATTAAATATATAACACAAAGGAACCTGACTCAAAGTGATTTAACTCATATGTAAAGGTTGAATGGAGGATTTCTCGCCGATTTGAAAATCTGCGACTTAGTCCTTTTTTTGACAAAGCGCATGTGCAGGTTCCCCCTCCCTCCCTGTTTCTCCTGAGTGAACGCCTCCCAAACCTCGTGAACGAGCACCAGCAGCACTGCTCCATGTGCATCTGTTTACAAGACGATTGGTGTCGCTTTCTCACCACAACCTCCGCCAAGAAGATTTAATAATACACTCCACATACAATAAGCTAAAAAAAGAGTCAGATAAACAGTTACCTGTCCAGCAGAAACAGAAGAAAGACAAACAAATGTGACAAAAACACCACTAAAAACATCAAAAACGCGATTAAAAACAACAAAACCGTGACTAAAAACGACAAAATGCAATAAAAACGACAAAGAGGCAAAAAAAGTGACAAAGACGGTTTAAATATGAGAAACACAAACGAATGTGACAAACGCCACTAAAAACAACAAAAATGCAACTAAAAATGATGAAAATGTGACTAAAAGTGGCAAAAACGCAACTAAAAACGACAAAATGCAACTAAAAACAACAAAGAGGCGACTAACTGTGACAAAGACGTGTTTAAATTTGATAAACACCAACAAATGTGACAAAAAAACAACTAAAAATGACAAACACAACTGGAATGTGACAAAAATGCAACTACAAAGGGACAAAAATACGACAAAACAATAAAAACCCGACTAAACACACCTAAATGCAACTGAAACCCACAAAGAGGAGACTAAAAGTGACAAGGACAGGTTTAAATGTGACAAACACAAACAAATGTGACAAAAACTTGAAAATAACAAAATACAACTAAAAACAACAAAATGGACCGAAAAACGACAAAAACACGACTTAAAACAATAAAAACACGACTCAAAATGGCAAAGATGTCTTTTAATACGACAAACACAACTGAACGTGACAAAAACGGCACTAAAAGTGACAAAAATACAACTAAAAACAATAAAAACCTGACTAAAAAACACCACAATTCAACTAAAAACCAACAAAGAGGTGAATAGAAGTGACAAGTTTAAATGTGACAAACGCAAACAAATGTGACAAAAACCCGATTAAAAATAACAAAAACAAAATGCAACTAAAAACGAAACAATACAACTAAAAACAACAAAATGCAACTGAAAGCGACAAATCCACAACTAAAAGCGTCAAAAATATGACTAAAGACGATAAAAACACGACGAAAAACAACAAAATACAACTAAAAACGACAAAAAACACGACTAAAAACAATAAAAACACGACTAAAAACGACCAAGACGCCTTTTAATACGACAAACACAACTGAACGTGACAAAAACGCCACTAAAAGTGACAAAAATACAACTAAAAACAATAAAAACCTGACTTAAAAACACACTAAAATTCAACTAAAAACCACAAAATGCAACTGAAAGTGACAAATTCACAACTAAAATCGTCAAAAATATGACTAAAAACAATAAAAACACGACTAAAAACAATAAAAACACTACTAAAAACAATAAAAACACGACTAGAAACGACCAAGACGCCTTTTACTACGACAAACACAACTGAAAATGACAAAAACGCCACTAAAAGTGACAAAAATACAACTAAAAACAATAAAAACCTGACTTAAAAACACCAAAATTCAACTAAAAACCACAAAGAGGCGACTAGAAGTAGAAAAACAGAAACAAATGTGACAAAAACGCGATTAAAAATAATAAAATGCAACAAAAACAACAAAATGCAACTAAAAACGACAAAAAACACAACTAAAAACAATAAAAACACAACTAGAAACAATAAAAACACGACTAGAAACGACCAAGACGCCTTTTAATACGACAAACACAACTGAACGTGACAAAAACGCCACTAAAAGTGACAAAATAGTGTTTAAATCCTTTTCTTCTAATCTCAGTCGCACTGGTCCATGGTATATCTTTGTAAACGGTGCAGCTCTGTTAAAGACGACAGACAAACACAGAGTGAACATGAACGCTGATAAAATGGACGTGTTTGAAACGTGAAAGAAAGAGCTGAATGTGTGAGAAATCAGACAAATGTCCTGTTTAAAGACACAGGGGCTGCAGAGGGTTAATGCGGCTCGTGCTCAACAGGACTTTGTCAAACTGGACCAGTGGATTGGGTTTTTACTCCGTCTGGGGCCACTTTACATCAGATAAAGGAGCTTCTGGGTCTTCTCTTTTACTAAACTCTCATCAAAGTCACTCATTTACACAAATATTAAAGGAACAAAAGCAGGTTTATGTAGAGCACAGTTAGTTCACCGAGTGGTTCAGGTTCAGCTCCTAAAGTCACACGCTTTCTCCACTTTTGACTTTATTCGGTCTGTTAATGCCTCTTGTAAATAGAAATGATAGTTTTACACCAATCAGGTCACCGTTTGTGCAGAAAAATGGAAAATACTGTGGAAAGTTACAGGAAGTGAACAAACTGATGACATCACAGTGTGAGACAAAGAATTGACACCAAAGAAACGTCTTTTTGACCCTTTAAAGTGAGACGCTGCAGCTGAAACAGGAGAAAGACTTAAATACATCAAAGTTAAACTCCTCCTGTGGTTTATTCACATAAATGTAAGAAAAATGTATCACAAGTTTTTCATTGTGTCATGTTTTCATAGAAATAAGACATTTTATGTAAAAACGACCATTTAAATGTGAAAAATGGACAGAACCAGGTTTAAATTGTTCATTTTGTCACATTTTACTTATAAAAATGTACAGAGGGTTTGGATTTCTTTCTTTAAAAATCCCAAATCCTTTCGTTCTTACTTTCACTTGGACAAATGTTGAGCTGATGAAGCGACTCAGACTAAAGGAAGACGCTGCAGTTTGTTTTTGCAGAGTTTGTTCAGACGTCAAACCTGTTGGGGCTGTAAAACAGCTGCAGTGGAAGCAGCAGAACCTGCTGCTCGAGTCCTGACAAGAACCTGGAAGTACGATCACATTAGTCTGTGTCAGGGCTCTGCACTGCCCCCTGTGGGTCAGAGAATAGACTTTAAAGCAGCTCTGCTTGTGTTCAAGTCTCTCCAAAGAACATCTGACATGTGAGAGCCACATGAACCATCTGAGGACCTCAGGGACCGGCCTCCTGCTGGTGCCAGAGTCAGGACTAAACATGGACCTCCTGCTGGTGCCAGAGTCAGGACTAAACATGGACCGGCCTCCTGCTGGTGCCAGAGTCAGGACAAAACATGCACCCTCCTCCTGCTGGTGCCTAGAGTCAGGACTAAACATGGACCGGCCTCCTGCTGGTGCCAGAGTCAGGACTAAACATGGACCGGCCTCCTGCTGGTGCCAGAGTCAGGACAAAACATGGACCGGCCTCCTGCTGGTGCCTAGAGTCAGGACTAAACATGGACCGGCCTCCTGCTGGTGCCAGAGTCAGGACTAAACATGGACCGGCCTCCTGCTGGTGCCAGAGTCAGGACTAAACATGGACCGGCCTCCTGCTGGTGCCAGAGTCAGGACTAAACATGGACCGCCTCCTGCTGGTGCCAGAGTCAGTACTAAACAGGGACCGGCCTCCTGCTGGTGCCAGAGTCAGGACTAAACATGGACCGGCCTCCTGCTGGTGCCATAGTCAGGACTAAACATGGACCGCCTCCTGCTGGTGCCAGAGTCAGGACTAAACATGGACCGGCCTCCTGCTGGTGCTTAGAGTCAGGACTAAACATGGACCGGCCTCCTGCTGGTGCCAGAGTCAGGACTAAACATGGACCGGCCTCCTGCAGGTGCCAGAGTCAGGACTAAACATGGACCTCCCGCTGGTGCCAGAGTCAGGACTAAACATGGACCGGCCTCCTGCTGGTGCCAGAGTCAGGACTAAACATGGACCGGCCTCCTGCTGGTGCCAGAGTCAGGACTAAACATGGACCGGCCTCCTGCTGGTGCCAGAGTCAGGACTAAACATGGACCTCCTGCTGGTGCCAGAGTCAGGACTAAACATGGACCGGCCTCCTGCTGGTGCCAGAGTCAGGACTAAACATGGACCGGCCTCCTGCTGGTGCCAGAGTCAGGACTAAACATGGACCGGCCTCCTGCTGGTGCCAGAGTCAGGACTAAACATGGACCGGCCTCCTGCTGGTGCCTCACTCTGACAATGTTTAAATCCAGACTAAAAACAGTTCTGTTCAGATGTTCAAACGACTGATAGACCTATCTGCTCTTCTTCTCTTTTAAAGCGCTTTATTTTAAAATGATTCTGTGTGTCTTTTTGTGTTTTTGTGATTTTAATGCAACTTTTCCTGTTTATGTAAAGCACTTTGAATTGCCCTGTGTACGAATTGTGCTCTACAAATAAACTTGCCTTGGAGTGGTAGGTTGATGCTTAACACACAGACCTTTATTTCTTGGCTGCAGTGATGACGGAGCAACTGGAGCCTGTTGGTGTCGAGCCAAACAGACTTAAAGACAGCATTAACATTCTTTATTTGTGTTTGATGATTCAGCTGTGTGGATTTACTCAGAGTCAGAAATGGTTTACTGTAGTTGTCAGTGTCAAACTTCACAAACAGGAACTTGATTTGGAGTAAAGTGCAACATAAAACAATGAATAAAATATAATTAAAGCCGCAAAGCGGCGATAGTGGCCCTCGCCCCGCACGCGACCGCCTTCCCACGCAGCCTCGACCGGTCCCAAACCGCCCCGGGGCGCCGTCCTCCTCCTCTGAGCGTCACTCGGGCCTCCGTGACCTCCCCTCCCCCCACTCACACCAGGTGGCGTCCCTATAGAAGTGCATTGGCGGGCGCTGCTCTCCAGAAGTGGCAAAACCGCTCAAAACACGGCTTTGATGTAATTGACTTTTTCGATCGGAATGCTCGAAATAATGCGTCTGCCGAGTTTCACTGACTTTGCTCGAAATAATTTTGGCCTCTCCATAGAGATATGACATGTCTCATAGGAAATGCATGGGGAATATGTGTGCCCCCCCCCAGGCCAAACGATCTAAAATAGGACATAGATGTAATTGACTTATTTGCACTGCAAAAAAGGCCTATCAAAAAATAAGAAAAATAAACTCAAAATAAGATCTTTTTACCCTAATTTAAGTGAAATTATCTGCCAGTGGAATAAGATTATTTTACTTATCAAGTTTACTT
The DNA here is from genome assembly GCA_019453435.1 of Rhinogobius similis. Lineage (NCBI taxonomy): Eukaryota > Metazoa > Chordata > Actinopteri > Gobiiformes > Gobiidae > Rhinogobius > Rhinogobius similis. Next base: position 40,032,247 of record CM033626.1, read on the forward strand.
AAAACAAGTCAAATAATGTCAATTTGAAGTAGTCCTGTAAAGTGAAAATCTTAAAATTGGACTTTTAAGATTAATTTGTTCAATTCAAGTAAATTTAACTAAGTTAGATAATCCCTTTTTGCAGTGCAGCCTTTGACACTCAAAATCAGATTCCAAGATTTCGTGGAAATCCGATTATTTTGGTACTTTTACATGACCAGCAGGGGGCGCTATAGTGAAAAGTGCTCATGTGCTCCTGAGTCTGTTCTGTTTAATATTTGATTCCACATCTGTGGTTACAGTTTGTGCTCTGTACGGCAATACCTGTGGCTTGGAGAATAAGTTTAAGAAACAGGAAATGAAGGCGAATTCTGACAGGAAGTCATGACTAAACCGAATGAGACAGGCCAAAAATGTGGTTTATTATAAAATTTCAATGTGTCCTGATCAGGAGCGTGTATGTAAGACTGATCTTAGCCCAAAAACCTAGGACCCTTTTGCAATGGAAAAAAAAAACCTAAAAGTGGCGTCTAAAATTAAAATCAATATGGCCGCCTTGCCGTTTGTCTGATCACGGTGCACAAATAATGTTTTAGGGTGGTCTTTATGTGTACTATCACCGTGCCAAATTTCATAGGCCTCCTCCAAACTAACTAACTTTCCATAGGCCTGACACAACAGGTGGCGCTGTAGAGGCTGTATTTGACTTGCATGAAAAATATGGTTATGAACCATTAATGTCTCTTATATGTAGACATTGTATTAAGTTTGGTTGCTGTTACTCACTGCTTAGTTGCTTTTTGCTGCCTCTTTGTGTGAAGACAGTCTGAGTCCCATAGACAATGAATGGGATCTCAGGAGGGCCCTAGAGGCAAAAGTGTGAAAAATAGGCCATGGGTCCTATTGACTTTTTTGCATCTTATATAGCAAAGAATCATGTCCCAAAATTCGGTGTCAATCGGACAATCTGGACACTTTTAACTGAACTGTAGGGGGCGCTATAGTTATTAGTGGTCCTGTGCTCCCTGGTCTATTTTGTGCAATATTCAATTTTCCATCATTGGTTGCAATTTGGGCTCTGTAGGCACAGTCCAAGTGCCTCTGAGGGATAAGCACAAAAACAGGAAATGATGGCGATATTTGACAGGAAGTCACGCGCAAACCCTAAGAGATATCTCCAAAAACTGTTTTTTTATTGAATTTCAATGCGTCCTGATCAGGAACGTGTATGTTAGACTGATCTAGGCCCAAAACCCTACGACAAGTTCTCAATGGAAAACGAAAACTTAAAGTGGCGTTTAAAATAAAAATCAATATGGCCGCCTTCTCGTTGGTCTGATGACTGTGCACCAATTATGTTTTAGGGTGCTTTTTATGTGTACTATCACTGTGCCAAATTTTATGGGCCTCCTCCAAAGTAAATGCGTCCCCCTCTCCATAGGCCTCACCCAAAAGGTGGCGCTGTAGAGGCTGTTTATTAGTTTCAGGAAAAATACGGTTATGACCCATTAATGTCTCTTAAAAGGAGTCTCTGTATTGAGTTTGGTGGCTGTCCTGCAGGTTTTAGTTGTTTTTTATTGCAGCCTTGTGTGAAGATAGTCTGAGTCCCATAGACAATGAATGGGAGATCTGGAGGCCTCTAGAGGCAAAAGTGTGAAAAATAGGCCATGGGTCTCATTGGCTTTTTTGCATCTTATATAGCCAAGAATCAGGTCCCAAAATTTGGTGTCAATCGGACAATCTGGACACTTTTAAGTGAACTGTAGGGGGCGCTATAGTTATTAGTGGTCCTGTGCTCCCTAGTCTATTTTGTGTAATATTTAATTCTCCATCATTGGTGGCAATTTGGGCTCTGTAGGCACAGTCCAAGTGCCTCTGAGGGATAAGCACAAAAACAGGAAATGATGGCGATATTTGACAGGAAGTCACGCGCAAACCCTAAGAGATATCTCCAAAAACTGTTTTTTAATTGAATTTCAATGCGTTCTGATCAGGAACGTGTATGTTAGACTGATCTAGGCCCAAAACCCTAGGACAAGTTCTCAATGGAAAACGAAACTTAAAGTGGCGTTTAAAATGAAAATCAATATGGCCGCCATGTTGTTGGTCTGATGACTGAGCACCAATTATGTTTTAGGGTGCTTTTTATGTGTACTATCACTGTGCCAAATTTGATTGGCCTCCTCCAAAGTAAATGTGTCTCCCTCTCCATAGGCCTCACCCAAAAGGTGGCGCTGTAGAGGCTGTTTATTAGTTTCAGGAAAAATACAGTTATGACCCATTAATGTCCCTTAAAAGGAGTCACTGTATTGAGTTTGGTGGCTGTCCTGCAGGTTTTAGTTGTTTTTTATTGCAGCCTTGTGTGAAGACAGTCTGAGTCCCATAGAGAATGAATGGGAGATCTGGAGGCCTCTAGAGGCAAAAGTGTGAAAAATAGGCTATGGGTCTCATTGGCTTTTCTGATCAGGAGGCCGTCTAGGAATTGTCTGCAAATTTTCACTAATAAAAGTCAAAGTAATGTTTTTTTTCCCCATTGTAATTTAGTGCATTCCTACAGGTGGCGCCGTAGGGTTGATTGTTATTGTGCGCATATAAATGGATTAAGCAGCTTTACGTTTACGAGTGTTTCAAATGTCATGTCGATCGGAGTATGCATGTGCGTGTAGGAGCTATTGAAATGATTTGGTGAGCACTCTTTGCGCCCCTGGTGGCCACCGGTGATAAATGCACCATATCACTAATTCAGTTTTTTTCATGGCGCCCTGCACTGGACATATTCCCCAAGTTTCGTCCAAATCGGACAAAGTCGATGTTTGACTTAATAGGTAGGGGGCGCTAGCGAGTACTTTTTATTTATTTTTATTAATGCATTACATTCAGACCATAATTACGCACTCGTGACTGAAATTACAGCTCTGTCAGTCCAAGCGTGTAGCCGTGACATGCGATCGGAAAAACAGGAAACGAAGGCGTTCGTCGATGGCGAGCCACGGCGAGACCATTTGAGATATCCGAAAAAAAGTGGATAACTATTGAATTTCAATGCGTGCCGATCGCAGAAATGTGTGCAAGACCCACGTGTGGCAAAAGCCCTAGTCCATGTTCTCCGTCAAAAAAAAAAGTCAAACTGGCGTGGCGACTTCGGTCCAATATGGCCGCCGTGCGCTTGGTCCGAGGGCCGCGCTCCAATGTCATGTTTTGCTCGGTTCACTGTTCTCTATCACTGCTCCGAGTTTCGTGCACGTCGGGCAAAATTTGCTCGTCCCATTTCCCATAGGGGTCCGATTCGGGCCGGTGCTGCTCGTTCGGTTCGGGTCGGACGCTCTCGAGACGCGCGAAATACGAAATTTTTTTCCGGGCCGATCGCGACTATACCCCCATTGAAGACTTTTCGTGCATGTTTACTGGGTCAAAAAGGGCCGCGAAGAGTAAGAAAACGAGAAAAAATAAGCAAGAAACGGACGAAACATAAACGCTAACAGTAGCCACTGCCTGTTTGCTGCCCCTGCACGCTGACTGAAGCGCACAGCGGCACATGCAACATACAAGAACGCGCGCACCCTGTGTTCCGACTCTGTACTCCTCTGTCCTGTCCTTTCTGTTTTATGACATAAACACGCTTTATGATTGTTATGCTGCGCATGTTTTGTGTCCAAAACACTGCGGAAGTGAAAGATTGAATTCTGAAAACAATGAACTGCGACGCTGATCTTACCTGGTGCTGCAGGTTTAAGATGTATTGGTAGCGTAGTGGTTAATGGTTTGGCTTTAGAGCAAGAAGGACCTGAGTTCGTATCCCGGTTGTCCCCAACTCTTGGGATGGTCATAATTAGTCTGCGCTGTAAACCTCAGCTCTTGTCGTTATGTTATACTTTATGAGAAAACATATTGCATAACAGTACACTTAAGATACTTAAATGTTATAACTCACTGTATTGTGAGCTCATATCATATATATCTGTGTATAATACTTGACTACAATCACTGCCTGTTTGCCGCCCCTGCTTGGCACAGTTAAACGGGAGAGTTGAAAGAACAGCGCTGTAGTGACGCGGCTGCAGAGCGAAACGCAGCTCTGCTCTGGCTCTTTGTGGACTGAGCTGAGCCTTCTCACTTTCTCTCCGCCTTTCTTAAACCTAGACACCGTCCCGCCATCAAGACCTGTGTTAATAAATCAGACATAAAAACTAACACTCAAACAAGTGTCCCAACGGGGAATCGAACAGGAGATGATGAGTTCCGCACTCACGCGCTTACCCCATTGAGCTCATTTCTTTGCAACTTCACATATGCAAACTGAAGTCTCTCTGAATTATCTCTGTACTTTGTTTTTCTTTTTCTACTTTACTGAAAAGATGCTGTCTGGAGAGAAATGCAAAGACGCTGTGACCTGGTGCTAAGGTGTTGTAGGTGTAAGGGTAGCATAGTCATAGTGGTTAGTGGTTCAGCTTCAGAGCAAAATGGTTTGGGGTCCGAGTCCCAGCTGTGAACCATCCACACACATGAGCAGAAGGAAATGGAGCTAATTTAATGACACATGTATTTGCAAAGAAAATAATTGTTTTGTAAACATTATGTACAGTTTCACGCAGCCAACATCAAATGGACAGTTTTGTAACTGTACAAGATGTTTTCCAAGATGTTTTCTCATAGTTATACTATAAGACCAATATACACACTCGCAAAAATCATGGCGCTCAGTCTTTCTTTTTTAATCTAGTACTAACTCCTACTATTGTACAATTTACGTGTATTATTTGGTGGAAAGTACTACTCAAGTTAGTGTCATTTATAATTTGGATATTTAGTTAGAAGAGCAACACCTTCCATAATGCCCCAAATTAGGTCCAAACATTCATTTCTGACTAACCCCTAATATTGTACAAATGACTTATATAATAAATAGTTTGAAATAGTACTTCCTTTTTAAAATATTACTCTACTAAGAATAATTCTTGGCTGGAAAGTAGTAGTCAAGTTAGAGTCTCATTTATAATTGGAATATGTAATCAAAAGAGCAACAAAAAAGTGGTGCAAGAAACACAGATATTTATTTTGTTTTTATTGTGTATACATGCAGCTTTTGTCACTAATTTAGTCACAGTGGGAAGCTTAAGGCTTACTGTGATTTGGACTGTGCCAAATACTCAAGTGGAAGGAAAATCTGTTTAAATCAAAATATGCTACTTAAATAAATGTAACAGCGCACCATCACGTCTTACTCTGTACATTACAGATGTGTAATGACAACGTGAATTCTAAATGCTGTATGTTAGATCAAATGTGACAGCGTTTCAAATTACATAAAATACAACTCACAGGTGTCTCTAGTCGAGCCTTTTCCACGAGCTTCTGTTTGTATCTGACGCTCGATCATGTGACTCGCACATGTTTGTGTGACGTCACTTCATATAAAAACGGTAATTTCTGTGATTTTATAAACAGTACAAAAGGACATTTCCTTCTATTTTATTTAAATACAGATAATAATTAAGTACTGTTTTCAATTATAATGTGCAATTTTAGAAAAAGGCTGGGGCCAAGAGGCTGCAGTACCTCACACGACCACTAATCAACCTGGGACACAGACAGAGGGGGCGTACCTTATCCAGTTCATTTAATACATCCATGCTACAGCTGCATGACCTCGATGAGCGCCCCAGCCAGTTCACAACCAAGACTCCGCCTCACACTCTTTATTTAGGAATATTTCCTGAGTCTATCTTAGTCTATTTTATTCTAATTTTATTTTATGCATGCTTTTTATTTTATCCATTGCTGTATGTTGCACCTACGCCGAAGCAAATTCCTATGTCTGTGAATTTCACTTACAATGGCAATAAACCACTTTCTGATTCTGATTCTGATTCAGGAGGGGTAAGCAAGGGGTAACCCACAGCCCTTTTTAAATTCTCCATGACTGAGCCGTCAAAAAATGAATAGGGCGAAGAGACAACCATCAGTCCATTGTTTTTATGTCTATGCTTGTAACACTTAGCTATAGCAACCTTAATTATTGTAATGTATAATTTTTCACATTTCTTGACTTTTATTGATGTTTTCTATTGGTCCTGACCAGGTTTAGTGAGGGCCCTGTCAGGGAATTATCACAAAGACAATTGAACCTAGACAGTCTGAGAGAACAACCTTCTACTGACTGATTATTAAACAGGTAATCAGACACTGGCCTATAGGCTTTTTTTACGTGCACGATGCACGGGGAGAGAGAGAGAGTGGCGCTTATCATCGGCTCGTCCCAACAGCAGAAGTGGCACTCGGTTCAACTCTCTGCAGCGGCGCCCATCAGCTCGTCCCAGCAACAACCTCTTCCAACTTGCCAACTCCCTTCCCCTGCCTTTTATTCAGTTTAAACAAGTATAGGTCAGCATTCCCCTGTTGCTCCCGTAACCTTGCAGGTCAGAAAACAACAGCTGATCACAGAAATAGGAAACAGGTCAAAAAGACAACACTATATAAGGTTGTAAACAACATCGCCTGCACTAAGCATCTAGTTGTCTATTCTGGTAGTCAGCTTGTCACACGTAAGCATAGTCTTATGTGTCATTTTGACAATCCCTTAATAAGAATTCTCTTACATTTCCCTCCTGTTTGTCAAAATAAACATAAAAACAACATTTTACTCTGTAGTTTTCCAAAGCTGGTCAGCATCATAATCATCATAATTTTCCCCAAATTCTTGTGTACTGAGTAATTTTACATACATGGTCTCAGAGTTCAGGTTATTGATTACATTAGCTTGAACCATATTCTAGACTTTTGAATCATAAACAAGGGAATATACAGGTAGTGAAAAGACAAACAATATTAGTACAGTCAACACTCGAGATAGGAACTTCAACATGATTTGCCACCAATTACTACTTGTTATCCAGTCCATGAGGTCCCAGAAATAGGGAGTGTCATTTTGTTTCACTTTGTCCAGATATTCACTAAGGGTGTTAACCTTGTAGTTAGAGTAATGAATAATGTTACATGTTATTTCCCATTCTAACACTAGATGAGGCATAAGGTGTGTTGCATCATCTGAGTGATGTAGAATAAATGTACAGACATAACATCCTGCTGTTAATTTAGCCATTCTGTACCATAAGTTATCTAATTCACCATGAATCTTGACCAAAGTTCTTTTGTCCACGGCCTGTGGAGAAGGTTGGCTTCTTTGATGAGATAGTCTTTCTCATGTCTCTGTTTCTTCATATCAGCATCTTCCATCTGATTGTAGATCAACGTAGGGTGTCCAGTAAGAATTACTGTAAAAACACCTTTTTCCGTCGCGATGCCCAGAGGTTTACCCACTGTAAGAACATCGTTGTTGTCACAGGATACAAAAGAAGTCCTGCATCTAGAAGAATCTAATGTTGCGATGATTCTGGTGTCAGAATTTTCCAAGTTTGCAGTGTGATGGATGCACCCAGGAGGGACGTCCTTCCACTTTGACAGCAGTCGGTGTAGCACTCGATGAGGCCCTTCCCACCGAGGACTGGTCCAGTTCTTCCTTTTTATGACTTTGATGAACACCGTATCTCCTGGTCTCATCACCTGCAATGTGGAACAATTGCCTTTGGGCAGATTATGTGTTCTTCTTGTTTCCTTCCATACAACATTTCAAAAAGACTAAATGTCTATCCGTCTGCAGGGAGAATATGCATGTATGTTTTATGCATATCAAAAACTGTCTACAAAAAAAAATTTTTGAATAGGTATTAAAACCATAAGTGTTATGATATTTGTCTACCAGTCTATTCATCCCTCCTGTTGACACATGGCACCGCCCGTGTGTCACTTCAACTTCCCATTTAAACATGGATCTGGATAGCCGTGGTTTATTATCAGGGCCTATAAAAAAAGTAGTCCATCTATCTCTTTTGCTCCTTTTTTGTAGCCAAAGTTGTTTCTCTTGGTCCAACGCTTGGGCTTGATTGTAGGATGTCGAAATGTGCTTGTGGAGATGTATTTTTAGTCAATGTCTCTGTACCAGTGGCAGCTTGTTTTGCTGCTGCGTACATGAGTCTGTTTCCATTTGAAAAAGAGTCTTTTTTCATGGTATGCGCTTCACAGTTGCATACTGCAAGTCTCTTAAATAATTGAATCGCTTTCAAAAATTCAATTAAAAAGGTCTTTTCAAAAACTTTATCTGTTTCTGCAGTCCATATTTATTATATCTGTAAGTTTCATTTCGCTTGTATGTATTAAGTCTTGGAGTGGTCTTATCAATATGGTATAATCTATTACCCACTGTCTGTAGTAATTTATCAGGTCCAAAAACCAACATTTGTTTCTTTGGGGTTCTGGAGCTGATAAAATTGCTTTTCGTCTGGTTTCTGACAGTGTCCCCTGTTTCTGCGAGAAACTTTAATGCTGCAATGGTATCTATTTTGCAATTGCTTTGACTAGAATTTGTTATTAATATGTTATCGACATATATTAATATTTGACTTCCTTTTAACGGAGTAAATTTTTCCATGGTAGAAGTAATGGCTTGGCTAAAATTGTTGGACTCTCACAATATCCTTGTAATAATCTTATCTCAATCTAATCTTAATTTTTTTTTTTTTTTTTTTTTTACCTTGGTAGATAAACCCAAACCACCCACTCGAGTCCTCATCCAATGGGATGCTGAAAAATGCATTGCTCAAGTCAGTGACAGAGAAGAACTTTGCTTCTATTGAAATAGAATTGAGCAATGTATTTGGATTAAGTACATTTAGTGCTCTCGCTTTTACTGCTTCGTTCACAGCTCTTGGATGTTTTTTAACTAGATGTAAATAGCAGCCCAGCTCAGCCCACGTGTCTGTGGGGTTTCTGGCCACTGACATGTGTCTGGCACTGGGTGTGCACATTAGCTTTTTTTTACATTTTCAGGAACTTCTATATCAGTAAAGGATGTTTGTTCTTTAAAATAGAAGTAACTTAATGTCACTCACAGGGCCTAAAGCATGTATTGTTTTGTCGTACATGTCATCTAGGCCTGGATTTCTCTTATTTACTTATTTATTTATCTATTTATTTATCTATTTTATATTTCTATTTTATATTTCTATTTTATATTTCTATTTATCAATAATAATACTTTATACTTATATAGCGCTTTTCGGGATATTCAAAGTCGCGACATTCATACTCTAAGTTAATTTCTGACTGAATTAACTTCTGTCTGACCTGTATGGTTGTCTCTTGTAAATCCGGTTGGATGGAGGTTTGGTCGCCGGGAGGATAAGGAGGATCAACTGGCCACTTGGAAAGAAGTGGTCTTCTCGTTACTCTGCAGAAATTCTTCAGCTGTCGTCGATTATCCTCCACGGAGACGTCACTCCAATCCGGCTCGAAGGACCAAGTTCTGTCAGGGAATTATCACAAAGACAATTGAACCTAGACAGTCTGAGAGAACAACCTTCTACTGACTGATTATTAAACAGGTAATCAGACACTGGCCTATAGGCTTTTTTACGTGCACGATGCACGGGGAGAGAGAGAGAGTGGCGCTTATCATCGGCTCGTCCCAACAGCAGAAGAGACGCTCTGTTCAACTCTCTGCAGCGGCGCCCATCAGCTCGTCCCAGCAACAACCTCTTCCAACTTGCCAACTCCCTTCCCCTGCCTTTTATTCAGTTTAAACAAGTATAGGTCAGCATTCGCCTGTTGCTCCCGTAACCTTGCAGGTCAGAAAACAACAGCTGATCACAGAAATAGGAAACAGGTCAAAAAGACAACACTATATAAGGTTGTAAACAACATCGCCTGCACTAAGCATCTAGTTGTCTATTCTGGTAGTCAGCTTGTCACACGTAAGCATAGTCTTATGTGTCATTTTGACAATCCCTTAATAAGAATTCTCTTACAGGCCCAGAGGTCTGGACCCAGACCTAGACCGGACCTGGACAGGTCCACACCTGGTCCACTCCAGGCCCAGACTTGGCCTGGATGGGGTCTTGACCCAGATCCAGACCTGTTTGGTCCAGGTCCTGGTCCAGACGTGGTTTGCATCTGGCTTTTGGTCCAGACCAGGTTTGGTCCAAGTCAAAACACGGCTTCAATGTAATTTACTATTTTGATCGAAATGCTGCTCTCCATAGACTTATGCCATGTCTCATAGGAAATGCATGGGGAATATGCGGGTCCCCCAGGCTAAACGATCCAAAATAGGACATCGGTGTAATTGACTTTTTTGCAGCTTTTGCAGCTAAAAATCAGTTTGCAAGATTTCGTGGAAATCAGGAAATGTTGGTACTTTTACATGACCAGCAGGGGGCGCTATAGTGAAAACTGCTTATGTGCTTCTGAGTCTGTTCGATTAAATACTTTATTCTGCATCTATGACTACAGTTTGGGCTCTGTAGGGCAATACCTGTGGCTGGGAGAGTTATCCAAATAAACAGGAAATTAAGGTGTTTTTATACAGGAAATCACGATAAAACTGTGCGAGATAGGCCAAAAAGTTGGCAGATTTTTACATTTAAATCTGTCTTGATTAGACACGTGTAGGTTAGACCGATGTCGGGACAAAACCCTAGGACAAGTTCTCAATGGAAAACAAAAACTTAAAGTGACGTTTAAAATTAAAATCAATATGGCCGCCTTGTTGTTGGTCTGATGACTGAGCACCAATTATGTTTTAGGGTGCTTTCTATGTGTACTATCACTGTGCCAAATTTTATGGGCCTCCTCCAAAGTAAATGTGTCTCCCTCTCCATAGGCCTGACCCAAAAGGTGGCGCTGTGGAGGCTGTTTATTAGTTTCAGGAAAAATACAGTTATGACCCATTAATGTCCCTTAAAAGGAGTCTCTGTATTGAGTTTGGTGGCTGTCCTGCAGGTTTTAGTTGTTTTTTATTGCAGCCTTGTGTGAAGACAGTCTGAGTCCCATAGAGAATGAATAGGAGCTCTGGAGGCCTCTAGAGGCAAAAGTGTGAAAAATAGGCCATGGGTCTCTTTGGCTTTTCTGATCAGGAGGCCGTCTAGGAATTGTGTGCAAATTTTCACTAATAAAAGTCAAAGTAATTGTTTTTCTCCCCATTGTAATTTAGTGCGGTCCTACAGGTGGCGCCGTAGGGTTGATTGTTATTGTGCGCATATAAATGGATTCAGCAGCTTTATGTTTACGTGTGTTTCAAATTTCATGTCGATCGGAGAATGTATGTGCATGTATGTATTGGCATGTATATTCACAGTGTCTCCTGGTGTAACGAATATCAATACCGAGAATTGTTTAAAGTTAAAGGATGAAAAAGTGTCTTTAGGAGAGCTAATGATGCCTTCAAGAGTGAGTATGAAGATGGGCGAGGGGTGCAGAGGTCTTTGACTTTGCTGTATGTTGTGGATATTGTACAATATTGTTGTAATGATCTGGAGTTGTGTGCAGAATTCTACAAACGAAAGATTTTCAATCCAGGTAGATTCTCTGTTTGTAGACGGTCGCTTAAAATCAGTATTGTAAACTGTGTCATATGCAGGTTGGAAAAAAATAAACAAAACCTATATTATTAAAAGGCCTATACCTGATTTTTATTTACTCTGGTTAAGATAAACTCACATGTTGTTTGATAAAAGCAACGTCATGGAAAAGACATAGGGTTTGTAATGTATAAACGCACTTTGTAAGGAAAGAACTAGTGCAGAAATTGCAGGGTCACCTCTTTTCGGCCAATCAGGTATATTGTACTCTATGAATCATGGGAAATTAACTGCTTGACAGTATCCCAGACATGTGATTCTCTGTCATGGTGCAGTTTCAAAAGTGCTTAAAGATAATTGTGGGGCTAACGGTTAAAACAAAAACATGTTTCTGTCTCACGGTTCAAAATCAGGTGCAGTAAAGTGGCCCGAGCCAAAGGTTGAAAATTGTCCTGCAAGGGACTATTTGCAATTGTTACAAAACCCCAAAATAGCTAAAACGAGTAGTAAACAAAGCCAAATATATTAACTGAAAAATAATAGGTCATTGAACTCTAGTCCTCAAGTCCTCAAGATAAATATTGAAAGAGGACAGCTTGCATGGACCAGTATCAACCCAGAAGGAAAAAATGTCAATCTAGACAGATAAAACTTGGCAATAAAAATAATATTAATAATGGGACTAACAAAGCACATTATTCATTTTACTTCGACCAAGACTGACTCTAATGAAGACGATAAGTGTTGGAAGATAAATTAAATATGATTTTAGATTTGACCATGGCTTTATGAGCAAGCAACTAAGCATCCATTTTTATTGAGAAAAAAACGTATCTTCATCTTCTCTCTCACGTCACATGAAACGTCAGACTGAGTTGGCTCCATTTTCAACACTGTGATGACCTGATCGCAATGATATGTAATTCAGACACTGTAGATCTCGTTTAAAATGGCTCTACAGCACCCTCTTAAAAACAGAAAAACATTTTTTACTTGAGTACACATTTTCAGTATTCTATCAACCACTGTTTTTTTTATTTATTTTTTTTTATTTATTTATTTAAGGAAAAGGGGGAACAATGCATATTAATGAACATTTACACAAACGTAAATATGCCAGATTATAGCCCAAGGCTAATTTCCATCTGCAGACCCCCTGGCAGGTTAACAGAAAGATAAGAACATACAGTACACTTCAGTTAATCAGTGACAGGAAAACAAGGTTTAGTCATGTTAATACAACTACAAACATTCAACAGAACACGTCGAAGAGTCACAGACAACAATTAAGACACATCTGTATTGCACAAGCCCTTCTACTGCGGAGTCCTATTGCACACACCCTTATATTGCACTGATCTCTATTGCACACACCCTTATATTGCACTGATCTCTATTGCACACACCGTTAATTGCACTGATCCCTATTGCATTTTGACTTGAAGATATAGTTAAGCGTATGTTGCACATGAGTAAGTTTTAACATATTTGGGCTCACACATGGTCACATGTTTGTCTCTCTCTCAACCATGATTTTAAATGTTTCTTAAAAGTAGGAAAACTTGTGCTTTCCCTCACTGAGAGTGGAATAGTGTTCCAGAATGTTACACCGTGGTGTGACCAGACGTTTTGGGAGAAGGCAGTTCGCCTGAAGGGTGGCTCACAGTCGCCTCTGACGGTGGATCGAGTTATTCTTGATCCAGCAGAGCTGACAGATGTTGGTTTGATAAAATCATTCAATGGTGGAGGCGCCATACCATGTAGGACTTTATAGATCAGACAGGCCGCTTTAAATTGTTTAAAGTTTACAAAATGTAAAAAATTATATTTATCAAGAATTTGGCAATGGTGGTAAGAAAAGGGTTTCTTATCTAGGATTTTCAATGCTCTTTTATAACAAGCTTCAATGGGTCCAATAACAGAAAGACTTGTATAGGACCAGCTTGTGTTACAGTACTCAATATGAGACTGTATCATTGAGTGCAGAAATGTGACCGCTGCTTTATCAGTTAAGGATGACCGAATATGTTTAAAATTTCGAATATTAAAATTGATAGTTTTTACAATTTTCTTACATGTTTTCTAAAGGACAGTCTTGAATCTAGTACCACTCCAAGGTATTTAAATTTATCAACATTTGTTAATTCTTGTCCTCCCAGGTATATTTTCGCTGGGACCAGGTTTGTTGTTGCTTTGGTAAAGAACATAGATACTGTTTTTTTTACATTAAGGCAAAGGCATGAATCATTCAGCCATTTCTGTAGGTCATCTAAAACTAAAGAGAGACGATGGGCTGCCTCATGAGCACTTTTAGCATGTGTAAAAATGACTGTGTCGTCAGCATACATAATCGTGTCAACATTTTTGCAGACACTTGGCAGATCATTAACATAAACTGTTACTGTTAGCAACTGTAACAACACATTTTAATGGTTGATGATGTAATATATTAACAAACTAGAGATTTTAAAAAATGTTTCGAAAAATAACTGATTTATGTTCACAGGGAAGAAGACGGCTTTACTAATCATACAATATATATTTTGCATACTCCAATACTCTAATACTAGAGATTTCTTAAAATCTTGACAAAATCAATAAAAGTAAAATGTATATCATTTTCATAAATTCAAAATAGATCTTTAGCGAATTTAATAGCTAAGATAACTGGTTTATATTTTTATAAGAATACCATTCAATAGTGTCACAATGCCTTGTGACACTAATCCAAACAAACATAACATTTCAGGTCAATGTATCATCAGGTGCACGTCACATACCTTTTGTGCTAAAAGAATAAAATAGGACACAGGTGCACTTCAAAGTAGTTTGGGAGAAGCACTTCATGTTAAATCATCACGAAGAGAAGAATTTCAGACTATTTTTTCTTTCTTGTAAGTATTATTTAATACTATATCTGATATGCCATAGAAAAATACACTCACAATTTAAAGGTATGTTTTTATGTGTTCCTTAATGAAGGTTTACAGAAGATATGGGGAGTAGAAGAGTAACAACAGTGCTATTCATTGTACTGGGTAGGTAAAAATGAATATGGAATATTGTATATTTTGGTGATGGGAAAATAAACATATAGATATGAAATGTTTAAATGTTATTATTATTACATCATATCATTATTATGTATATGATCATCCATAAAATAGGAAAAACATGGTTAGTAAACAGATTATATTTCAAGAACTGCATGCACCTTTCCTTAGCCGAGGCACCCCATGTTTTATGTTACATTTAATTTCAAATAAACCTTCCGTGATAAAAACACATATACTAAAACAAGGTTTTAAAGTATTGAATTCTGGGCTGCACTGCTGCATGATAATTAAGTTCATTCTAACTGCCTCCAAAGTAAGACTTTGACCTTTTTAAATCAAGGCTTAAAACGTATTTATTTGGATTGGTTTTTAACACTCAGTAGTGAAGTGACATTTTATTTTGTATACTTAATTTTACCTATATTATACTGTTGAATGTATTGTACGGTTTAATGTTTTAAATGTTTACTGGAAAGCACTTTGGTAACTTTGAGTGTTGTAAAGGCCTTTATAAATAAAGGTTGATTGGTTTTAAATTAATTAAAACCTTGTGTTAGTTTTAAATCACATGTACAGAATTTAACTGAGACAATTGCTGTTTTGTCTCAGTATTTTTTTAAAATTTGGATTTGAAAATATAATTGCAATACTAAACACAACTTAAAGCCGCAAAGCGGCGATGATGGCCCTCGCCCCGCACGCGACCGCCTTCCCACGCAGCCTCGACCGGTCCCAAACCGCCCCGGGGCGCCGTCCTCCTCCTCTGAGCGTCACTCGGGCCTCCGTGACCCCCCCTCCCCCCACTCACACCAGGTGGCGTCCCTATAGAAGTGCATTGGCGGGCGCTGCTCTCCAGAAGTGGCAAAACCGCTCAAAACACGGCTTTGATGTAATTGACTTTTTCGATCAAAATGCTCTAAACAATGCGTCTGCCGAGTTTCACTGACTTTGCTCGAAATAATTTTGGCCTCTCCATAGACTTGTGACATGTCTCATAGGAAATTAATGGGGAATATGCGTGGCCCCCCAGGCAAAACGATCTAAAATAGGACATCGGTGTAATAGACTTTTTTTTGCAGCTTTTGCAGCTTAAAATCAGTTTACCAGATTTTGTGACAATCAGGAAATGTTGGTACTTTTACATGACCAGCAGGGGGCGCTATAGTGAAAACTGCTTATGTGCTCCTGAGTCTGTTCTGTTTAATATTTTATTCTGCATCTATGACTACAGTTTGGGCTCTGTAGGGCAATACCTGTGGCTGGGAGAGTTATCCAAATAAACAGGAAATTAAGGTGTTTTTATACAGGAAATCACAATAAAACCGTGCCAGATAGGCCAAAAAAATTGGCAGATTATTAAATTTCAATCTGTCTTGATCGGACACGTGTAGGTTAGACCAATGTCGGGCCAAAACCCTAGGACAAGTTCTCAATGGAAAACAAAAACTTAAAGTGACGTTTAAAATTAAAATCAATATGGCCGCCATGTTGTTGGTCTGATGACTGAGCACCAATTATGTTTTAGGGGGCTTTTTATGTGTACTATCACTGTGCCAAATTTTATGGGCCTCCTCCAAAGTAAATGTGTCTCCCTCTCCATAGGCCTCACCCAAAAGGTGGCGCTGTAGAGGCTTTTTTTTCGTTTCAGGGAAAATACAGTTCTGACCCATTAATGTTCCTTAAAAGGAGTCACTGTATTGAGTTTGGTGGCTGTCCTGCAGGTTTTAGTTGTTTTTTATTGCAGCCTTGTATGAAGAGTGTCCGACTCCCATAAAGAATGAATTGGAGCTCTGGAGGGCTCTAGAGGCAAAAGTGTGAAGAATAGGGCATGGGTCTCATTGGCTTTTCTGATCAGGAGGCCGTCTAGGATTTTTTTTTTTTTTACTTCCTGTTACTGAAGAGTGCAGACGCTTTTCCTTGCTTTTCCGACATGTCCGGGGAGAGAAGTCAAACAAATTCTTGTGAACGCTGTCAGAAATATCAACATGAAATAATTGAGCTACAAGCACGGATATTCGCTCTAGAATCTGAAAAAGGACTTCACGATACAATTCCAGTGTCACCGAGGGGTAAGAAGTCTACATATCTTTCAAGAAAAGCTACTTTCAACTTAAACCGGAGCGACTCTGTGTCTTTCCCAAAACTGGGTAAAGACCAGCCGGCTGCATCTTGGGTCAAACTCGGTGCAAAACCAAAACGATACAAAGCTAATGTAAAGTCGCCTGCTATACAGCTTACAAACAGATTTTTGCCACTATCAGAGGCTGAATTTACAGAACGAGAAAACTGTAGCCACCATGATGTTGATAAAAAGCAGCAGAAAGACAGACAGTCTGTGCCAAATGTCAAGGACAGTGACACACTCTTGAAGGAGACGGTGCTATCAGTGGAGTCGTACATGGAAGAATGAAAACATTCAGCTTCCCCAGCGGCACAGTTTCTGAGATTACGTCACTGCTTCCCAACGTACTGTCCACACACAGAGGAGTTAAACAGCTGATTGTACACGTGGGTGCAGTGGACATTCGAAAGGAGCAGACTGAAGTTTTGAAAAAAGACTTCATGAAGTTATTTGAGGAGCTTGATAAAGTAGAAATCAAAACATTCATCAGTGGACCTCTTCCAAATATTGACAGGAAGATCAACAAGTTTAGCCGGCTGCTACAATTGAACACTTGGCTGTCCAAAGAGTGTGCACCTAGAGGATTGCACTACATTGAGAACTTCTATCTGTTCTGGAAACGAGAGGACCTGTTCAGGGGAAGGGGCCCACATCTGTGCAGAGGTGGAGTGAGGGCGCTGACAGAGAACCTCCTCCACGCTCTCAGGCATCAGAATGGCCGTGGACAGGGTCGTGAACAGATGGTTCGAGAAGAGAGGAATGAAAGAAGAACACCGGATCAATCAGCCAGAGACCAAGTCAATGCTTCAACATCAGCAGTAACAAAACAGCCGACTCCACAAAAGGATTTATCAACAGCAGCTCCACCAGGCCCAGCAAAGGATTCAGCTCCAGCTGCTCCTAAATCTCCTACACTGCCTCCAGTAAAGAGCTCATCAGCTGCAGCACCACAACGATCTCCACCGCCCCCAGTGAAGGGTTCAAGCTCAACATCCGTCCCCCCTCCCTCGGGGTCCTCATCACAGGCAATGGACCGGTCAGTGACAGGCCCAGCAGCTGCCCGGTCACCACCCCTACCCTCAGACCAGTCCTGGGTCCCCCCTGCAACATCTACTCCCACTCAATCATCACTCTCCTTTTCATCTCCACCTTCACCCAGGGACCTTCCCAACCATCTTGAAAGTCTGATCAAATCAGGAGTAAAGATGGTTCCACTCACACCTAATTTAGCAAGATCAAGAGTTCTGATGTCAACAATGATGAACTCTTCCCCGTACAAATCTGTGCCCACCATACCACCCAGGAGCTTCAACTCTCCTGCTTCACCAAAAAAACGATCTGCACCTCCACCCCCTTGCCTTTCACCTGGTCCATCACCCAAAGCCCTCCCAGCTCTCCCCACTCAGCCTTTGCCCAAACCCCCTCCAGGTCTCCCCCTTCGCCGCCCTCCCCCACCTCCCCCCAGAACTGTTATCTCCCATAGCTAGGATGCAGTGGGTCTCAGCGTTGCCGGGACTTATGGTCATGAAAATGGTCAAACAAACCCGGGGCCCTGTGTTATATCTGTAGTCACGTCACACAGACTGGAGAACAGAAGGACAGTTAGACTGTCCAATCTTAGAAATTTAATTCATATTCCCTGTGAAAAGATAACGTCCAGTCACATTGAAACCAATCTGAAACTTGCTGTGCTTAATGTCAGATCATTATGTAACAAATCACTTTTAATTAATGATTTTATATCTTCTTATAATCTTGATTTTATGTTTTTAACTGAAACATGGCTTGACAAAAACACGGGGTATTTTTTTATAATAGAAGCGACTCCACCGAGCTTCAAGTTTGAATCTGAAACACGCGACAACAAAAAGGGTGGAGGTGTCTGTGCAGTTTTTAGAGATAAAATAGTTACCCAGAGGTTGTCTTTTGGGGTGTTTTCATCATTTGAGTATTTATCTTTTAAAATGGAGCTAAAACAGTCTCCCTCCATACTCTACATTGTCCTGTACAAGCCTCCCCAGCACTGCCAAGGTTTTATTGATGATTTTACTGAGATGCTTTCAGTTGTATGCACAGACTTTGTGATTTGAGTCATTACAGGTGATTTCAATCACCTGTAATGACAATCAACCTTTGGTCTTACTCAGCATGTGAGTGGCCCCACTCACAGCAGAGGACACACTCTGGACCTGCTAATTACAAAAGGGGTTAATTCAAACGTCAGTGTGGTCGATGTGGCACTGTCTGATCATTTCTGTGTTTTCTTTGACATGTCTGTTATTCCCAAATCACCGACTGGTCCTGCAGTTGTTCGGAGGAGACACATAAATGACAGCACAAGTGCACTCTTCATGGAAATGATAAACTTTGAAAATCCTTCATGTTCAAATGTTGACGACTTTTTAAATTCTGTTACATCTAATGTCTTGAATGTTCTGGACACCATTGCTCCTATGAAGGTTAAAATGGTTAAAAATAAGCAGAAGGCGCCCCCTGGAGGAATAATGAGACAGTCAGGGCACAGAAAAGGGAGTGCCGCAGGGCTGAGCGAAAATGGCGCAAGTCAAAGCTCCAGATTCATAAAGAGATTTATAGAGAAAGGTTGTACATGTACAACCTCATATTATGTAAAACAAGGGAAGGATTTTTTTCTGAAATAATTGGAAATTGCAGTAATAACTCGCGTGCTCTGTTTGCAACAGTAAACAGACTAACAAACCCTCCAATTCTGCTGCCATTAGAACTAATTTCCACAGCTAAGTGCAATGAGTTGGCAGTATTCTTTAATGACAAGGTTCAGGGCATTAAAAATGCCATAAATTCCACAGTACAAATAATAACTTTAAAACCACCTACACATTTAGAGCTGACTCAGTTTGCACCTGTAACTGACAAAACTGTCCAAGAGATCATCACCAGTCTGAGTTCTTCTACATGCTGCCTCGTTGTGTTACACCAGATTTCTAAAGTCTGTTCTGAACACTTTGTTAACACCACTCACTCACAGTTAACATGTCGCTTCAATCTGGAACATTCCCAAGGGCCTTGAAAACTGCGGTCATTAAGCCTCTCCTAAAGAAGAGCAGTCTTGATGCCTCAGAACTGAAAAATTATCGGCCCATCTCAAATCTGCCATTTTTAGGCAAAGTCCTCAAAAAGGTTGTTTACCAACAGCTCACTGACTTCCTCTTTATAAACAACTCATTTGATGTTTTCCAGTCAGGTTTTAGACCTCATCACAGCACTGAGACTGCTCTTATCAAGGTGACAAATGACATCCGCCTGAACACTGACGCGGGCAAAGCCTCAGTCTTAATTCTGTTAGATCTGAGCGCTGCTTTTGACACTGTCGATCATAGGATCCTCCTACAGAGACTAGAGGACTGGGTGGGCATCACTGGCACTGCCCTAAATTGGTTGAAGTCCTACCTTGAGGACAGAGAGTACTTTGTTGAGATTGGTAACTGTGTCTCAGACCACGTGAGCTTGACCTGTGGGGTGCCCCAAGGGTCAATCCTGGGACCCCTTCTGTTCAACCTCTATATGCTGCCCTTAGGTCAGTTAATACTCAGCACAAATGTGTCTTATCACAACTACGCAGACGACACTCAGATCTATGTCTCACTGACGGCAGGTGAATATGGACCAGTGGATTCACTCTGTCACTGCATCCAACAGATCAGTGGTGGATGCAAAACAATTTTCTTCAGCTAAACTCAGACAAGACTGAAATCATCGTCTTTGGGCCGCAGAAACAGAGAAAGTGTCAGCAGTCACCTCCAGTCTCTCGCTCTAAAACCGACAAATCAAGTTAGAAATCTGGGGGCAATAATGGACTCAGACCTGAACTTTAACAGCCACATCAAATCAATAACATCAACAGCCTTTTACCACCTAAAAAACATTGCCAAAATTAAAGGTATAGTGTCTAAACCAGACTTGGAGAGACTTATCCTGCATTTGTCTCCAGTAGGTTAGACTACTGCAACGGCCTGTTCACTGGCCTCTCCAAACGAGCTGTAAAACAGCTGCAGTTTATCCAGAACGCTGCTGCTCGGGTCCTGACAAGAACCAGGAAGTACGATCACATTAGTCTGTGTCAGGGCTCTGCACTGCCCCCTGTGGGTCAGAGAATAGACTTTAAAGCAGCTCTGCTTGTGTTCAAGTCTCTCCACGGCCAAGCACCAAAGTACATCTCTGACATGTTAGTGCCATATGAACCATCTCGCACTCTGAGGACCTCAGGGACCGGCCTCCTGCTGGTGCCTAGAGTCAGGACTAAACATGGACCGGCCTCCTGCAGGTGCCTAGAGTCAGGACTAAACATGGGGAATCAGCATTTCAGTTTTTTGCAGCTAAAATCTGGAACAGTCTCCCTGAAGATGTGAGACAGGCCTCCACTCTGACAATGTTTAAATCCAGGCTAAAAACAGTTCTGTTTAGACGTGCATACGACTGAAAGATCTATCTGCACTCTGACCTTTTAAATCACTTTATTTAAAAATGATTTTAAAATTATTCTGTGTGTCTTTTTGTGTTTTTGTGATTTTAATGCAACTTTTCCTGTTTATGTAAAGCACTTTGAATTGCCCTGTGTACGAATTGTGCTCTACAAATAAACTTGCCTTGCCTTGCCTTTCCTCATATACACTCTCTCTCTCCCCGTGCATCATGCACGTAAAAAAGCCTTAAGGGCCAGTATCTGATTACCTGTTTAATTCTCAGTCAGTAGAAGGTTGTTCTCTCAGACTGTTTAGGTTCAATTGTCTTTGTGATAATTTCCTAACACTTATCCAAAGGCTTTGAACAAATGTAAATAAACTTTAAAGGTCTCTTTATTATAAACTCTTCTATTTCAACACCAAAGGAAGAAAATTGGGAATACAACAATTGTAGTGTCACTCTTGACTGTTAATAACAGTTGTGTAAATAGAGTCACTACAAACACAGAGGATCATTGGCTGATCTTTTGGCGAGGCTGTCGGCGCAGTGATCCTGATTGGTGCAGAACGAAACTGATCACGTGGTTTTGCTTGTTCCTCCTACAATCCACAGATTCCTCCCTCTGTCTCACATTTACAAACCCTGCTCCTCTTCAGTGTCTCAGACTCTGCTCCAGACTCTGCTCCAGACTCTGCTCCAGACTCTGCTCCACACTCTGATCCAGACTCTGCTCCAGACTCTGCTCCAGACTCTGCTCCAGACTCTGCTCCAGTCCAGACTCTGCTCCAGACTCTGCTCCAGACTCTGCTCCAGACTCTGCTCCAGACTCTGCTCCAGACTCTGCTCCAGACTCTGCTCCAGACTCTGCTCCACACTCTGCTCCACACTCTGCTCCAGACTCTGCTCCAGACTCTGCTCCACACTCTGCTCCAGACTCTGCTCCAGACTCTGCTCCAGACTCTGCTCCAGACTCTGCTCCAGACTCTGCTCCAGACTCTGCTCCAGACTCTGCTCCAGACTCTGCTCCAGACTCTGCTCCAGACTCTGCTCCTTCTCCAGGTAACACTCTTCTGTTCCTCACATTTAGACAGAGTTTAAACTAAACTATTATCAGGAGGAAACTGTTTTTAATCTGAATAAACTGTTGTAAACAGGATATTATTATCACTGAACAAACACAAAGAGAAGAAAGACTGATGTCGACACAAAAGAGACGTTTGATGGAACTTATTCATGTTTAGATGAAAAACAACTCCAATAATATCATTTATTGTGATAAGTCCACAAATCAGATCCTGGTCAGATGTTTGTGTGAACAGAGCCTTTAATTCATCTGCTTTGTGCTTTTCTTCATGTTGTGTCTTTATAAGTCTATATGAGGGTTTTGTGGTTTCTTCTGTGTTGAATGGTTGGATGTGCACGTGCCTGGTACGAGCACGACGCTGTGGTGTTTGGGGCGGCACTGTGGGTGAAGTCTATTTGGGGGAGACTTTCTGTCCACCATCCTGTTACGTTTTGTCTCTATCGTCTGTTCCATCTTGACCAGAAGGATTTGCTGTGTGAGGTTTGCTTGGCCTGTGTGTCATCACGAAGGAAGAGCCAGTTTCTTTGTTGAATCCTGGAGCAATAAACGTCCCTCATGTGCAATTGTTCTGCGTGACGCGTCTTCAGTGTTTAACCCCTGCGTCTTACGCCTCAATACCACATCATGTGTCTCGCTGTCATTTTATTAATGCTCTTCATGCGCCGTGTTGACTCGGTTAAAAAAGCGATTGCAGTTGCACGAACGACAAACTTTCAGTGAATCTGCATTTGTTTTCTTTCCGCTACATTTGGAGCGCTTCCTAAACCCGAGTTCTCGTGGATCCCGCTCCTCAGGACTTCACAGACGGGTGCCGCGGCGTTTGGATGTAGTTTGGATTCCTACACCGCAATAATCTGTGTTCTGGGCTCATGAGGCTCAAACGACACAAAAGGAACAAACTGCTGTAACTCCAGAATAACAGCCTGAAACCAGTGGCAACACGAACCAAAGACTTTGGTTAAAAAGAGATTAAACTGAGATTAACAACGATTTAAAGGATAAGATCAAGAAAAGACACTGGAGAATGAAATAGAAAAGAATCACACAAGAAACAAAGCATTGATTAAAACAGAACGACAAGCTCCTTCTGAACCAGAAACCAGAGCGTCTTAAACACATGAGGCTTCACTGACTCTGAAGTGACAGCAGCACAGACCAGGACCAACTGTTAAACTGACACAATATGTGATTATTATTAACCTGTTACACAAGAAACAGCAGCAAAGTCTGGAAACTAAGCTGTGCTCATTAAAATGTGTTAATGTTTTAGAAAATAAAACTCTGTCATAAAAGAACAACTCATGATTTTAGACCAAATCCTTGAATCCAAATCAAAGTCCAAATGTCAGAAAATAAAGCCGTGAGAAAAAGAAGTTTAAGAAGTAAACTTGTCAACACAGTTTGATGGATTCTGCTCAAAGTCCTATATTTTGAAGTGACTTTTGTCTCAGCGTCACGTGGTAAATCTTTTCTGCTCAAACAGGATTGTGATGAAAGAACAGCAGCGCCCCTCTGTGGACATGTGTGGAACTGCACAGGAAAACAGGTGACTTTAAACCACATCAACAGGATTCTTCACATTTAAATCAAACCACATTGGATTCTTTTGACAACAATTGAATGTTTGTTGTGACAGAGCTGCACTTTTTATGTCAAACTATAATTCACATCTATTTAATCTCACAATTGTGTAGAATCTCTGCTCTAATATAAAGAGACATTCACAAAGAACAGCTTTAAGTCCATCAAATCCAGACTCTTTAAACACCACAAGAACAAAACTCTGTCAACATTGAGTCCAGAACAAGATCCAAACAGGATTTTACACAAAGACTCAGGAATAATATGTGTTTGTTTCACAGAGATCTGTCTTTGACTCAGAGCAGAACTCTGTGTGATCCACAATCTACAACAAGAACCAGGACCAGGACCAACGACAGGACCAACCACAGGACCAGGACCTGGAACTGGACCAGGACCAGGTCCAAGATCTGGACCTGGATCAGGACCAGGACCAGGACCAGGAGCATGAGCATGAGCAGATCCTGGTCCATGAACTCATCACTGAACTTCAGCTCAGAATCCACTGAAAAAAAGTAAATATTCCATGTTTAAACCAGGACTAAACCAGTCTCAGTGCTACAGGAGTGTGGGAGGGCATCTGAGTTAACCTCTTGTGTGTTACAGGAGTGTGGGAGGGCATCTGAGTTAACCTCTTGTGTGTTACAGGAGTGTGGGAGGGCATCTGAGTTAACCTCTTGTGTGTTACAGGAGTGTGGGAGGGCATCTGAGTTAACCTCTTGTGTGTTACAGGAGTGTGGGAGGGCATCTGAGTTAACCTCTTGTGTGTTACAGGAGTGTGGGAGGGCATCTGAGTTAACCTCTTGTGTGTTACAGGAGTGTGGGAGGGCATCTGAGTTAACCTCTTGTGTGTTACAGGAGTGTGGGAGGGCATCAGGAGCAGCTGAAGACGTGAAAACATGTCCAGAGTTCAGACGCCGAGTCAAAGTGGGATTTATTCTGGTTCAAACCCGTCAGGTTCAGACGTTTCTTTCTAAAAGTATAAAGGGTGTTTTTCAGTCGTTACTTTTGGTCACGACAAACTGTGAAATGAGACAGAACTTCATTTCTGCCTCTGGATTATCCCAAAAACTCTTCCAAATGGACAACATCCTTCAAACAAAGTCGTGAGTTTGTGTCTTGAAAGAGGGAAAGTCTTTGATTCAACAGTTTTTGGCTCAAATCTTGAACAGAAAAATAACCAAAGTCTCCAAAAGTGCTCCATAAATATCCAGCCAGAAGCTTTTATTGAAGTCGATGTCGTTATTATCACCGTGACATTCACCAAGAGCAGCAGAAACACACTTTACTCTTGTTCAAATGTGAAAAGTTAAAGTGTCTGTGTGTTTTATATAAAGTCATATGTGTGTGTTTGATATAAAGTCATATGTGTGTGTTTGATATAAAGTCATATGTGTGTGTTTGATATAAAGTCATATGTGTGTGTTTGATATAAAGTCATATGTGTGTGTTTGATATAAAGTCATATGTGTGTGTTTGATATAAAGTCATATGTGTGTGTTTGATATAAAGTCATATGTGTGTGTTTGATATAAAGTCATATGTGTGTGTTTGATATAAAGTCATATGTGTGTGTTTGATATAAAGTCATATTTATATAAATCTAATGAAGTCTGTTGTCCGTCTGTGAATAAATGAACCTAAACTAAACTTATGTTTATTATAAACACTTCTAATCCAAGACCAAAAGAAGAAAAGTGGGAATAATAAATCAAACCTGATCTGTTCCTGTGGGTTTTGCTCTTGTTGCTGTAATAACAGGCGTGTGTGGCACAGTTTGACCAACAGGGGGCGCTGCTGTTGCTTTCTTCTTCTTCTAGTTCTATGGGACACACTCTGCTCCTCTTTTTGGATGGATGTGTTTTATCTGATGAATGTCCCCTGAGCCTTTAAGAAGGACACATTATGGAAGGTTTCACCATCAGAACATAAAACAGTTCAGATGTAATTATCTTAAAACCATTTCAAATGTTAAATCATAATTAAATGTAATGCTGAGGACAAAGTGTGCGCCTTCTGCTGGTCTGACATCTTTTTTCTGGTGTGTTTCTCAAACATCTTTGGAGAGTTTCTGAGCTTGGACTGGACACAACGTTCTTTAATGATAATGATGTTCTGGAGTCAAAAGCTTGACACTTAACTCCATGATTATTACGGCATGTTCTTCACTCACAAATGTAAATGTGGTGACACTAAAGCTTTATTTAATGTGTTTCTGTCACTAAAGATTCTCTGAGCAGAGGTCAATCCAAACGTGCACTTGTTATCACTTTTGTTCACGTTTTAGTTGCTGTTTTCCACTTTTAGTCGTGTTTTTGTTGATTAATTGTATTTGTAGTTTTTAATCACGTTTTGTCTCTGTTTGCTGTGTTTTAATCATGTTTTTGGTGGATTCAGAGGAGTTTCTTTCACATGACTTCAGTGTTTTAGTCCTAGTTTCACTTTCACTTGGGTTTTGGTCGCCTTTAGTGGTGTTTTAGTGGCTTCTTGGTCTTTTTCGGTCATGTTCTCCGAGCTGAGGCGCAGGCTGTGGGACGTCCTGGAGAAGTTTGTCTGCAGCTCAAGGCTCAGATGTGACGGCACTTTGTGGTTAAATCACTTTTACTTTGGGGAAAAACTCTCTGGTGAAATTATTTTTATTAATAAATTGTGTTTTCAAAGTAAATCTCTGTTTTTGTCGTTCATGTCTTTGTGTTTCTTTGTGTTTTCTGCTGCAGAAAAGTTAGTGTTTAAGTTTGATTTTGCCCCGAGGTTTGTTTGACCAGGTGAGGGCGCTGCTGCACACCTTTTTAATAAATAAATAATAAATGAGATCTAGTAATGAATTATGCCACGCCCAAGGAAATAAAAGCAAAGACAAAGACGAGAAAAACAAAGACAGAGACAAGAAGAAACAGCTGACATTTACATTTCATGGTGATTTGTAGATTCCATATTTAACACGTGCTTTCATTGTTTGTCAAACCTTTTGGTCGTCCACGAGGCCAAGTCTTTGTACAAATCATTCAAAACCTTTGTACAAGACCAAAGGATTGTGTCCTGCAAATCCTGCAAACTGGAGAAAAACTCCTCTAATGTCACAGATTATTTTATTTGACAAATGAAAACACATGACGCCTTTATTTTGTTGAATTAAAGTAAAAATCGGATTCATTTTTCATGTGGTTCTTGTCCTTTAAAGCTGCTCCTGAGAGTCTTCAGTTTGACATGATTTAAAACTAAAACTAAAATGACAAACTTTTAAATCCATTTGATTCAAATGAGAGCCGACCGTCAGAGGAGCTTTAAGGCACAGAAGGAGTTTGTGCTCCACAGTTTGAGAAGCACAGCACTAAAAGTCAAATGTATTTGTGGCTTGTATCAGCAGTGACCACCAGGGGGCGCCACCAGATCACACAATCCAGCCCTGAGCAAGAGTTTGAGTCGAGTCAAAGGTTAAAGTCACATTTTCATGGTTTTTCCTCAAACGTTTGACTAAAACGAGCTCAAACTGAAGCTGATTCTGATCCTTTGGATCAAACTATTGTGTGACTCTTTGTGAAGCTCAGACTCTGGAGTTTTGGGTCTGATTTACTCGGATTCCACTGAAACAAAGAGGAACATCACACTTTAAAGTCCGGCTACATTTTCTTAAATGTTTGAAGAACTAAAGGCCTGAGTGACACGAGTTTGGCTTCTGTTGGTTTTGACAATTTGTCTTTTAAACCTGAAGCTAATTTGAATAAAAATGAGTTTTAGGGACAAAAGTCCAGGCAGAATCCAGATAAAAGTCCTATGACATAAATAAATTAAATGTTAGTGTGAGTTTTAAATGTTTGCTTTTGGAGTAAAAACTGACTCTGATTCATCCAGAATGTTTGGTTTGATGTAAATAAGTCACACTTTCTTTTCATGTTGAACACGTCCAGCAGAGTTTCCTTTTGTCAGATTTGGATAAAAAGAATAAATGAATGTTTTAAATCTATGGAACAGACTCTGGTTAAAGGACAAATGTCCTCTGAACGTCCTCTGCTGCTCTTTTCTTCATCACAAACTCTGGAGCAGCATTCGTTTTGTTGTGTCATCATTTCTTCTGGAGAACGCTCGCATGTTTGACACAACGAAGACGATTTAATCCAGGTTTTATCGTCCAAAAAAGAACGTCATCGTTGGTCAAATGTAAGATCTGGGAGGTTCACAGACGCAAAAAGCTCCTCCAACAGTGTCCCAGATCATGGTCCAAACCCACAGAGATCCTCACCAAGAGAAGACCTCCAGAACAAAACAAAGAGAACGCAGCCCAGTTTACAGCTCTGAACATTCAGGACCATCTCCCCACAGCTCGGCTCTTCTTCTGTGGTTTCATAGTTTATATTCAGGACCATGACCCATGGATGTATTAAAAGAACTGGATAAGGTACGCCCCCTCTGTCCGTGGTCCCAGATTGATTAGTGGCCGTGCGAGGTACTGCAGCCTCTTGGAACCAGCCTTTTTCTAAAATTGCACATTATAATTGCAGACAGTACTGAATTATTATCGGTATTTAAATAAAATAGAAGGAAATGTTCTTTTCTACCGTTTCTAAAATCACCGAAATTACCGTTTTTATATTAAGTGACGCGTCACCGCAAACATGCGAGTCACGTGAACGAGCACGTCGGACGATATAAACATAAGCACGTGGAAAAGGCTCGACTAGCGATACCTGTAAGTTGTATTTTATTTCATTTCAGACGCTTTCAGGTGTGCTCTAACATGAAGAACACAATTACAATCACACAAGCTAACGTTAACACAAAAACTTGCAAGCTGCGTGGTCGTTCACGTCGCTCAAAGCATCATGGGGGAAAGCAAAGATGTCAGCCTTCGTATCAGGAAGTAAATGCGAAGTAAGAAACTTTTGGGGTCATGCGCCAATGAGCTCACTCCATAGGGATAAACAGGACGGCCATCTTGGATTCATCTTCCAGGTTTTATTATAGTTCTATGCCATGACCCCACAGCTCGGCTCTTCTTCTGTGGTTTCATAGTTTATATTCAGGACCATCTCCCCACAGCTCGGCTCTTCTTCTGTGGTTTCATAGTTTATATTCAGGACCATCTCCCCACAGCTCGGCTCTTCTTCTGTGGTTTCATAGTTTATATTCAGGACCATCTCCCCACAGCTCGGCTCTTCTTCTGTGGTTTCATAGTTTATATTCAGGACCATGACCCCACAGCTCGGCTCTTCTTCTGTGGTTTCATAGTTTATATTCAGGACCATGACCCCACAGCTCGGCTCTTCTTCTGTGGTTTCATAGTTTATATTCAGGACCATCTCCCCACAGCTCGGCTCTTCTTCTGTGGTTTCATAGTTTATATTCAGGACCATCTCCCCACAGCTCGGCTCTTCTTCTGTGGTTTCATAGTTTATATTCAGGACCATCTCCCCCACAGCTCGGCTCTTCTTCTGTGGTTTCATAGTTTATATTCAGGACCATGACCCATGGATGTATTAAAAGAACTGGATAAGGCACGCCCCCTCTGTCTGTGGTCCCAGATTGATTAGTGGCCGTGCGAGGTACTGCAGCCTCTTGGAACCAGCCTTTTTCTAAAATTGCACATTATAATCACAGACAGGACTGAATTATTATCAGTATTTAAATAAAATAGAAGGAAATGTTCTTTTCTACCGTTTCTAAAATCACCGAAATTACCGTTTTTATATGAAGTGACGTCACGGTAAACACGTGTGAGCCGCGTGAACGAGCACGTCGGACGCATATGGTCGGACGATACAAACAGAAGTGGACATGGTTAGCCTGGCGACATCAGTAAGTTGTATGTTATTTAATTTCAAACGCTTTCACGTATGATCTAATATGAAAAGTGAAGTTGACACAAAAACATGCATTCGGAACGTTATACTACAATTTTACGGCAGATTGGCTTTTACAATTAACGTTAGCTTCTTCGTCTATTTTATAATAGCTAGACCAATTGTTTTCGTGTATTGTGTTTCCTTCAGGTTAAGGTAAACACAAGACAGGAAAAGAAGCGAAAGAAAAAAATAAGAACTATGTTTTGTTTTTATTATATGGAAACAATAACAAATACCAACAATTAGTATATTATCTGTTGCACTGTTAAAATCTTACTTCGTGTATAAACGAACAGCTAGCCTACTGTTGATAATCGTGGGCACGATGGACACTTGAGAGCCAATTATAGATTGTATTAGCACCCAGGATTTAATTTTGTAATGTTATGTGTGTAAATAGCAGGACATACGCTTCTTTTCTATATGATGGATCTAGTTACCATGGAACATGTATTGAGATTCTGTACACATGTTCTGTCAATTATGTTTAACAACTTAAAGGTTTATACTGATGCGAAAGTTAACAACTTTTGATACCAGCTATGAAAAATCCACTGGGAAAAGTGGTACTTTTGTATTACAGACCAAAATATAAATCTTTCAACAACAAGTTAGCTACAGTTTTTCTGTGTTAAATGAAAATGTACATGTTCTTACAGCTATCATACATGTTCTTACAGCTATCATACATGTTCTTACAGCTATCATACATGTTCTTACAGCTATCATACATGTTCTTACAGCTATCATACATGTTCTTACAGCTATCATACATGTTCTTACAGCTATCATACATGTTCTTACAGCTATCATACATGTTCTTACAGCTATCATTCTCATCCATCTTCTCCAGAGTCCAGCTGACAGCCCAGAGCAGAACTGTCCATCCTCAGGAAGTATTGTCTCTCTGTGCAACCCGGTGCTCAGCAGATCACAGCAAACCTGAAAACAGCATACGGTGTCAACAAGTATATTCAGATATTTGACTTATTTGACAGGGACAGTGTACAGGAGCATTAATCACAAGAATATGAAAAGAGGCTTTGTACCAGACTTTAGCTCTCCGAGCTAATTTCCATCTGCAGTCCCTGAGACACACAATAACATTACAAAAAACAATGAACACAGAGCATAAGACAATGCAATTCATGATATGTACAACTGTCTTTAGTAGAGACTGGACTACTCCAAAACAAAATATATTCGTAATAACTTGTGTAGGGCTGTAACTAAAGATTATTTCAGTAATTGAGAAGAGTAGTGATTTTACTCTCTGTTAAGCAATTTGTTGTTTAGAATGCGAAATGCCCGTAAAGATCACACTGTTACAACATTTGGCCCAGCTAAAGTGAAGCCGCTTAAGGACCTTCTCATGGAGAATATTTACAGACAAAATATGTTTTTCATTTTCAAATTACATGCTTCCTGTGTTATTTAGAAGTATTTCCTGCTTTGCATGAGTCAAAAAAATTTTTTTTTTTGTTTTGAAGTCTGTTTGTAACCCACATATTGATTATTCAATTACTAAATTAGTTGACACTTATCTCAATAATCAACTAGTTGTGATAAATTGATAAAGTAGTTTCAGCCCTTAACTTGTGCATTGAGTTAACGTAAACAGAGTGTATAGTAATTACTTTGCATTTGAAGTGTCTTCATATAAAATGGCTTGTTAGTTTATTTTAAGACCATAAAACTAAATTAATTGCTTTAAATACTAACATTTGCCCAAATGACTAAACCATTTGTATCTTTTACAGAAAATACAGCATTCCATGTGCAAAATAATGGCCTGTCTTAGTTTAAAGCCCACTCACCACGTCAAGGTGCAGGCCACGAGTGGGAACACAAGACCAGACAAGGACACGACAAACTCTGACGGGACCACAGGTAAACATAAAACATGTAACACATAAAAAAACACTATAACGCTTTTTTTTCTTACATTTGCCTTTATTTTCTAACCAATTAACAGTATGGATACATAACAAAACACAAACAGAAATTATTTAAATATTTTTTTTGGTCTGCAGGAACTGCATTTTTGTATTTTTTGTAAGAATGCAAGAAAGAACAAAAACACTTAGTTGTACATATGCCTTTATTTTCTCACGCAGCAACTGTGTGGATTTAAAACTATATACAGAAGAAATACATTTTAATACATGCTAACACAGAACAGGGTATTTTTTTTGTTTTGCAGGAACAGCAATTTTTATAAAAACACTTTTTCAAACAACAAAATACTAAGCATAAACAGTTTCAGTGTCATGTTATGAGTGTGTATGTGTTGATGCTGTCACCTTCGAACTTGTGCTCCGTTGATGCAAGCTCCAAATTTTCCAGTGACAGCTGTTCCTAAATACATGAGTCACATAATTCTAACTGTGTTGTTGTCCTATTAGTTTTAGAGGGATTTATTAGCTATCTGCCACCCACAACATGTGCTCCGTTCATGCAAGCTCCAAGTTTCAGTGGAATCAATATCTTGTGTTGTGAAAATAAGATACTTCCATCTCATTAAAACTCACATAATTAAGCTTTCCGTTAATACCCTTCTGGTTTGGAGTGACTAAAACTAAGGAACAAGAATCATTGTTTTACTCAAGAACAAGTGCTTGTGATGTTACATGTGACATATAATACTATTAAAGACAATGAATCAGATGTGAATATGATCAGATATGCATTACTGGTGGTGAAAGTGGATCAACTTTGTGAATTTATGTCTAACCAGTTGTTTTGTCAATTTCTCTGTTTCTCTCTTAGCCAAATGATGGAGCCGAATTGTGCAGTATATCGATGTTGCCATTTTCACCAGAAGATGCACATGGTTGTCTTCAACAGTGGTGTCAAACATGTGACTGTGCAGCCCTGGAAACAAAGTCTTGTCCGCACTGTAACGAAGAACTTCATTTACAATGGCAGCAGACAGCCCGTGTCCTTGGGGAAGTTTGCCAGAGGTTGCTTTCAAGAGCCGTTGGAAACAACGCTCTGCTTCTTTACAGACTACAATGATTCCCTCTGATGGCTTTTGCAATCCTCCTCGATTCTTCAGGAGAAGAAACAAATGGATGGGGTTCTCAGATGTTATAGCGTCAGTGCATGGTGTGCAAAGATGTTTCTCCTTGATTTTCTTGACAACAAATCCTGCAATGTAGTTGATGGCAGCCTCTTTGTACTCAGAAACAGCATCAACATCAGGGCAGAGTGAGTAGTCATGCTCAGACTGGACTTCCAGAACAGGCTCCAGGTTGAACCTACGGGTGGTGTTAATCGACGCAGATGTCACCCCTAAGATGCCTGTGTTGTCCAACAGTAAACAGTTGCCGGTGCCAGTCTTCACCTGATGCCTGACGAGAAGACGTTTGTAAGCTGCGGTGAACTGTCTGGTTGTGGGATTGTTGTTAAATCCACCACGTGCTCTGATAGAGGAGAAGAAAAGCTCTAAGTGGTCTTGACTGAGCTTATAGGTCAGTAGATAACGACACTGGGCATCATCCTTTTCCACAAGGTCATGGAAGATGTTCTGTACACTTTTGGCACTGGCTATGAAGCCAATGATGCATGTTCTTCTTCTTCCAGCGTGCACAGGGTTCCCATTGTTGTCTCTGAGAGAAAGAAGCGTTGACTCTGCTTTTTGAAGTATTGCTGCAGCTCGTTCTTTGTTTGATGTTCTCATGGGTGCCTTATAACCCTTTCCAAAGGGATTTCGGCTATTGAGAACATCAAAAGCAGCATCAATAGTTCTCAGGAAGTCTACTGTCTCCTCACAGCCTCTGAACTGTGGTAAGTGCAGGTGCTTATTGCAGTATTCCAGAGCATCAGCAACACTGCTGCTGAATACCTGTGTTGCCAGCTTCACCTTCATCTTCTGTCTCTCCCACTTTATATGCGCCATCTTCAACTTGTTTCCTAGTCTTAGTCCCTCTTTTTCTTGGAGCTCGTTCAGCTCTACAAGATACTTCCACTTGATCTTTCCTGTTGAGGTTTGCAGTGTACCTCCTTCAGCAAGTGTATTTCGGAGCAGCTTAATCATGTGGCAGACATCTAAAAGTACATGTACAGAAGAGTTGTCAGCAGGATGAGGAAAGGAGGGAACCATTGCTTGGACGTCCAAGTTTGCTCCAAGTGCATTGAGCATGGAAAAATGGCATGATGGGCCATCACAGGTTAAAGAAACTATTCTCACCCCAGTGCTATGCAGGCGACGAAGGCATTCCTTCACTAAGTTGGCACGTTCCTCACCTGTTAGCGAATCTATAAAGAAATATGCTACTGGGAGCTTCCAGGAGTCATCAATGGCAACTGCCATTACCACCAAAGCGTTTCTAGCCGGAGGAAGACTGTCGTCTACGATGCCACATCCAAGGTCCATGTATCCATGAAATCTCCCAGCGCTGTATTCAACATGCTTTCGAATAGCCATTTCATCGAGCATCAAGGCACAAATGGTCTCCTTACCTACCTTCTGTCTTTCCTGTACATGGGCTTGTAGAGCAATGAAAGAAGCCTTTGTGAAGCCAGGATCGGATGACACTTCACTATACCAGTACCTGATGGTGTCTGGATGTGGTAAGGCCAAGTCAAAATATTCTCGCACAGGCCTTGGCGGAATAAAAGGGAGTGACATGGTAAAAGTGCCCAATTCCTCTGAGACTTTTGACTTGTTTCCTTTCTCTCTTCTGGTGAGGATTCCCTGAAGGAATTCTCCATCATCTCAGCACATCCAGTGGAAATAAGGCTTTTTTCTTTCAGCTCCATGATGATCACTGAGAGGTTGGTAATTTGCTTTTGTAGTCGTCTGGTTTTTTTTTTGCTGTAATTTAAGTTTCTTGCGACATTGGTCCAGTTTCTCCTCAGCAGAAATTAAATGTGTCTCCAACTGACGCTTAATAGATCTGGGTGATTGTAAGACTGCATAATCGTGTTCCTGTATAATTTGTGGCAAGACATTGATTGGGGCAGGTGGCTCATCTTGTGTGTCACAACACTCACCTTCAGGGTCCGAGGAGGTCTCAAGGACTATCTCCAACTCAGGATCTGTGGTGAGTGTGTATGTGTGGTCCATACCTTGTGTTACGTGAGAGGCAGCACTGTTGGTTTTCTTCCTGACTGTCACGCATCAATGGTTCTACCCTCAGCTTGTGCCAATGCTGGACCAATGTTCACAAAGTAATTATTAAATTCATTCACAATTTCTTCTTTTCCGAAAATATCAACGTTATTCTTTGTGATATAATTTGGAATATTTGGATTTACCTTACCTTTTTGCAAGACGGTGTTTACTACACTCCATGTATTTTTAATATTATTTTTGTTTTCGTCTAATAATTTGGTGTAATAATCCTTTCTTTGTCTTCTCATTATTGATACAAGTTTATTTTTATATTGTTTGTACCTTACTTCAGCATCTTTGGTTCTCAATTTGAGAAGCATTCTATAAAAGGTCTTTTTTTTTTCTTGCAGGCATTTTTCAACCCGTTTGTCATCCATGGCTTATGAATTCTCTTCTTACCATAAACACAAATTTTGCTTATTTTGCAATTTTTGTCATATAAATTGTTAAATGTTGTCATAAATGCATTATTCATGTTATCAGTATATACATGATCCCAATTTTGTTTTTTAAGATCTTCTCTAAGAGCTTCTAAAGCCTTATTGGATCTATCTCTTATATAAGTTTCCTTGTCAATGCATAATTTTTCATAAATTATAAACACAGGGAGGTGATCACTTACATCTTTCATAAAAATACCACTAATAATTTCACCGTGTAAATGTGTATATACGTTGTCAATGATAGTAGCACTATGATCCTGGTAGGTTTGTTTTATCAAACCAGCAGTTTCCATATAATTCTTAAACTCATTTGATGCTTCTGTGTTTCCCAGATCTATATTAAAATCACCACAAAATTACTGATTTGTTAACATTCTCAAACATTTCAAGGATTTTATCTGTAAACAAATCAACACCAGCACCGGGAGGTCTATTCACACAACTAATCAATATATTTTTACCCTTGTCATTTATGATTTCTATGGTAAGCATTTCCATCAAGTCACTCCCAGTTACTGTTTTTTCTTCAACAACTTTTCAACATAGAGGGCCACACCCCCTCCCCTTTTTTTAGTTCTGTTTACGTAAAGCATGTTGTAGCCATCAATCTGTACATTATTAATATCTGTGTCTTTTAACCAACTTTCTGTAATAGCAATTATTTTAAAGGTACATTTAAGATCACTAACAAACTCTTTAATTTTGTCTAACTTACATTTTAAACTTTGACTATTAAGATGAATGATGGAAAGAGCATTATCTGATACCTTTTCTATTGTGTCATTAAACTGTTGTACTGTAAAATAATTACATTCTTCATAAGTTAGTAACTTGTGTGCAAAATCATTTTCAATATCATAGATTTTATTATTATTTATTGTGTCAACTTCAATGTCCATAACTATTTAAGTGTGTTGTAGATCCATAATGTGTATCCAACCTGTTTTCTCCTTGGGTCCATGTCAGTCCTTCTCAGCTGTTATCTTCCTTTTTCAATGTCCAGTCCTATACTTCTCCAGTTCTCTCAAGTCCCTGATCATCCTTGATGCTCCACCATTGTCTCTGATCCACACGTTTCCATTCCGCGTCCATGTCCCAGTTATTTCCCCTTGTTTTCTCAGCAGTCTTGCTTCTCTCGCGATGCCTCCATTTTTCTTTGTAAGATGTTCGTTTATAAACACATTTGTACCTTTCAGTTTTCTGGCTTGCATTAAGACATCATTCTTCATGTTCCTGCTGATGAATCGTATTACAATAGCAGGTCTTGTTTTCTCTGACTTTCTTGGTAGAGTGTGACAAACAGAAATAGCCTCCTTACCGATGTTAATGTTTTTGTTGTTCAAAAAGTCCACGACCTGTTGCTCCAGCGACAGCAGCTCTCCCCTCGGCCCGTCCTCTGAGGTGTCCGCGTTGGCTGCCGCCCGTGCGTAGGTCCGATGTCGCGTCTCCAGCCCAGAGATGACCAAGTCCTCTCTCCGGGTGTACTGCTCCAATTCGTCGACTCGCTGTTCTAAAAGAAAGATAGTTTTGTCCTTCTCATTCAGCAAAGTTTTTAGTGTCGTTACTTCATCCACGAGTTTGAGCAGACGCTCCTGTTGTGATGTTAACTTTGCCATCTCCGCAGACATAAAGTTCAACGATCGCTTGATCTCCTCCATATCGTCTGTCTTTGGCATGATTTTGAGTTCTTGTTAAATGTCCACTTCCAAACACTTCTGCTCCGCGCAGTTCGGGTTTAGCAGCGCTAACACCGGTTAGCCCGTATGTTAGCATACAGCCCCGCAGCTCGATCCAGAAAGCAACTGGATGGTATTTCACGTCCCAATCCGCTTACTCCGTGAGGAATCTGAATCAGTACTCCTACCGATCCACATCCAAACTTCTTGGGCAGAAATGGAACAAATTGTTCAACAAAAAAAATGACCAACCTCCCCAAAACAAAGACTAACCCCAAAAATAAAGACTAACCCCCCAAAAATAAAGACTAACCCCCCAAAACCAAAGACTAACCCCCCAAAAACAAAGACTAACCCCAAAAATAAAGACTTACCCCCCAAAAAATAAAGACTAACCCCCCAAAAACAAAGACTAACCCCCCAAAAGCAAAGACTAACCCCCAAAAACAAAGACTAACCCCCCAAAAACAAAGACTAACCCCCAAAAACAAAGACTAACCCCCAAAAACAAAGACTAACCCCCAAAACAAAGACTAACCCCCCAAAAACAAAGACTAACCCCCCAAAAACCTAACCCCCCAAAAACAAAGACTAACCCCCCAAAAACAAAGACTAACCCCCAAAAACAAAGACTAACCCCCAAAAACAAAGACTAACCCCCAAAAACAAAGACTAACCCCCAAAAACAAAGACTAACCCCCCAAAACCAAAGACTAACCCCCCAAAAACAAAGACTAACCCGCCCCAAAACAAAGACTAACCCCCAAAAACAAAGACTAACCACCCAAAAGCAAAGACTAACCCCCAAAAACAAAGACTAACCCCCAAAAACAAAGACTAACCCCCCAAAAAATAAAGACTAACCCCCAAAAACAAAGACTAACCCCCAAAAACAAAGACTAACCCCCAAAAACAAAGACTAACCCGCCCCAAAACAAAGACTAACCCCCCAAAACAAAGACTAACCCCCAAAAACAAAGACTAACCCCTCAAAACCATAGACTAACCCCCAAAACAAAGACTAACCCGCCCCAAAAGCAAAGACTAACCCCCAAAAACAAAGACTAACCCCCAAAAACAAAGACTAACCCCCAAAAACAAAGACTAACCCCCAAAAACAAAGACTAACCCCCAAAAACAAAGACTAACCCAAAAAATAAAGACTAACTGCTGAAAATGTGTTTTTATTTGATATTTTAAAGAATGCTATGACCAACCCACAAACTCCCCTCCCACACAGCTCCGTCTCCTCCTCCGTCTTCTGTTGTTGTTCCACTTCCTCTTGAGGTTTCAGACTGAAGACTGAGCTGAACCTGAGACTTTGAGCTGAACTCCGTGCCGTTTGTCCCTTTTCCTTGTGTTGGAGGACGTTTCACCTGGTGCTGCTGCTCCACAGGTGAGACCACAGTTTAATCCTTTCAAACGGTTCATTTGTTCATTTGTTCTGTTTTACTCCAGACGTAGAGCTCTTTTCTCTGCTGTGTCCTTCTCTCACACAGCACTCGAGGCAAGAATTAACATAAAACAGACACTTATCACAGGCTCTTTTACAACATCTGTGAAGTATTTGTCCTTTTATGTTTTTAAGAATCCATAAAAAGGACTGGTTTTGTAGCAGGTTTAGCTCAGGTTCTGCTCCAGTTTGAGTCCAGTCACTGATGGTTGAGTCTGTTGTGTTTACTTCTGCTTTAGTCTGTTTTTTGTGACAGAGAAATGCTGTTTTATGTTTGATTTATTCAGATGAAGCGGTGGATTTGTGTTGGATTGTGTCAGGTGTTTGTGACTGTGTGAGAAACAGAACCTTGTGGTCAGAGTCACGTTGAGTCACGTTTTCAAAAAATAGTACTTTTCAGACATAATACTTCCCTCTGAGTGGAGGAACTCCCTCAACCCTGGATTAGCCACACCTCGTCTGCCTGGACCAACTCCATCTACTTAGATTAACTGTTCCTCATCTCCTCCTGGAGGATCTCTCTACACTGGTGGACTGCTCCTCGTCCTCCTGGAGGAACTCTTTAAAGCCACCTCCCTCTTGAGTGGTTCTGGCTCCACAGTCCAAGTGGATGTCAGTCCTAGTTCATCTGCAGCCTGTCCGTCCGTGGGAGTAGGATCTCTCCTTCACTGTGGTTCTCCTCAGGTTTATACTTTGTCCTGTGGGGTTTTTTGTAGTTTTTCCTGAAGGAGGGTCAAAGGACAGGGGCATTCTGGGACAGTTATCTGAACTGCTGTTACCTGTGGCCCATCGAGGCAACTGTTGGTGTGATTTTGGGCATTAGAAACATAAATGGATTTGATTTGAATTGATTTAAATCTACAGGGAATGATTACCACGTCCAGTCCTGGCTGAAAGTGTTTACATCTCTAAATTTGAAAGGTCTTTTCTCAATTCCACATTTTTTGCTTCAGACTCGTTTATTTCCTTTGTGCATTTTTGAACGACACAAAAAACTGAGAAAACAAAGCTAATTTGACATAATTTCACACAAAACTCCAAAAATGGGCCCAACAGAATTATTGGTTTTGAAAATTGTGAATAAATAACTTTAAGCTTTTGGCGCTCATTTACAGCCACCAGGGGCAAGTAAAGGAATATTTCACTGATTTTAAGGTTTTTCTGACGGATTATGCAACAGTTCATCTTAAAATAAGTTGCCAAAGTGTTAAATAAAATGATCTTAACCCACTGACAGATCATTTGGATTGAAATAAGTAAGAAACGGTTTGAATCAAGTGAAATAATCAAATAGTTCCAAATAATCAGTTCCATCAAATAAATAAAGTCTTAACAAGTCAAAACGTCTGACATTAAGATTCTAACTCGTCTCATGAGGCACATTTGTCTCATTTGTTTGAGTTTTGTCTGAATTCTGACGACACACGGGACACTTTGAACGTTTACCACAGGAACCAGAACACATTTACACAAAGTAAACCCTGTTTCCTGCAGATTTTCTCCTGCAAATAAAGAACAGGCAAATCAGCCCTTGATGGTGGCTAAACTTCAGATATTCTTCTTGGAATCTTTCACTTCACATTCAATCCACACATCAGAGTGAAGAATGTTAATAATGTTGTCTTTAGTAAGAGCAGAGCCTGAGGCGTGACCTTTGGCTCAGCTCCATCAGGCTCCAGTTAATCAGTAAATCTATTTATCTACCTATGCTCTCTGCAGCACAACGACACAAACCTGTTTGTCACACATTAATCTGACAAAATCAACAGGTCGGAGTCGACAGATTAAACTGAACTAACTATTGCACAAACAAACTGCAGCGTCTTGACTTTTGCTTCCTGAGCTGGTGCTTCATCAGCTCAACATGTTCCAAGTGAGAGTTCACTTTAGTCCAGTTTGCATTATTTAAGTCGTGAAGTCGACTCAGTTCAGGACGTGATCATCTGCAAAGAGCTGCTTTGGAAAGAGAGACTTTTATTACGCCTTTTGAATTGTTCTTGAAAGGAAGACTTTTATTTTTATTTCAGGTTCATACATTCAGGTCGTCCAGTGAACTATTGGAACATTCCAGGGCTGCAACGAATGATTCTTTTACCAATCGATTTGTCCAGTGATTATTCTTTCATTGTTTAGAACGTTTTAGGTCTGTAAGTATGAGATTTTTACTCTGTTTGACCCAGATAAAGCTGAAGTGACATTTCATCATGATTTGGCAATTTTTAGTTCAATAATTTCACTTCCTGGTTGTAAATGAGATGAGATAGAGATAATCCTTTATTGTCTCTTGTGAGAGAAATTTGTCTTGGGACAGGGGACCACATGCTTCAGCACAGACACAAGACATCAGCAGTGCAAGCAAAACAATCAGCATCACCATTGAACACAAAATACAACATCAACAGAAGCCACGAGTGACACAACATCAGTCCCAGCAACATGAAACAGTCATAGTCTTAAATACATTTAAATACTCAATTGCACATACCCTGGGCCTTTTGCACATTCCCTTAGCCTGTGTACAGTTTGTAATTGCACAATCCCTTAGCCTGTGTGCAATTCATTTTGATCGCACATTCCCTCACCTGTGTGCAATTTTTTTGATTGCACATTCCCTAAGCCTATGTGCAAAAGCACCTGAGATTGCCGCTCTTCTATATTAGATGACATCACACTTTGAAATGACCGTTTACTC
Organism: Rhinogobius similis; assembly: GCA_019453435.1. Taxonomy (NCBI): domain Eukaryota; kingdom Metazoa; phylum Chordata; class Actinopteri; order Gobiiformes; family Gobiidae; genus Rhinogobius; species Rhinogobius similis. The sequence goes on from CM033626.1 coordinate 40,073,146, forward strand.
TGAGCCAAAACGGATTTATTTTGTGACAAATCAGATCCACGTGAACATCTTTATTTTGTTGAATTCATGTTTCAAGGGTAAAAACCTTTGGATGGACTGAGACTGTGACGTCGTCAGTTTGATTTTCATGTCATTTTCTCCACAAACTACGACTTGATTGGTGTAAAACTATATATTTTTATGTTCAATAAGTATAAATACACCAAATAAACTCGACCTGTGGTACGTCCTTTAAGGGGATTGTTTCAGGAGCAAAAAATAGTCAAAAATAGGAGTCAGGTTTGTCGTCTCTGAACAAGATCGAAACAGGAACGGTTTGTGAGCAGATGTGGTTGAACTCTTTATAGGCTCTTGCACCATTTCCCAAAACCTCAAGAACCGCCCCTGCATTTAATGCGACAGATAAAAATCCAGCTCTGAAAATGATGCAACAGAAATAAAAACACATTTGAAGAGTTTAAACTGTTGCATTAGCATTAGCATTAGCATTAGCATGTGGTCCACCTTTGTGTTTCAAATGTTCTTTTGTTGGTGTCATTTGTCGTTGCTTCATGTCAGAACCACAGCTGACAGTAAAGATCACACTGTTCTGAGACGCTTTTCTTTGTGCTTTACATTTGTTTAGGATCAGAACCAAGATGGCCGCCGCCGGCACAGCTCAAGTGTCTGCATCAAATGATTATTATTAGAGTTATTACAGGCATTTCAATGGGAATTATCCCTCCATTAAATAAACAGCTTTGACACAAATCTATTCAGACAAAGTGGGAAAGTGCAGATGCTCCAACATTTATTCTCACGTTTCCAATTATAACACGAGCCGATGTTAGAGCTGCAGCTCATGATGAACACCTTTTTAACCCACGAACCAGAGCTGAGCTGCTCTGGAGGGGCTCTCCAGATCTCTGCTCCCCCCAACAGTGTCCTACAAAAAAAATAAATAAAACACAGCGCCCCCCTGTGACAGAACACGAACATGAAAACCAGAACACAAGCTGTAGCAGAGCTGTTATATCCTGTTACACTTTCGGTTAAACCAGAGTAAATGCAAGAATAACTGGTTTTAAACAGAACACACGTCCCCACGTGGTTACCCTGAACGCACCATAACAATGACTCAGGTTTGTGAGTTTAAGCCACAGGATATAGACCGCAGGAAGAGAAACGGAACTGTGCGACTGAAGAAAAAACTGACACTCTTCACGCTTTTCATAAACAGACGGCGAGTAAACGTGAGTTTGAATATGACGGACTAAATGTCGCTCGTGCTCACGGGGAAGAGGCACAAAGACACTTCATTCACCTCCGTCTGCGTAAAAGGACTTATACGTGAGTTATGATGTTCCATTATTGTGCACACATTGTATAATTATGACTTTATGTTGTGCGTGAATATCGTGTGGACTTAAAGGAGACGTATATTTCACTCAAAAGACAAATACGTCCTTAATGTGTTTGGTTTAGTTGCTTCTCTTTTCGGGTGATTTCTTGTGATTTTTGATGGTTTTATGATTTTAAATCGTGAAATCCTCCAGAGAACAGGACGCTTTATTCAGCTCGTTCACTGCCGTTTCTCACTAAAACATGTTACATTATATTTGTGTTTCCAGTGCTTTGTCATTTTCTCTGTTTCTCTGTTTTAGCGACTTCATCTGTCATTGAACCGCTTTTGTCTGTTTTGAACAGACCTTACAGCCTTTTTTAACTTTAAAAGAAAGAGTTGGGCGACAGCAATGTTCCCTCTAATTTTTCATGTGTCTGAGCGAACACACAAACTCCCTGAGCAGAGCCTTGGACCATGTGAGCGACATCAGACGCACTGGGGCCACATCGGGGTCACACTCGTTCTAAACCTGAGACCAGAGCACTGCAGTAACACAGTCTATATTGGGTTTTGTTGGCCTTCATCCAATAATGAAGCATCCCTGGATAGAATTTAGAATTTAACTCATAGCGAGTAAGTTTGAAAGCTGGGTTAGGGTTAGGGGATGGATGTAATTTCCTGGGATTTGGGGTGTTTTAGATCAACAAACTCAAATGTTACATTGATACATTTTATGATCATGCAATAGGCTAATGGCAGGCCGTCCACACTAAAGTTCCATAGTGCACCTTTAATCATATATTATGATGCAGGCGACTTCTGTCCAAGATTCAAATGGAGGCTTTGTTTATCATAAGAAAACCTGTGTCTCAGTGGAGTTCACCTGTAGTTCACATGCTGCTGATCACTTGTGTCTAAATCTTGTCAGTGTTTCTCTGTGAGCTGCTCTGTCCTCTCTCTGATCACAGCCCCTGGACTACAGCGCCCCCTGTCTGTGAGCTGCACTGTCCTCTCTCTGATCACAGCCCCTCAGCTATAATTTGGTTTAGGTAGAATTAATAATAATTTAAAAAATGGAAATCGTCAAATCAGAGTCATGGTGTTTTTCCCTCCAAAGCTTTCACATTTTTTTATGCATTTTTTTTGTTGCATTTTAACATAAAGACTGACTCACATTCAGAATACTTCACTTCTGTGCAATATTCATTAACCTGCTTACATTTCCTCTGAAGCCTCTGGACAAAGTGACCTGTGTGTCATGTTTAGATCATAAGCCCATGTTTCAAATAGGCCTAATGATAATTTACAGTTAATTCTTGAAGGATGTCATTGATTAGACTTTACTGTCGCTCTGATACAACAAGACAGTCTTCAAAGTCTAAATAAACCTTCCGTCAGTGACCATTCATTTTCATTCTTACAGTTTTCACTTGGGATTATTCTGTGCATAGAGCACCTAAGGCCTCGTTACGCACGCGGCTCATTTACATATCAATACACGCAAAAACTGTGCAAAGCGCTAAACTTTGTAGATGCGCTGTGGCGTTTGCTCTGATTGGTTCATGAGTCTTCACTGGAGCCGAGGACAGAGGAGTCTGTGTCTGTGTCTGTGCCGCGCCGCTCACGGCGCTCACGCCGCTGCCGCGTAAAGACGCGCGGAGACAAGTCAGATCCAGAATGAATGAACTCAAATCAAGTTAGTTAACGTGAGAGCTGAGAGTTCGAAAGAGTCGGGTCAATTAAATCTCCAAAAGTGTACAGCCTGACCCTGGATTAAGTTTGCGTCTAATGTGATGTTTGACTCCAGAGGTAATGATTTTAGTGGGACTACTTTTCCGTGCGTCAGGTGGAGGAGCTCGTCTGCTGGTACAGCGTGCTACCACCAAATGTTTTAGGGGTCCGCAGTAACGGGCCGTAATACGTTACTTTCAGTCCTGATGGGGAGCGCAAATCTTCGCGGTAATTTGCGCTATTCTAGACGCATCAGTTCGTCAGCTGTTTGTGCTCAAAACTCCGTGAATACGAGGTGGGGTGACAGTTGGTCTGTTTACTTTTACACTGTTCACTTTAGTCTGACAGGACCAGAACCCCACAGACGTGAACGAGACAGAAGTACTGAGCCTGCCGTTTAAGAAGAAACACACCAACTGCCACCTTGTGCACAGAGTCACTTAAGTGATCAAAGGGTACTCTGCGCCTCTGCAGCTGAACCTCAGGACAGAGACAGGACAGAGACAGGACAGAGACACAGGACAGAGACGGGACAGAGACAGGACAGAGACAGGACAGAGACAAGACAGGGACATGACAGAGACATGACAGAGACAGGACAGGGACAGACGGGACAGAGACGGGACAGAGACAGGACAGAGACGGGACAGAGACGGGACAGAGACAGGACAGAGACGTCCTGTCTCTGACAGAGACAGGACAGAGACATGACAGACTCTGCTGTGCACTTTTCTCAGATTTGGGGACACAAGTCATGTTTTTAGGTTTGGCCTCAGTGTCTGGTGTTGTGTCATTGTATTTACAAATCAGAGACAAAAAATAAAAATAATAAACAGCCCTTTTCTCAATTCAATCCTGTCCATGTGATTTATACAAGATTTAAATTCATTTCAGCTCTGTCCTCCTTTATGTATGTGGCCCTCACAACACTCAAGTGCTTTCCAACATTTAAAAATATAAAACCATAATACAATACATTAAACAATGTAATGAATAAAACTGTGGACAGAATAAAATGTCACTGAAATACTGAGTTAAAGCCAGTCCAAATAAATCTGTTTTAAGCCTTGATTTAAAAAGGACAAAGTCTGTGACGGTGCGTTCAGGGCTCAGTTAAAATGAACGTAATTCTCCTGCAGCAGGTCGAGCCAAAATTAATGCTTTAAAACCAGAACTCAAAATAACTGCTTTAAAATATGTTTTTATTACGGTAAACCTCGAAAGGGGAGGTTTATTTCAAATGAAATGTAACATAAAACATAGAAGTGCCTCGGATTAAGAAAAGTGTGTGTGTGGAGCCTCAGGGCAGGAAAGGTTTGAGAAACACTGGTCTAAAAGAACCACTGTCCATTCTTTACTTTGCAGGTGATTGTGATGAAAGAACAGCAGCGCCCCTCTGTGGACATGTGTGGAACTGCACAGGAAAACAGGTGACTTTAAACCACATCAACAGGATTCTTCACATTTAAATCAAACCAGATTGGATTCTTTTGACAACAATTGAATGTTTGTTGTGACAGAGCTGCACTTTTTATGTCAAACTATAATTCACATCTATTTAATGTCACAATTGTGTAGAATCTCTGCTCTAATATAAAGAGACATTCACAAAGAACAGCTTTAAGTCCATCAAATCCAGACTCTTTAAACACCACAAGAACAAAACTCTGTCAACATTGAGTCCAGAACAAGATCCAAACAGGATTTTACACAAAGACTCAGGAATAATATGTGTTTGTTTCACAGAGATCTGTCTTTGACTCAGAGCAGAACTCTGTGTGATCCACAATCTACAACAAGAACCAGGGCCAGGACCAGGACCAGGACCAACAACAGGACCAGGTCCAACCACAGGACCAGGACCAGTCCGGTCCTGACCAGATCCCGGTCCATGGATCTGCGAAAGGACTTCAGCTCAGAATCCACGGAAGAAAAGTAAATATTAAAATGTTTAAACCAGGACTAAACCAGGACTAAACCAGTCTCAGCGCTACAGGAGTGTGGGAGGGCATCTGAGTTAACCTCTTGTGTTACAGGAGTGTGGGAGGGCATCTGAGTTAACCTCTTGTGTTACAGGAGTGTGGGAGGGCATCAGGAGCAGCTGAAGACGTGGAAGAGAAAAGAAAGACTCATATTCATCCTTTTTTTCTGAACTAAACCAAACATGTCCAGAGTTCAGACGCCGAGTCAAAGTGGGATTTATTCTGGTTCAAACCCGTCAGTTTTGTGTTTTAAATCAAATCAAATCCATTTATGTTTCTAATGCCCAAAATCACAACAACAGTCGCCTCGATGGGCCACAGGTCAAAGCAGTTCAGATAACTGTCCCAGAATGCCCCTGTCCTTTGACCCTCCTTCAGGAAAAACTACAAAAAACCCCACGGGACAAAGTATAAACCTGAGGAGAACCACAGTGAAGGAGAGATCCTACTCCCACGGACGGACAGGCTGCAGATGAACTAGGACTGACATCCACTTGGACTGTGGAGCCACAAAAGTTTTACAGTCGTTTGAACACGTTACATTCACAAACTGCTGCTGAAAACATTAGAACGTTCTTCAGATTTAAGAGTTAAAGAGTTAAAAGTTAAACCAGGACTAAACCAGGTCTAAACCAGGACTAAACCTGGACTAAACCAGGACTAAACCAGGACAAAACCAGGACTAAACCAGGTCTAAACCAGGTCTGTACTAAAGATGAGCAGCAGGTGGTGCTGTTTGAGCAAAAATGTGAAAGTGGAGCCGGTTTCCATGACGACGACTCAACTGCAACAAGACCTGGTTTAGTCTCACTCCTTTGTTTAAAATATTGCACTTTTCTGTTGTTTTATTCTAATCTCACCAACTGTACATTTTCTGTAAACAGTCTAAGTCTATTTTATTTTATTTTTACTTTTATACATTCCTTCTTTTATGTATTAGGTCAATATTTTATTCATTTTTGTTGCACTTTAGGCCAAAACAAGTTCCTGTTTGTGATTTTTCTTAAACCTTTTTCTGATTCTGATATTTTCTTTGCTCAAACTCCAAATGAATGAATGTGTTTTATTTGATCCTTTATTAAATATTAAAGCTCTTTATTTCATATTGTGTCCTTCTTTTGTCCTGATCATTTGAAGAGTTAGCATTAGCATTAGCATTAGCATGTTGTGCTCATGTTCTGTTGAGTCCAGATTGTACAGTTTGTGTGGATCGACTTTGAGGCTGATCTTTGTGTCTCGAGGGACAAAAATGCATTTGAAGAAAACGTCCTTTGAAGCTCCAACGTCCAGAGAAATCCATCTAGTCCTTGTGAACCAGATCCAAAACGTATGACGTCGTCACAGGTTCGTCAGACCACAATCTAACGCTCGAAGACCCAAAAGTGACCAAACCCACAGAACAGAGACTCTACAGGAAACTGAAAGTGCGTCTGACAGGTTTGTACCATTTTCTAATGTTGACTTTGTTCAGTGCATTAATGTCTCTGGTAAATATCAATGTTTTACACCAATCAGGAGCTGAAAAGTCGAAAAATCTGTCGAAAACTACAGGAAGTAAACAAACTGATGACGTCACACTGTGGGGTCAAAGGTTATGCATCATTTACACAAAATAAACCACTTTTTTGACCCTTTAAACATTCAATTCAACAAAATAAAGGGGTTCGTGTGGAGTTTTTCTTCTTCAAATAAAATAATCTGTGACATGTGGTGAGTTTTGGTGCACTGTACAGGAGGGTTTCTAGTGTGACGTCATCATTTACAACCAGGAAGTGAAAGTAAAAACCTAAAAAAGTGTCTAAACTGAGATAGAATTTGTAAAGATTGTAGCACAATTTGAAATATATTTATCTTAACTGTGTTTTAGTTAAATGAGTGGTTCAACCTGTCAGAGGCCCTTTAAACTCTCTCAAACCAAAGAAAAAAAGACAATGTTAGAAAATGAACTGAGAGGATAAACTGGGACGATAAAATACACAACGCAAACTGTGAAGAGATCGTGGACGTGTGAATAAAGACATTAAATGAGGTCATTTCCTTAGATCTGGACTCAGCACAGACCTCTTAGTATTTAAAAACTTAAGAACTAAAAGAAGATCTGAAATGAGAAAAGCTACACCTCATGTCTTTGTGAACATAATTAAAGAGGCCAGAGGCAACAGCAAACTCTGAATAAACAGGACGAGATCACAAAAACATCAAACACATTTAATCCATCAACTCTGTCCTTGAATCAGGCACGAGCTTCTCCGTTGAAGCTAACGACGAACGAGGGAAAAGTCTGTCGCTCAAATGTGACATAAAGTCGATGGATTTGTGTCAAACGTTGAATGAACGACTCCTGAACACGCCTTTTACTCGAGTAGAACTGATTCTGTGTCGAGCTCCGCCCCCTGTGAACTACAACGAAACAAGATGGCGGCGCCCCCCACACCTTCTGGAATCAGGAGAACATAAAGCTGACACTGGACTGGGGCGATCAGAGGGGGCTGTGGTGGGACTGTCTGTGTGTGACGCCGCTCTCTGGAATTAACTCCATTAATATTCAGGAGCCGGTGTTAACGAGCCTTCGTCTGCGACACACGACCAACACGTCCAGAAACCACTAAAGAACTCCTCATCTTCAGCCTCGCTCCAGGGATCCCTCAAGGGTCTAACCTGGGCCCAGGTCTTTTCACTGCATTCATTCATTTACCCTCAGTGTGCAATAATGTTCAAATGTAAATGTGCACCGACGATACAGTGATCCACACAAATGCAAGTGTGGCAGAGGTAGCGACAAAGCTAGCTCTGGTTTAATGCATGAGTCTTGTCTGACATTAAAATATGACAAAACTGAAACGAAAAGAAGTGATCGGTCCCCAACTATTAACAATGTCAGTGAATACAAATCCCTAGGGCTTAGATTAGATCCCTCTTGATTTTAAAAACGTATCTAATGCTATGATCTTGGCACATCCTGTATCTCCAGCTGGTCCTGAGCTCACAGGACACACTGAAGCCGCTCCATCTACAGGCGCGCACTAAACCCTTCATTAAAGATGCTCCTCATCATTACCAAGTCCTGCACAAGTAGAAACTGCTGAGCTTTGGACATTTTATGTCATTTGTCCAAGTGGTTTACAAGATCCTCTACAGTCTGGCTCCTCCACCTCAGAGAGATCATTCACCAGACTTCAGCCAGAACCTCCACCACACGATGCAGTTGTTCCCAAGAGTCAAACAAGCCCCGCCCACTCGTCCTTCTCATCCCAGGGACCAAACAGAGGAAGGAGCTCCCACTGAGCTCAGAGATGAAAGTATCACCTCTGAACCTTCTCCAGAGGTGAATGGTTTAGTGAGAGCCAGAGCTGCTCACACTGAGCACAAACTCACACACTATTGGTCCAAATATGTCCATGTGGATTTATTTAGTTCTGTAAAGTACAGTCTGGTCTTTGCTCCTTTTATAAATCGATTTAAAAGTACATTAGCTTCACTCGGTGTAAACTGTGCTTCTAGGATTTGTCTAATTCTGTCATTTTGACTCTAAGCAGGAGCATGAGTCTGCAGTGAACTGAAGATGTTAAGATGATGATGATGAAGTGTGAATGTGTCACACACTGTATGAAAACTGCTAATAACACACTCCCTTATGTTATACTTCCAGCAACAGTTTGGTGCAACCATCTTTGCCCTCGAGCCTCATGTCATTGTAGGCGGTCAATACATGAATAAAATGTCTTCAAATGATTCACAGTTCAGTTTATTTCTATCTGGTGTTTATTACAGAGTAAAGTCCAAAGCTCTGGTTAATATTTTACCTGAGCTTCATCTCCAGGCCACGCCTCTATCTCCCAGAAGCCTTTGTCACGCCTCTGTCGACCTCCACATCTACATCACCTGAACCAGAACTCCCCGAGTGAATCCTCCACATCCACAGCAGAGGCTCGAGAACATTAAAGAGTTTAGAATAAAGAGCTAAATCCACTGGACGTGGAAGACTTCATTAAAATGTGCTTCTCTCTGGAGCCACAAACAGCAGCAGCACTGTCTCTGTGTCACCTCTGGGGGGCGACGTCAGGACTGACTTTGATCATTTAAGAAAGGCCCACTTTATAAATAAAGAGTGTGAGGCCCAGATCACATGGACTCAGTTCAACTGGGACTGAGAAGAATCTGAGCCCAGACTTTGAAGCGCCGCCTTCACCTGAAGAATCATAAAAGCACATTTGTCATATTTGTGTTTGATATAAAGTCATATGTGTGTGTTTGATATAAAGTCATATGTGTGTGTTTGATATAAAGTCATATGTGTGTGTTTGATATAAAGTCATATGTGTGTGTTTGATATAAAGTCATATGTGTGTGTTTGATATAAAGTCATATGTGTGTGTTTGATATAAAGTCATATTTGTATAAATCTAATGAAGTCTGTTGTACGACTGAGCTGTGAATAAATGAACCTAAACTAAACTTATGTTTATTATAAACACTTCTAATCCAAGACCAAAAGAAGAAAATTGAGAATTTAAAATAAAAATCTGAAATGTTAACTGTAGGTTTTGCTCTTGACTTGTTACTGTCTCGTACACTTTCACACAAAAGTGTTGCTTAATTTTACATATTTGTCGTGTGCATTACTTCAGACTTGTGGCACCGCCCCAGGCAGGTTCCAATGGTCCTGATTGGTGCAGCACACAATTCTAAGCCAATGACCTTTTGGCAGTTCACTCCTCAGTTGGAATGAGGCTTTATCTTTTCTTTCCCCAAACATTACACCGTCTAGAGCTGCCTCCAGTGACTCTGCTCCACACTCTGCTCCAGACTCTGCTCCAGACTCTGCTCCAGACTCTGCTCCAGACTCTGCTCCAGACCCTGCTCCAGACTCTGCTCCAGACTCTGCTCCTTCTCCAGGTAACACTCTTCTGTTCCTCACATTTAGACAGAGTTTAAACTAAACTATTATCAGGAGGAAACTGTTTTTAATCTGAATAAACTGTTGTAAACAGGATATTATTATCACTGAACAAACACAAAGAGAAGAAAGACTGATGTCGACACAAAAGAGACGTTTGATGGAACTTATTCATGTTTAGATGAAAAACAACTCCAATAATATCATTTATTGTGATAAGTCCACAAATCAGATCCTGCTCAGATGTTTGTGTGAACAGAGCCTCTGTTCATTCGGAACGACAAGCTTCATCTGTGGCAAAAACAAGAGCGTTCTCCACCCCTGTCGTTATGACGTCAGTGCAGGCTCCGCCCCTCAGTGCAGCTCATAGACACGCCCTCAGCAGCACAGGACCAGGACCAACTGTTAAACTGACACAATATGTGATTATTATTAACCTGTTACACAAGAAACAGCAGCAAAGTCTGGAAACTAAGCTGTGCTCATTAAAATGTGTTAATGTTTTAGAAAATGCTCCAGACTCTGAGTAAAACTCTGTCATAAAAGAACAACTCATGATTTTAGACCAAATCCTTGAATCCAAATCAAAGTCCAAATGTCAGAAAATAAAGCCGTGAGAAAAAGAAGTTTAAGAAGTAAACTTGTCAACACAGTTTGATGGATTCTGCTCAAAGTCCTATATTTTGAAGTGACTTTTGTCTCAGCGTCACGTGGTAAATCTTTTCTGCTCAAACAGGATTGTGATGAAAGAACAGCAGCGCCCCTCTGTGGACATGTGTGGAACTGCACAGGAAAACAGGTGACTTTAAACCACATCAACAGGATTCTTCACATTTAAATCAAACCAGATTGGATTCTTTTGACAACAATTGAATGTTTGTTGTGACAGAGCTGCACTTTTTATGTCAAACTATAATTCACATCTATTTAATCTCACAATTGTGTAGAATCTCTGCTCTAATATAAAGAGACAGTCACAAAGAACAGCTTTAAGTCCATCAAATCCAGACTCTTTAAACACCACAAGAACAAAACTCTGTCAACATTGAGTCCAGAACAAGATCCAAACAGGATTTTACACAAAGACTCAGGAATAATATGTGTTTGTTTCACAGAGATCTGTCTTTGACTCAGAGCAGAACTCTGTGTGATCCACAATCTACAGCAAGAACCAGGACCAGGACCAACGACAGGACCAGGACCAACCACAGGACCAGGACCAACGACAGGACCAGCGACAGGAGCAACGACAGGACCAGCGACAGGACCAGGACCAACGACAGGACCAGGACTAACAACAGGACCAGGACCAGTCCAGTTCTGACTAGATCCTGGTCTTTGGCGTGGTTACTGGACTTCAGCTCAGAATCCACTGAAGAAAAGTAAATATTCAAACATTTAAACCAGGTCTAAACCAGGACTAAACCAGGTCTAAACCAGGACTAAACCAGGACTAGACCAGGTCTGTACTAAAGATGAGCAGCAGGTGGCGCTGTTTGATCAAAAATGTGAAAGAGGAGCAGAGCTGGTTTCCATGACGACGACTCAACTGCAACAAGACCTGGTTTAGTCTCACTCCTTTATTTAAAATATTGCACTTTTCTGTTGTTTTATTCTAATCTCACCAACTGTACATTTTAGTCTATTTTATTTTATTCTTAATGTCATATTCATTTTTGTTGCACTTTTGGCCAAAACAAGTTCCTGTTTGTGATTTTCCTTAAACCTTTTTCTGATTCTGATATTTTCTTTGGCTCAAACTCCAAATGAATGAATGTGTTTTATTTGATCCTTTATTAAATATTAAAGCTCTTTATTTCATATTGTGTCCTTCTTTTGTCCTGATCATTTGAAGAGTTAGCATTAGCATTAGCATTAGCATTAGCATTAGCATTAGCATTAGCATGTTGTGCTCATGTTCTGTTGAGTCCAGATTGTACAGTTTGTGTGGATCGACTTTGAGGCTGATCTTTGTGTCTCGAGGGACAAAAATGCATTTGAAGAAAACGTCCTTTGAAGCTCCAACGTCCAGAGAAATCCATCTAGTCCTTGTGAACCAGATCCAAAACGTATGACGTCGTCACAGGTTCGTCAGACCACAATCTAACGCTCGAAGACCCAAAAGTGACCAAACCCACAGAACAGAGACTCTACAGGAAACTGAAAGTGCGTCTGACAGGTTTGTACCATTTTCTAATCTTGACTTTGTTCAGTGCATTAATGTCTCTGGTAAATATCAATGTTTTACACCAATCAGGAGCTGAAAAGTCGAAAAATGTGTCGAAAACTACAGGAAGTAAACAAACTGATGACGTCACACTGTGGGGTCAAAGGTTATGCATCATTTACACAAAATAAACCACTTTTTTGACCCTTTAAACATTCAATTCAACAAAATAAAGGGCTTCGTGTGGAGTTTTTCTTCTTCAAATAAAATAATCTGTGACATGTGGTGAGTTTTGGTGCACTGTACAGGAGGGTTTCTAGTGTGACGTCATCATTTACAACCAGGAAGTGAAAGTAAAAACCTAAAAAAGTGGCTAAACTGAAATCAAATCAAATCAAATCAATTTATTTTTCTAATGCCCAAAATCACAACAACAGTCGCCTCGATGGGCCACAGGTCAAAGCAGTTCAGATAACTGTCCCAGAATGCCCCTGTCCATTGACCCTCCTTCAGGAAAAACTACAAAAAACCCCACGGGACAAAGTATAAACCTGAGGAGAACCACAGTGAAGGAGAGATCCTACTCCCACGGACGGACAGGCTGCAGATGAACTAGGACTGACATCCACTTGGACTGAACCAGAACCACTCAAGAGGGAGGTGGCTTTAAAGAGTTCCTCCAGGAGGACGAGGAGCAGTCCACCAGTGTAGAGAGATCCTCCAGGAGGACGAGGAGCAGTCCACCAGTGTAGAGAGATCCTCCAGCAGGAGACGAGGAACAGTTCATCTAAGTAGAAGGAGTTCATCCAGGCAGACGAGGTGTGGCTAATCCAGCTGTCCAGGCGGGTGGAGCATAGATCGTCCAGTGTAGAGATCGATCCTCCAGCAGGAGATGAGGAACAGTTAATCTAAGTAGATGGAGTTCGTCCAGGCAGACGAGGTGTGGCTAATCCAGGGTTGAGGGAGTTCCTCCAGGCGGGTGGCGCATAGATCGTCCAGTGTAGAGATCGATCCTCCAGACAGATGGGGGTGGGGGGGTCATCACTGGAGCAGCCGCCGCAGTGTCTGAAACAGAGAGAGAAACATGTGAACAGCAATGAACAGACTACAGTTGAAGTAATATTAAATATTGTTGATGGTAAAGTAGAAGAACCAGAGGACAGTGTTCAGCTCCATACTTCTCCAGCAGAGTCGCTCCAAGGGCAGCGGAGCTAAAACTGTAGGTTTTTATTTCTGTTCCTAACTGGCCTGACCATAAACTATTTCAAAGAGGAACGTTTTGAGCTGGTCTTAAATGTAGAGACTGTGTCGGCCTCTTTTACATGAACAGGAGCTGGTTCCATAACACAGGAGCTTGGGAGCTAAATGCTCGACCTCCTACTGTGCTTTTAGAGACTCTGGGGACTAACAATAGTCCAGCATTTTGAGAACGAAGAGCTCTGTTTGGATGGTACGCTACTATTGCATCTTTGAGGTAGGATGGGGCCATATTGTTTAAAGCTTTATAAGTCAGGAGGAGGATTTTAAATTTGATTCTAAACTCAACAGGAAGCCAGTGAAGAGACTCTAACACTGGTGAAATATGATCTCTTTTTCTAGTACCTGTTAATAATCTTGCTGCTGCATTTTGAACCAGTTGAAAGCTTCTTATAGAGCTTTTAGGACACGCTGTGAGCAGAGCGTTACAATAGTCTAATCTGGATGTGACAAATGCATGGATGAGTTTTTCGGCATCATCTCTGGGCAGGATTTTTCTAATTTTGGCTGATGTTACGCAGATGAAAGTAGGCTGTTTTACAGGCTTGATTTATATGTGCTTTGAACCAGAGATCTTGGTCAAATAGGACCCCAAGGTTTCTTACAGTAGAGCTGGGGGCTACAGTGATATTGTCCAGAGAAACTATCTGGTCAGATAAAGAGTCTGGCAGGTGCTTAGGGCCCAGCAGAATGACCTCGGTTTTTTCAGGGTTAAGGAGCAGATAATTAAGAGTCATCCAAGTTTTTATGTCTTTCACGCAGGCACTAAGTCTGTCTACTTGATGGGTCTGATCAGGTTTCATTGATAAATACAGCTGAGTGTCATCTGCAGAGCAGTGGAAGTTAATGCCATGCTTTCTGATGATCAGACCTAAGGGCAGCATATAAAGTGTGAACAGAACTGGACCGAGTACTGAACCCTGCGGCACACCGTAGGTTACTTTAGAACATGGGGAAGATCTCTGGTTTACATTAACAAACTGGTACCTATCAGATAGATAGGATTTAAACCAGCTTAGGGCGGTTCCACTGACACCTATATCACATTCTAACCTCTGCAGTAGAATGTTGTGGTCGATGGTGTCAAACGCTGAGGTCCAACAGAACCAGGATTGAGACCTGTCCATCATCAGCAGCTAATAACAGATCATTTGTGACTTTAACTAGTGCAGTTTCAGTGCTGTGGTACGCACGGAACCCTGACTGAAAAACTTCAAATAAATGATTGTCCTGCAGGTGGCGACAAAGCTGTTTAATCACAATTCTTTCAAGGATTTTAGAGACAAAGGGCAGATCTAGATCTAGTATTACTGAAGGATTTGTATGGGACACTAGCTTTGCAGTCTGGGCTTGCTCAGTACTGACAGTGGGAGTCATTTCATTTAGTTTATCTCTAATAGTTGAGTATTTGTTCTTGTATTTTCCTGTTTTTCGGCACGTTTCACAGGCCACAGTTTTTAAATTCTTTTAATTTTTTTTCATTTTTCAATAGTTCCTTGTCTTCTAATGTCTGCTATTACTTTTGGTACATGTACCTTTTGTAGTTTTTAAATAATTTGCCGAGCAGTTTTTCCCTCTTTTACAGTGTGAGCCTTTCTGTTGGTTCTACAGGAGAGTTTGGTGTTTAAACTGCTTTTGGCAGGTGCACGGTGGCAGAGCGGCTAGATCTTCTGCCTCCCAATGAGGGGGTCGTGGGTTCGAATCCCGGACTATACCAACGTCACACGAATTCAATTGCGCAGTCACTCGCAATAGCTTCAGCTATTGCAACAGCATCTAGTTGTGATTTTGCTGCCAAAGAATAGAAGGAAGTCATTGCAGCTTAGAGTAACTGGTATTGAGGGTTCTACTGCTGTGACAGTTTGTCAGCCTGGCTACAGTGCTGAAGAGAAATCTAGAGTTATTTTTATTTACTTCTATTAAATTTGAATAATATCTGGTTTGAGCCTGACGCAGAGCCTGCTTATAAGACAGTAGCAGGTGTAGCCCATGTGACCTAACCTGCCCCCACCTCTGATGCTGTGCCAGTGAGCCTAACACCTGGAGCAGCCCCCTGTCACCTACTGCTTCCTGGTGCTCACTGTGGTCGTGCTGGTTTGTGCTCCAATCCATAATCGTTCTGCTTTCATCCAAAGCTTTAAACCCTCAGCTCAGCGGTGAGTCTTTTATTCCTGTTTCATAAAGTTGCCGTTTACCGCTAACTTTCGGTTGTCGTTCTGCACTCCATTGAGCTAATGGCTAATTCGGCTAACACTAGTGGGTGACGTGCGCGGTTTATTTATACGTGTATCAATTAAATAGGGCAATAATTTGAGTTTCCACTGCTGCCGAATTAAAGGGCAAACCTTTAGTATTCAAAGGACACCTTCGTTTGTATATTTTGGCCCCGTTTTGGTGTCTCTTTTTGTTATTTTGAATGATTACTTTGGCGGCCATGATAGTTTTGAACTGAAACGTTGAATCGAATGTAGCTACATTTTTTTGTTATATGTAATGAATTTTGAAATATCTAACAAATTAGCCTTAAACCTAGGTTAAAGAGATATAAAAAGTGCACTTTGCTTGAATTTGATGAATTAAATATGTAACTGTCCTTCATATTTAAATTATGGCAAATCAAAATAATTGATTATGCATTCATATTAATATTAGTGGTCTTTAGTGTAAAGGCTAATTTGTAATTTTTCGATGATGTGAATATAATTTGGGTTTTTTCCTTTGACCTTGAACAGGTCAGGTTTTTTTTTCCTCCTTCATTGATGACACCTTCATGTGAGTCTGTGATGGCTGTGGTTACACCCCCTGGTGGTAGGAGATCGAACTGTTTTCTATATTGCTGGATTTCAACCTTATTGAACTTTACTGCTGGATTTAAACTTTTATGAACTATAACGCAGTCTGAAAGACTTTGTGTTTTCCCACATACATGGAATTAACTGATCTCACGAGACTGAATTGGACTTTGAAGTTGTCGATGCTGTTTTTTGTTTTGTTTTTTCCTTTATTATTAGTTTGTTTCCATCTACTCTGTGACCATAATTATTATTACTGAACTCGTATTTACATACATGATACATACTACAATATACTCAAAATACTTATTCAACTTTGTCTGGTCTTGTTTTCATTCATATACTTTATGGCTCCTGTCCGAACCTAATTCTGATTTCCACCGCCCCAAACTCTCCCTGACTGTGTAATTACCCATTACTTACCTACAGTCAGTCCGCCTAGCCCACACCATCATTTATGAAATTTAACATAAATATCTGCTTCACAATCACAGCCGGAAGAACTTCAGAAAACTTACCACTTAGTGTTTAACTTCCTCAGACCAAGAGCCTCATCACCTGGACCACAATGAGATCTGAGTCCCAAAAACCAACTTTTGTGTCAGTGACTTATAAAGAAGAATGTACAGAACATAGACTGTAGATCAGTGGACTATGGGATCGTGACGTCACCCATAGCGTTTGCCTCCAGCCAAATGAAGCCCATCGCGGCTAAAGTGGAGCTAGCAGTTATAGCGGCTAAAGCGGAGCTAGCAGTTATAGCGGCTAAAGCGGAGCTAGCAGTTATAGCGGCTAAAGCGGAGCTAGCAGTTATAGCGGCTAAAGCGGAGCTAGCAGTTATAGCGGCTAAAGCGGAGCTAGCAGTTATAGCGGCTAAAGCGAGCTAGCAGTTATAGCGGCTAAAGCGGGCTAGCAGTTATAGCGGCTAAAGCGGAGCTAGCAGTTATAGCGGCTAAAGCGGAGCTAGCAGTTATAGCGGCTAAAGCGGAGCTAGCAGTTATAGCGGCTAAAGCGGAGCTAGCAGTTATAGCGGCTAAAGCGGAGCTAGCAGTTATAGCGGCTAAATTGGAGCTAGCAGTTATAGCGGCTAAAGTGGAGCTAGCAGTTATAGCGGCTAAAGCGGAGCTAGCAGTTATAGCGGCTAAAGCGGAGCTAGCAGTTATAGCGGCTAAAGCGGGCTAGCAGTTATAGCGGCTAAAGCGGGCTAGCAGTTATAGCGGCTAGCGGAGCTAGCAGTTATAAGCGGCTAAAGCGGAGCTAGCAGTTATAGCGGCTAAAGCGGAGCTAGCAGTTATAGCGGCTAAAGCGGAGCTAGCAGTTATAGCGGCTAAAGTGGAGCCAGACTCCATATTTAAATCCGAGTGCGTATCGTGGCGACCACACGGACCAATCAGGAGGAGGTTGCTAACGGTCTCCGCCCCTCGGCGAGAGGAGACGGCGCCAACGCTAGCTGTCAATCAAACCTGTTGCTAACACGAGCGAAAACGGCCCCTGGAAAAGGAAGCACCTGATTGGTCAGTTATTATTGTAATAACTTGATTTATGAACAACCAACGAGAAAAAACACCAGGATCATGTGGAGTGTCAGACGGACATTTTAGCTCCAGATGTGAGTTTGACAGAAACAGTTACAGAGTAAAGGCTCCAGTGTCACAGAAAGAGGGCGGAGCTCGGCTTCATGGAGCCAGGAGCCTCCAGAGCTGCTTCCTATTTGGAACGCGGCGGCTAGCATGCTAACATGGTCCACTGATATGTACGGTCTATGGTACAGAAGGACAACATTTAAACTGACAAAAGTCACATTCAAAGAGTTAATGCTGCTGTCAATCCTTGACCTGCTCAGTTTCAGGATTCACACATGATATTTATCCTTTTGTTTCACTGATTAAAGATTCCTGAGTCTGAACTCTTCAGTTCTGCTTCTGTGGTTTGTGTCATGAGCAGAAAAGAGAAGTCCACATTTGGGTTTAACTCATGTGTCCCAGACTCCTCCCTCTGTGTCTCACATTTACAAACCCTGCTCCTCTTCAGTGTCTCAGACTCTGCTCCAGACTCTGCTCCAGACTCTGCTCCAGACTCTGCTCCAGACTCTGCTCCAGACTCTGCTCCTTCTCCAGGTAACACTCTTCTGTTCCTCACATTTAGACAGAGTTTAAACTAAACTATTATCAGGAGGAAACTGTTTTTAATCTGAATAAACTGTTGTAAACAGGATATTATTATCACTGAACAAACACAAAGAGAAGAAAGACTGATGTCGACACAAAAGAGACGTTTGATGGAACTTATTCATGTTTAGATGAAAAACAACTCCAATAATATCATTTATTGTGATAAGTCCACAAATCAGATCCTGCTCAGATGTTTGTGTGAACAGAGCCTTTAATTCATCTGCTTTGTGCTTTTCTTCATGTTGTGCCTTTAAGTCTGTGTTCTGGGCTCATGAGGCTCAAACGACACAAAACACAGACCAAAGGCTTTGATTAAAAAGAGACGGATTAAACTTACATCGATGAATTCAACAGAAAAGAATCACACAAGAAACAAAGCATTGATTAAACCAGAACGACAAGCTCCTTCTGGAACCGAAACAAGCATGTCTTAAGCACATGACTGAGTGCAGCTCACACGCCCTTCAGCAGCACAGACCAGGACCAACTGTTAAACTGACACAATATGTGATTATTATTAACCTGTTACACAAGAAACAGCAGCAAAGTCTGGAAACTAAGCTGTGCTCATTAAAATGTGTTAATGTTTTAGAAAATAAAACTCTGTCATAAAAGAACAACTCATGATTTTAGACCAAATCCTTGAATCCAAATCAAAGTCCAAATGTCAGAAAATAAAGCCGTGAGAAAAAGAAGTTTAAGAAGTAAACTTGTCAACACAGTTTGATGGATTCTGCTCAAAGTCCTATATTTTGAAGTGACTTTTGTCTCAGCGTCACGTGGTAAATCTTTTCTGCTCAAACAGGATTCTGATGAAAGAACAGCAGCGCCCCTCTGTGGACATGTGTGGAACTGCACAGGAAAACAGGTGACTTTAAACCACATCAACAGGATTCTTCACATTTAAATCAAACCAGATTGGATTCTTTTGACAACAATTGAATGTTTGTTGTGACAGAGCTGCACTTTTTATGTCAAACTATAATTCACATCTATTTAATGTCACAATTGTGTAGAATCTCTGCTCTAATATAAAGAGACATTCACAAAGAACAGCTTTAAGTCCATCAAATCCAGACTCTTTAAACACCACAAGAACAAAACTCTGTCAACATTGAGTCCAGAACAAGATCCAAACAGGATTTTACACAAAGACTCAGGAATAATATGTGTTTGTTTCACAGAGATCTGTCTTTGACTCAGAGCAGAACTCTGTGTGATCCACAATCTACAACAAGAACCAGGACCAGGACCAGGACCAGGACCAGGACCAACCACAGGACCAACGACAGGACCAACGACAGGACCAGGACCAACCACAGGACCAGGACCAACCACAGGACCAGGACCAATGACAGGACCAGGACCAGTCCAGTTCTGACTAGATCCTGGTCTTTGGCGTGGTTACTGGACTTCAGCTCAGAATCCACTGAAGAAAAGTAAATATTCAAACATTTAAACCAGGTCTAAACCAGGTCTAAACCTGATCAGACTAAACCAGGACTAAACCAGGACTAAACCAGGACTAAACCAGGGCTGAACCAGGACTAAACCCGGACTAAACCAGGACTAAACCTGGACTAAACCAGGACTAAACCAGGACTAAACCAGGTCTGTACTAAAGATGAGCAGCAGGTGGCGCTGTTTGAGCAAAAATGTTAAAGTGGAGCCGGTTTCCATGACGACGACTCAACTGCAACAAGACCTGGTTTAGACCTTTTTATTTTAATATTGCACTTTTCTGTTGTTTTATTCTAATCTCACCAACTGTACATTTTCTGTAAATAGTCTAAGTCTATTTTATTTTATTTTTACTTTTATACATTCCTTCTTTTATATATTTTGTCTGTATTTTATTCATTTTTGTTGCACTTTAGGCCAAAACAAGTTCCTGTTTGTGATTTTTCTTAAACCTTTTTCTGATTCTGATATTTTCTTTGGCTCAAACTCCAAATGAATGAATGTGTTTTATTTGATCCTTTATTAAATATTAAAGCTCTTTATTTCATATTGTGTCCTTCTTTTGTCCTGATCATTTGAAGAGTTAGCATTAGCATTAGCATTAGCATGTGGTCCACCTTTGTGTTTCAAATGTTCTTTTGTTGGTGTCATTTGTCGTTGCTTCATGTCAGAACCACAGCTGACAGTAAAGATCACACTGTTCTGAGATTGAGACGCTTTTCTTTGTGCTTTACATTTGTTTAGGATCAGAACCAAGATGGCCGCCGCCGGCACAGCTCAAGTGTCTGCATCAAATGATTATTATTAGAGTTATTACAGGCATTTCAATGGGAATTATCCCTCCATTAAATAAACAGCTTTGACACAAATCTATTCAGACAAAGTGGGAAAGTGCAGATGCTCCAACATTTCCACAGAAGAGCCTCCTCTTCTCCTCCACAGACCATCAGCTGCTGCACTGAAGGACTGTCTCAGGGCCACACTTCATGATGGACTCTTTTGTGGTTCATGTCTGTGTGATCAGCCTCCCTCAGACGTTCCATGTTTTGCACCGTGTTCTCCACAGAAGGTTTAAACGGGTCAATCCACAGCAGGACGTACAGTCCATGGTTCTTGTCCTGCTCTTCTGTCACAGTTTCCAGCCCAAAGTAAAACCCGCCGAGATCAATGAAAACCAGCCCAAATTACACCATGAACAAACCCACGGCCCACACCAGATAAACAGACCACACGGGGCCCTCAGAGCTCCTTATCTGGCAACTATTGACCTTATTCTGCCCCGCCCACTTTTGCCGTTGTAAAAGAAAAATGTCATTTGATGTATTGTATTTACACGTGACCATTTGTCTGTATGAATTGTCTGCACCCAACTCTGTAGCTACAAGTGTCAAGAGGGGCACCTGGGGTCTTTGTTTCTCGGTTCCTCCCTAGGCCAGCTAAACAAAAGCTCCCATTTGGCCTCTCCACTCCGAGAAACACCTTTTTCATTCTTATTTAACCTCCTGGACCCCCTATGGTTAACCAGTCCCCCCACTCAGAGAGACACCACTTACACTTACATTACATTTGATCGTCTGGACCCCCGTGCATGTAACCACTCTAATGTGTATTGTAATGTCCCCCTCTACCTTGTGACTGCCTGACAAACCTGTTTCTCAGTGGCCCTCATGGGCCGGCCCACTGTAACTCTATATATATTGCTGTGTTTCTTATGGTGGGCTCGCGTCGTTGCTCCGTTGGTCACCCGTGTAGTTGAGACAGAACATCTGTCTGGGAAAGTATTCTTTGATGCATCTTAGAATAAAGAATCCACCTTTTTGAGAGAGACAGTGCTCTTTTTCCTTGGACTTACTACACAGAATTCCACAACACCGTTTTTTGCACTTTTGTTGTAAACGCACTTCCGTTTGACGAGAACTCTGTTAAAGCTAATGACGAACGAGGGAAAAGTCTGACGCTAAAATGTTACATAAAGTAGATTGATTTGTGTAAAATGTTTAATGAACACGAGCAACAACAAGTCACAACGCAACGATTTCCTGAAAACGTCTTTTTAGTCGAGTAGAACTTATTTTCTGTTGAGCTCGTCTGCTCCGTGAATAAGATGAATACAATCCACCGTGTGACTGTGGTGCGTTTAAAGTCCATACGACAGGGTCAGACTCGTGTTTGACTAAAGCGTGTCATGTATTTAAGGTTTGACTGAACATGTGGCCTGTTTTGTCCCGTTTGACAATCTACATGACATTTATCACGTCACTTCCTGGTTGGTCACGGGCAGCAAATATGCCACGGACGGAGGTCATTCCACGACGGTTACCATAGCAACCATTTGAAAACACCGGCCAAAATCCATGTTAATGACACAATAGTTATGATCTGACAAATAATATCATCTGATAAGACTTTATTTGTTGAATGGCCGTTTAAACCAGGGGAGTCCAGCCTTTTTCCATCGAGGGTGAAGTGAAGGGCCACAAATCAATCGTGAAACGTTCAAAAAGCTGCATTTATCTGATGTTTTAAGCTCCACATCTACATCAGTCTCAGTGCCTTAATATCAGGTCTGTGTCTGTGCTGCACCAAAATGTTAGTTATTTAGGTTGGAATTGTAGAAAATCTGAAATGTGCTGTAAATAGTACTTATCAGGACAATGTGGGCCAGTTCACCAGGAAGACTAAGGGCCAAGAAAAACTGGTCTGAGGGCCGCATTTGGCCCCCGGGCCTGAGTTTGGACATGCCTGGTTTAAACTGTCAGATAAATGTCTCCGTTGAGTGTTAACTGTTTATTTTCAACTGTACGTCACATTTTGATCACACACTTCCTGTCATTTTAAACTTTTATTCATCAAATTTTCTTCTGGAACTGGACTTCAAAAATGTAAAAGTGATAAACATTTCCCACAAGAGCCTCCCACCTGAAGGGAAATATATGTTTTTTACACTACCTCACTATATTGCTCACTTATAATTTGTTTTATATTTACACGTATAAACACAACACAAGTATATAGTTTAATCCTGGTGTTATTGATAGAATATAATGTTTCAGGAGCTCTGTTTACAGTTTACATTAATGTTACCCTCAGGTTGTTAACCCTTTGCTTGGAGTGTGTCTCTTGGGGGATGTATGTATTTCTTTTGTTTAGAGAAACTCCAAGATAAGATAACGCTGTCGTCACCATGGAGATGGAGACTCGGATATAAGAAGGGACAACCTACTATTTGCATATTCATAAATGTGTTTTTAAATACCTGGTCCAGGGGTAGGCGGGCGTTCAGAGCTCCTGATCTAAGTCCCACATAGTGTAGGCTTCAGGGATAAAGGTCAGACCCAGAGCGCTCTGTATTAGATTCCTCTGTTAGGGTCAATAAACTTTTTGGATTTAATAGATTTTTGCCTTATTTTTGTTCTTCGGATAAACGAACACGCCTTCACACCAAACTAAGCCATGATTTGAACATAATGAGAGCTCGTACAGACTTTAGTCCCACAAACTGGAGCTCACAATGTGACTGTACTGTTCACACAAGTTTATGTTCACTCTGACACTTTTGTTGATGATGTTCGATGACCGCCCTCTAGCAGACGTTTTGGGTCTAAGTTTTGTTTCAAACACGGTCGGCTCTCGGTGCAGCCACAGACAAATGAATCTCGTTTGCAGCCTTGGTGTATCTTTGTTCTGTGTTTAAACGTTTGCATCTGTGAAACTTATGGTAAATGTAAACTGTGAATCAGCATTTGTTCAAATATTAGCTGCTGCTAGCTTCGTACATGTAGCTCCGTCTTATTTTAAAGGGCCTATGACAGGTTTAAAGGGCCTCTGACAGGTTGGATGACTCATCTGACAAAAATGCAGTTAAGATAAATATGTTTCAAATTGTGTTAAAAAACTTCACAAATTTCAGTGCAGTTTAGCAATTTTTTAGGTTTTTTTGTTTTAATTCCTGATTGTAAATGATGACATCACACTAGGAAATTACCATAGCAACCATCCTGTACAGAGGGCCAAAACTCCGCAGATGTCACAGATTTGTTCATTTTACAAATAAAAATACATGTTAACACCTTTATTTTGTTGAATTCATGTATAAAGGTAAAAAAAAAGTAATTTATTTTGTGTAAATTTTGCGTAACCTTTGTCTCCCCGGCGTGATGTCATCAATGTTTACTTCCTGTAATTTTGAACAGATTTTTCAACTTTTCTCCACAAATGGTAGCTTGATTTGCGTAAAACTATAATTTATATTTACAACAGGTATTAATGCATCGAATAAAGTCAAAATTAGAAAATCATGAAAACCTGTCATAGGCACTTTAAGCTAGGCTATCGTGTTCTAGTTTGACTTTGTTGGCTCAAACCATACAGTTTATGGCAGAAACATGTATTTTTGTTGTTTAACATGTAACGGTCCATTTGAAGGTCCATTCATAAAGTCAAAGTCATGATTCATTCATATTTGTGTAATGAGGTACAAGTTCATGTACAGGTATTTCTTTGTGTGTACTTTGGTGTACAATCCATTAACACACACCTTTATGTGTTTTGTTGCAGTTTTACCAAAAAAGGCAGGTTTTCCAAATCCACGTTGTGGAGTAAAAAGCGTCTTAAAACTCCAGTAAAGACAAGTCTGCTCTACATGGTTCCGACTCTTTTGTGTTGTCTGTCTAGCCCTGGTAGTGACGCCACAGTGAGGACACAACAGTGACACTTGTAGCTTTGGACTCTCCAGAACAATCCACAGGTTCAGCTCGGGTCGTTCTCCCGTTACTTCTAACATACTTTCTATTATTTCCTCCACTTGTGAATCTTGTTTAAATCCTGTGTCTCCAGCCGCGAGACAAACTGACCTGGCCTTAAACCCAAACGTTAAGCAGGACCCAGCGCCGAACCCAAGGGTCAGACTGAGCCGTGTTTGTGGTTTCATCCAATCAGAGGTCGATGAGACGTTTGACTGACAACCAGCACAACCAATGTCACTGTCACCAAAACCATTGAATATTCTATCATTACTCTATTCTGTTCTATTTAATATCAACCCAATCATTAATACACAAATATTTATGAAGAAATTAATCTATTTTTCATTTTCAAATTCCCGCCTGAGACGTCCAAAAACAGCCCTAAATATATGCTCCGCCCAACGCTATTATTTCCACCAGGAGCCGACAAGAGGAGCCCAATCTGGCAACGCTGCTGTCGATCGATCCTTCTGTGACGTGCCAGGCCGAAGTCACGTGACCAAATCCACACGTTTTATTGGTCGTGACACGAGTACGTGGTTTTACTTTTAGTGACGTTTAATTGAAGATAAATGCCTCAAAATGAAGGTCATGTTTCTGGTGTGTGTGAAGTGGATTGAAAAATAAGGAGCTCGAAGCAGAATCCAGAGGCAAAAATGGGTGGATGGATGGATGGGTGGATGGATGGATGGATGGATGGATGGATGGATGGATGGATGGATGGATGGGTGGATGGATGGATGGGTGGATGGATGGATGGGTGGATGGATGGATGGGTGGATGGGTGGATGGATGGATGGATGGATGGATGGATGGGTGGGTGGATGGATGGATGGATGGGTGGATGGGTGGATGGATGGATGGGTGGATGGATGGATGGATGGATGGATGGATGGATGGGTGGGTGGATGGATGGATGGATGGGTGGATGGATGGGTGGGTGGATGGATGGGTGGATGGGTGGATGGATGGATGGATGGATGGATGGGTGGGTGGATGGATGGATGGATGGATGGGTGGATGGATGGGTGGGTGGATGGATGGGTGGGTGGATGGGTGGGTGGATGGATGGGTGGGTGGGTGGATGGGTGGATGGATGGGTGGGTGGATGGATGGGTGGGTGGATCAATTTCAAATCAAATCAATTTATTTTTATAATGCCCAAAATCACAACAACAGTTGCCTCGATGGGCCACAGGTAGAAAGCAGTTCAGATAACTGTCCCAGAATGCCCCTGTCCTTTGACCCTCCTTCGCGGCGAGGAAAAACTACAAAAAACCCCATGGGAAAAAGTAGAAACCTCGGGGAGAACCACAGTGAAGGAGAGATCCTACTCCCACGGACGGACAGGCTGCAGATGAACTAGGACTGACGCATCCACTTGGACTGAACCAGAACCACTCAAGAGGGAGGAGGCTTTAAAGAGTTCCTCCAGGAGGACGAGGAGAAGTCTACCAGTGTAGAGAGATCCTCCAGGAGGACGAGGAGCAGTCCACCAGTGTAGAGAGATCCTCCAGCAGGAGATGAGGAACAGTTCATCTAAAGTAGAAGGAGTTCGTCCAGGCAGACGAGGTGTGGCTAATCCAGCTGTCCAGGCGGGTGGCGCATAGATCGTCCAGACAGATGGGGGTGGGGGGGTCGTCACTGGAGCAGCCGCCGCAGTGTCTGAAACAGAGAGAGAAACATGTGAACAGCAATGAACAGACTACAGTTGAAGTAATATTAAATATTGTTGATGGTAAAGTAGAAGAACCAGAGGACAGTGTTCAAGCTGCCATACTTCCTCCAGCAGACTTGCTCCAAGGGCAGCGTAGCTAAAACTGTAGGTTTTTATTTCTGTTCCTAACTGGCCTGACCATAAGCTATTTCAAAGAGGAACGTTTTGAGCTGGTCTTAAATGTAGAGACTGTGTCGGCCTCTTTTACATGAACAGGAGCTGGTTCCATAACAGGAGCTTGGTAGCTAAATGCTCGACCTCCTACTGTGCTTTCTTTAGGAGACTCTGGGGACTAACAATAGTCCAGCATTTTGAGAACGAAGAGCTCTGTTTGGATGGTACGCTACTATTGCATCTTTGAGGTCGATGGGGCCATATTGTTTAAAGCTTTATAAGTCAGGAGGAGGATTTTAAATTTGATTCTAAACTCAACAGGAAGCCAGTGAAGAGACTCTAACACTGGTGAAATATGATCTCTTCTTCTAGTACCTGTTAATAATCTTGCTGCTGCATTTTTGAACCAGTTGAAAGCTTCTTATAGAGCTTTTAGGACACGCTGTAAGCAGGGCGTTACAATAGTCTAATCTGGATGTGACAAATGCATGGATGAGTTTTTCGGCATCATCTCTGGGCAGGATTTTTCTAATTTTGGCTGATGTTACGCAGATGAAAGTCGGCTGTTTTACAGGCTTGGTTTATATGAGCTTTGAACGAGAGATCTTGGTCAAATAGGACCCCAAGGTTTCTTACAGTAGAGCTGGGGGCTACAGTGATATTGTCCAGAGAAACTATCTGGTCAGATAAAGAGTCTGGCAGGTGCTTAGGGCCCAGCAGAATGACCTCGGTTTTTTCAGGGTTAAGGAGCAGATAATTAAGAGTCATCCAAGTTTTTATGTCTTTCACGCAGGCACTAAGTCTGTCTACTTGATGGGTCTGATCAGGTTTCATTGATAAATACAGCTGAGTGTCATCTGCATAGCAGTGGAAGTTAATGCCATGCTTTCTGATGATCATACCTAAGGGCAGCATATAAAGAGTGAACAGAACTGGACCGAGTACTGAACCCTGCGGCACACCGTAGGTTACTTTAGAACATGGGGAAGATCTCTGGTTTACATTAACAAACTGGTACCTATCAGATAGATAGGATTTAAACCAGCTAAGGGCGGTTCCACTGACACCTACATCACATTCTAACCTCTGCAGTAGAATGTTGTGGTCGATGGTATCAAACGCTGCGCTGAGGTCCAACAGAACCAGGATTGAGACCTGTCCATCATCAGCAGCTAATAACAGATCATTTGTGACTTTAACTAGTGCAGTTTCAGTCTGTGTAAGTGCGCCTTGCGGAACCCTGACTGAAAAACTTCAAATAAATTATTGTCCTGCAGGTGGCGACAAAGCTGTTTAATCACAATTCTGTCAAGGATTTTAGAGACAAAGGGCAGATTAGAAATAGGTCTATAGTTTGCCAGTATGTCGGGGTCTAGATTAGGCTTTTTCAAAAGTGATTTAACCACTGCATATTTGAAGGACTGAGGGACATAACCGCTTTAGTGAAGTATTTATTATATTAAGAATGGGATTTATAATTAGGGGGAGAATTTCTTTGAGGAGTCTACTTGGGATTGGGTCTAAAATACAAGTTGATGTTTTGGAGGACATAATGACTGAAGTTATCTCTGCCTGATCAACAGCAGTGAACCTATCTAGTATTACTGAAGGATTTGTATGGGACACTAGCTTTGCAGTCTGGGCTTGCTCAGCACTGATAGTGGGAGTCATTGCATTTAGTTTATCTCTAATAGTTGTGATTTTGTTGCTAAAGAATAGAAGGAAGTCATTGCAGCTTAGAGTAACTGGTATTGAGGGTTCTACTGCGCTGTGACAGTTTGTCAGCCTGGCTACAGTGCTGAAGAGAAATCTAGAGTTATTTTTATTTACTTCTATTAAATTTGAATAATATCTGGTTTGAGCCTTACGCAGAGCCTGCTTATAAGACAGAAGGCAAGTTTTCCATTCTTTTAGGGATTCTTCTGTGTGGGAGCGGCGTAAGGATCTCTCTAGTTTTCTTACCCTTTGTTTGTGAGAACGTAGTTCTTCATTGTACCAGGGGGAGGCTCGTTTTGGCCTGATGACTTTCTGTTTAAGTGGAGCTGCAACATCAAGAGCAGCTTTTAGAGAGTTGACCATTGAGTCAACAGAGTTATCAATAGCACTGGGACTGGCGCTGTTAACGACAGGATCACGTGACGTAATATTAAATATTGGTTCTATTATTTCTCTGAACTTTAAAATAGATTTTTCAGATATTGTCCTTTTCATTATAGTTTTAGTCTGAGGAGCTGGATAGTCCTTAAGAATAAACTGAAAGGTAATTAGGAAGTGATCTGACATTATTGGGTTTTGGGGGAAGACATTTAGGTCACTAATCTCTATTCCATAAGTTTGAACCAGGTCCAGAGTGTGCTGGTGACTGTGGGTTGGTTCATTTACATTTTGAGTCAAACCAATGCATCTAATAAAGCGCTAAAGATTCAGATTCAGATTCAGATTCAGAAGCGGTTTATTGCCATTGTCAGTGAAATTCACAAACACAGGAACTTGCTTCGGCGTAGGTGCAACATAAAGCAATGAGTAAAATATAAAAAATATATAAAAAGGCATGCATGAAAATTAAGAATAAAATAGACTAAGATAGACTATATACAGAATGTACAGTTGGCAGATAGTGCCATGTGCAAATGAGTAGTGCAAGTAGATTGTTCTTATATAATATATGGTTAAAGTGGCAGATGTTACAAAGTGTTCATGAGTCCAACGGCAGAGGGAAAGAAACTGTTCTTGTGGCGGGAGGTTCTGGTCCGGATGGACCGTAGCCTCCTGCCCGAGGGGCGTTACTGAGGCAATTATTTTCATTCACATGAATGTTGAAATCCCCAACCACCACAATATTTTCCCAGTCTAATACTAAATTTGATAGGAAGTCAAAGAATTCTGTTAAGAATAATGAATAAGGACCAGGAGGTCGATAGATTATTATGAACAGAACAGCTTTTTGGTTTTTCCAGTTTGGGCAGGTGATTGATAGGATAAGGCTTTCAAATGAGCAAGACTCATTGTTAATTTTATTAATTTTAGGACTCAGGAGTAAACTAGAATGTGAGATTACTGCCCCCCCACCTCCCCGGCCTGAGCTCCTGGCAGCTTGAAAGTTAACATGACTCTGTGGGCCTCATTTAATCTGACATAATCATCTTGTTGAAGCCAAGTTTCAGTTAAAGCTAGAAGATCAATATTATAATCGTTAATTAATTCATTAACTAAAAGTGATTTGGAGGAAATTGACCTAATGTTTAGCAATCAAAAAAATGCCATGGACTTACATAACACACGTACACAACACAATTAAACACAATTAGACGACGTTATGGACTCTCCAGACCCTTTAGCGTCACAATAAGAAGCATAAATAACAACAACATTTATACAAAGTGTTTGTTATAAAAGCACAGCTGCTGGTGTAAAAGAGTGTGAGGCGTTCAGGAGAACACGGGGCATCACTGTCGTCCACTAAAGGAGCTTTTAAGCTCATTTAAAATGCTCCAGAGGATGGTCTGCAAAAGAGCCTTGTGTGAAGAGAGTCCAACTCCCATAGACAATGAATGGGAGCTCTGGAGGCAAAAATGTGAAAAATAGGCTATGGGTCTCATTGGCTTTTCTGATCAGGAGGCCGTCTAGGAATTGTCAAATTTTCACAAATAAAAGTCAAAGTAATTGTTTTTCTCCCCATTGTAATTTAGTGCGCTCCTACAGGTGGCGCCGTAGGGTTGATTGTTATTGTGCGCACATAAATGGATGCAGCGACTTGAGCTTTACGAGTGTTTCAAATTTCATGTCGATCGGAGTATGCATGTGCGTGCAGGAGCTATTTCAATGATTTGGTGAGCACTCTTTGCGCCCCTGGTGGCCAACGGTGATAAATGCACCATATCACTAATTCAGTTTTTTTCATGGCGCCCTACACTGGACATATTCCCCAAGTTTCATCCAAATCGGACAAAGTCGATGTTTGACTTAATAGGTAGGGGGCGCTAGCGAGTACTTTTAATTTATTTTTATTAATGCATTATATTCATTCATTCATTCATTTTCTACCGCTTATTCCCGTTAGGGGTCGCGGGTGACTGGAGCCTGTCCCAGTGACTTTGGGCCTTAGGCGGGTTCACCCTGGACAGTGGACAACTCATCACAACAAACACAGAGACAGAGACAAGGACAAACAACCATTCACTCTCACATTCATTCACTACGGGCAATTTAGAGTTATCAATTAACCTACACAGTCATGTCTTTGGACGGTGGGAGGAGCCAGAGAACCTGGAGAGAACCCACGGTAACACGAGGAGGACATGCAGACTCCTTAATGCATTATATTCAAACCATAATTACGCACTCGTGACTGCACCGTGCGCTTGGGCACGAGCCAGACGTCCAACCCACAAAGGAAACACCCCTCAGCTCTGTCCTGGTTTGGCCTGGAGCCAGATGTTTACAGAACATGAGTTCCAGTTTTAGACTTTATTTGTTTTGGACGACAGCCACATTTGACAGACACACCCACACCTACTTCTTCATCTTGATTGAAACCGATCAAACCAAAAGAAACCACTCTGTGAAAGTGAATCCCCAAAGACTGAATACTGCAAATGTACATGAGACTACAGAGTGTTGAAGTACATGTACAAATATTAAAGTACATGTACAAAGTATTTTGTTTGTTCAAAGCTGAGTCCTGAACAGAATGTGATAAAATCCCCCTCAACCAAAAGAAAAGTACTTTTTTCACTTTGTTTTTTATCACATTTTGTCAAATTTATCAGAATAAACAGAACAAAAGCTAAAGTCAAACCTGGGAGACACTTTTCACTTATTTATTTGACAGGTTTAGTTGGGCTTTTCACATTTTAAACATTTTAAAAGCACAATTTAAACTCATATTTACAGCAGCACAATTTAACGTTTCAAACATTTACAGATGATTTTGAGCCAAACGTTGAGCCTCGAGGTGAACAGCTTCAGCTCTGATGGTTTGACTTCAGTGACAGTGAGTTCCACACTTTACACTTTTAAAGAAGAACAGTTTGTCCACAGGGGCGGATCAGCATTAGGGCCCCCGCTGCCTTTGGCCCCCGACCTCAAGGGGCCCAAGATGCCCTTCCTTCATCATAAACTGAAGGCTCTAAAACAGTCGCTTTTCTCTCAACATCACAGTCAAGTGCAGTTTACTTTAAACAAGAAAAAGACCCCACAAATAAAGATAAATAGTAAATAAAGGACTCCATTATAAAGTTACAAATAAATATCAAGGATTTAAATCAGCTGAACGTGTGGACAATGCACCCACAATATTTGATCTATTCCATATTTTTCTGGGGAAGGACCCCTGAACCCCCTGTTTAGAACATGTCCACTTTAAAATGTAAAACACAAAACAACAAAAAGACAAAACAACAAAAAGACAAAACAACAATCAAAATCCCAGTTGGTGACGAGGGCCTGGATTCAGAGTCACTTTGTGAGAGCAGGACTCACTCTGAGCTCAGAGGCCACGACACACCAGAGTCTGAAACAGAGACCAGTGAATATGAAGAGCTTTAAACAAATGTAAATGTAGTGTTTCAATCCTCTGAGGACACGAGGCACACTGTGAATGTTGGAAAAATACACATTACACAAAAACTCTATTTTCCTGCACCTTTTCTCCTGCAAAGAACAGTCAAAGAAGGTCTGGGTGTTGGGCCTAATCTTCAAATATTCTCCTGGAAACTGCACTGAATCTATTCATGAAACATTAAATACAGCTTCTGTTTACAGTCCTCCGACTCCTCCTCCGTGACTTTTTGACTCAGCACCAACAGAAACAGTCTTTCACGTTACATTCAATACACACAAACCTCACTGTTGCGCAAGTCAGAGGTGTGTCCCTTTTACTCAGCACTTACCGAAATATCTTCCAAACACATTATGTCATCAGAGAAGACATAATGTGATTCATTTGACAACGTTCCTCTCACACTTGAGTGACTCATGACCTGCAGCTCCAAATGTGCAGCAAAGTCAACTGAATCAAACCAAAACCAAAGGCTTTTGTTTCACCTTTTTCCAGATGAATGTGACAGAAAACATAAAAGAAACAGAGACTAAAGTCAGTGACAGAGACACTTCACTCTCTGTCCAGTTGGTTTGATGTTTTGAAGCAGACGACGCAGTGATTTTGTCCAGAATAAAGTGTTTTTTGAACACGATCAGTGAAGCCTTCATGTTTATCTTGATGTGGCTCGTCTTTATGTGGATGTGAGTCCTCCTTTAGCTTCACACCAAGAGCTTTAGATTGAAAATGGCTTCAGGATTAAAGCAGAAACAGCCCAAATAATCTATTGTCTGTGAAAAGTACAGAGCGTCAGAAGAGTGAACGTGAGCAGAGCAGAGTCTGGGTTTGTGAAGTGGAATTAAACTGGAGACGGGAAGGGCATCTGTGAACTTTGGTGGTGATAATCTGCTTTAATCCATAGAAATGCTGGAGTGTGATCTTTGTGAACAGCTCCAAACACAGTGAAAACACTTCAATAGAACTGAAGATGCTTTTGGGGGAAACAAAGGCACATCATGTGGAGTCTGAAGCAGACTTTCTCCCGAAGCAAACATTTCACACAAGAACAAATCAAACCAGCGCCATTAAAACCTGGAACATTTAGTGACATTTATTCTCTGGACAACAGCCACGTGCCACAGAACGAGGCAGAGACTTTCTTTTATACAAACAACATTCACAGAGTCAAAATGATGCACAAACTGGGTGCGTTTCTGCAGAGCATTTGTTTGATTCAAATCCACTTTAAAGTGAGACGCTGCAAGTGAACGGGAGAAAACCCTAAATTTAAAGATATACATTATAACCTCCCCTCCTTGAACCGCCACCTTAACGTGATGGAGGGGTTTGAGTACCTGAATGATCCTGGGAGCTCTGTTGTCGGGGGCTTCATGCCCCTGGTGGGGTCACCCATGGCAAACAGGTCCTGGGTGACGGGTCAGACTAAGAAGCCGTTTATGACAAGTAAAATATCAAGGCCAGTTACATCGCCCTGAATGGCGTTACCAGGGCCCCACCCTGGAGCCAGGCCTGGGGTGGGTGCTTGACGGCGAGCGCCTGGTGGCCAGGCCCTCCGGCCAGGCCCAGCCCGAACGAGCAACGTGGGGCCGTCCTCCCGTGGGCCCACCACCTGCGGGAGGATCCGTAAGGGGCCGGTGCAGAGGGATTCGGGCAGCGGTCGAAGGCGGGGGCCTCGACGACTGGATCTCCGGACACAGAAACTAGCTCTGGGGACATGGAGTGTCACCTCGCTGAGGGGGGAGGAGCCTGAGCTTGTGCGGGAGGTCGAGTGTTACCGACTAGCTATAGTCTGCCTCACCTCCACGCACAGCCTGGGCTCTGGAACCCGTCTCCTTGAGAGGAGCTGGATGCTCAATTTCTCTGCCGTTGTCCGCGGGGAGAGGCGGTGGGCTGGTGTGGGCTCATCAAACCAAATCAATTTATTTTTATAATGCCCAAAATCACAACAACAGTTGCTTCGATGGGCCACAGGTAAAAGCAGTTCAGATAACTGTCCCAGAATGCCCCTGTCCTTTGACCCTCCTTCAGGAAAAACTACAAAAAACCCCACGGGAAAAAGTATAAACCTGAGGAGAACCACAGTGAAGGAGAGATCCTACTCCCACGGACGGACAGGCTGCAGATGAACTAGGACTGACATCCACTTGGACTGAACCAGAACCACTCAAGAGGGAGGAGGCTTTAAAGAGTTCCTCCAGGAGGACGAGGAGCAGTCCACCAGTGTAGAGAGATCCTCCAGCAGGAGATGAGGAACAGTTCATCTAAAGTAGAAGGAGTTCGTCCAGGCAGACGAGGTGTGGCTAATCCAGCTGTCCAGGCGGGTGGTGCATAGATCGTCCAGACAGGTGGGGGTGGGGGGGTCGTCACTGGAGCAGCCGCCGCAGTGTCTGAAACAGAGAGAGAAACATGTGAACAGCAATGAACAGACTACAGTTGAAGTAATATTAAATATTGTTGATGGTAAAGTAGAAGAACCAGAGGACAGTGTTCAGCTCCATACTTCTCCAGCAGAGTTGCTCCAAGGGCAGCGGAGCTAAAACTGTAGGTTTTTATTTCTGTTCTAACTGGCCTGACCATAAACTATTTCAAAGAGGAACGTTTTGAGCCTGGTCTTAAATGTAGAGACTGTGTCGGCCTCTTTTACATGAACAGGAGCTGGTTCCATAACAGGAGCTTGGTAGCTAAATGCTCGACCTCCTACTGTGCTTTTAGAGACTCTGGGGACTAACAATAGTCCAGCATTTTGAGAACGAAGAGCTCTGTTTGGATGGTACACTACTATGAGCCGTCACGTGTTGGAGTTTACCCCGGTGAACAAGAGGGTCGCGTCCCTGCGCCTTCGGGTGGGGGACAGGTCTCTCACTGTTGTGGTGGCCTACGGGCCGAACAGCAGTGCAGACCAGGCCTTCTTGGAGTCCCTGGGAGGGGTACTGGACAGTGCACCGCCCGGGGACTCCGTTGTTCTACTGGGGGACTTCAATGCCCACGTGGGCAACGACAGTGACACCTGGAGAGGGGTAATCGGGAGGAACGGCCCCCTGATCTGAACCCAAGCGGTGTTCAGTTATTGGACTTCTGTGCTAGTCACAGTTTATCCATAACGAACACCACGTTCAAGCACAAGGGTGTCCATCAGTGGACGTGGCACCAGGACACAGGCCGGAGGTCGATGATCGACTTTGTTGTCGTGTCATCTGACCTTCGGCCGCGTGTCTTGGACACTCGGGTGAAGAGAGGGGACTTGGTAGGCCCAAGCGCATCGTGAGGGTCTGCTGGGACCGGCCAGCAGGGTCTTCAACTTACACCTCCGGGAGAACTTCTCCCAGATCCCGGGAGAGGTTAGAGACATTGAGTCCGAGTGGACCATGTTTTCTGGCTAGCTGTGGTCGCAAGGTCTCTGGTGCCTGTCGCAGCGGCAATCCCCGAACCCAGTGGTGGACGCCTGAAGTAAGGGATGCCGTCAGGCTGAAGAAGGAGTCCTATCAGGCCTTGTTGGCTTGTGGGACTCCTGAGGCAGCTGACAGGTACCGGCAGGCCAAGCGTACCGCAGCCCGGGCTGTCGCAGAGGCAAAAAAGGAGTTCGGGGAGGCCATGGAGGAGGTCTATCGGTCGGCCTCAAAGAAATTCTGGCAAACTGTCCGACGCCTCAGGAGGGGGAAGCAGTGCTTCACCAACACCGTTTACGGTGCCGGTGGAGAGCTGTTGACCTTGACTGGGGATGTTGTTGGACGGTGGAAGGAATACTTTGAGGATCTCTCAATCCCACTGTCACGTCTTCCGAGGAGGAAGCAGAGGCTGAGATCTCGGAGGCGGACTCGTCCATCACCCTGGCTGAAGTCACTGAGGTTGTCGGCAAGCTCCTTGGTGGCAAAGCTCCGGGGGTGGATGAGATCCGCCCTGAGTATCTTAAGTCTCTGGATGTTGTGGGACTGTCTTGGCTGACACGTCTCTGCAACATCGCGTGGCGGTCTGGGACGGTACCTCTGGACTGGCAGACCGGGGTGGTGGTCCCTCTGTATAAGAAGGGGGACCGGAGGGTGTGTTCCAACCACAGAGGGATCACACTCCTCAGCCTCCCCGGTAATGTCTGCTCCAGGGACTGGAGAGGAGAATCCGACCGATAGTCGAACCTCGGATTCAGGAGGAGCCTGTGGTTTTCGTCCCGGTCGTGGAACACTGGACCAGCTCTATACTCTCCATCGGGTGCTCGAGGGTTCATGGGAGTTTGCCTCAGTCACATGTGCTTTGTGGATCTGGAGAAGGCATTCGACCGTGTGCCCCGGGGCGCCTTGTGGGGAGTGCTCCAGGAGTATGGGGTCCGGGGCCCTTTGCTAAGGGCCGTCTGGTCCCTGTACGACCGGAGCAGGAGCTGTGCTGCCGGCAGTAAGTCAGACCTGTTCCCAATGCATGTTGGACTCCACCAGGGCTGCCCTTTGTCACCGGTTCTGTTCATCATTTTTATGGACAGAATTTCTAGGCGCAGTCAGGGCGTGGAGGGCGTCTGGTTTGGGAACCACAGGATCTCATCTCTGCTGTTTGCGGACGATGTCGTCCTGATGCTTCCTCAAACCAGGACCTGCAGCTCTGGGACGGTTTGCAGCCGAGTGTGAAGCAGCTGGGATGAAGATCAGCACCTCCAAATCCGAGGCCATGGTTCTCCACCGGAAAAAGGTGGCTTGCCCTCTCCGGGTGGGTGGAGAGTCCTTGCCTCAAGTGGAGGAGTTCAAGTATCTCGGGGTCTTGTTCACGAGTGAGGGAAGGATGGAGCGTGAGATTGACAGGCGGATCGGTGCAGCGTCTGCAGTGATGCGGGCGCTGTATCGGACCGTTGTGGTGAAGAGAGAGCTGAGTCGAAAGACAAAGCTCTCGATTTACCTCAATCTACGTTCCTCCCTCACCTGGTCATGAGCTCTGGGTAATGACCGAAAGGACGAGATCGCGGATACAAGCGTCGAAATGAGCTTCCTCCGCCGGGTGGCTGGGCGCTCCCTCAGAGACAGAGGAGCTCAGTCCCACAGGAGGAGCTCGGAGTAGAGCCGCTGCTCCTCCACGTCCAGAGGAGCAGCTGAGGCTCGGGCATCTGTTCTGGAGCCTCCTGGATGCCTCCCTCGGGAGGTTTTTCATGTCCCACCAGGAGGCGGCCCCGGGGAAGACCCAGGACACTCTGGAGGGACTATGTCTCTCTGTGGCCTGAGCGCCTCGGGATCCCCCCGGAGGAGCTGGAGGAAGTGTCTGGGGTTAGGGATGTCTGGGAGTCCCTGCTTAGACTGCTGCCCCCACGGCCCGGCCCCGGATAAGCGGAAGAAGACAAAGACATTATAACCTTCTCCTGTAGTTTATTCACATAAATGTAAGAAAAACATGAATTATTTTTCATCATGTCATGTTTTCATGTAGAAATAAGAGATTTTATGTAAAAACTGCCAAACATCCACATATTTGAGACATTTAAATCTGAAAAATGGACAGAACCAGGTTTAAAATGTTTAGTTCATTTTGCACATTTACAAAAAACGTAAGTTTTTCAGTAAACTAGATCTGACTGACAATAAATGAGTTTCAGAATCTGATCTTAAATCCTTGTTTGGTCTAAATGTGTTGAGTCCAGATTGTACAGTTTGTGTGGATCTACTTTAGGCTGATCTTTATGTCTCGAGGGACAAAAATGCATTTGAAGAAAACAATGTCAGAGAAATCTATGGATGAAGTGGATTCAATGGAAGAATCAAACATCAGGAGCAGATTGGACACTTTGGTGTTTCATGTGAGAGAAAAGTGAACAGAAAAAATTTATTTACAGAAACAAAAGGGTTTTGCCTGTAGTGTGTCGCCTTAAAAGCTAAAATGTAAAGTGAAAGTAGTTTCTCATTGTTGCTGTGACTGTGCAGAGCTAGCTCGTTTGCTAACAGCAGCTTGTAGTGGATTGTCCAAACTCTAAAAATAAAGACTCAAAGGAGCTTTGACTCTTTAAATGAACAGTTTATCAGTAAAATGATCTGTCCCTGACACAAACGACCTTTACACGAGTCCAAAAAGAAAAGAGAACAAAGATTAAACACGTCCTTAAACCCTGAAGTCGTCGGAGCCAGAAAGAACTGTCCAGAAGAAAAACAGCACCAGGTGGAGAGGAAAGTCCCAAAGATCAGCCCCAAAGTCCCACCAAAGACCAGGTTTGTCTGGACACTGTGACACTGAAGGGACCGTCACAAGCATCAACAGGAAGAAAACATATAGTTCCATCACAACCAGGAGGAGATAAAGGACACTCCCACCTCTGAGTTCAGCTGTGTTTGATCAAAGTCTGACAAATGTGAGCTGCAGGTGGCGCCGGCAGCTCCAGTCCAGACCAAGACCTGCACCAAGACCTGGACCTGGTCCTGAGGAGGCGCCCACAAACACAAGGACGGGTCAAATGCACAGTGACCTTTGACCTCTTCAGAGACACAGCTTTGAGTGACGTGTGGCTCTGACGGCAGTGAAATGACAATAAAGTGCATTTGTTCAAATGAAGCAGAGCCTTCAGCGCCGACAGAACCAGAGCTGACTCTGAGCTCTTTGGACCCAGTTTGTCCAGTCCCTGTTTTATACTTTTGGATTTATTTATTTATTATTGACACATTTCCTCAAATGTTAAATGTGGTTTGATATGAATGGAAGGCCCGGTGTTTGCACGTTCTACCTGTGCTGTGACCCTGAAGAGCTTTTCATGGAAACATGACATCATTAGAAACAAACCGAGCAAACATGAAGTGTTGATGTGATTAAAGTGTTCAGAGTCCAACAGCAGCCGACGTATCGTCTCATCAGAGACGTTTGTGCAAAAGAAGAGTTTATAAAAACACTGTTGGACCTGATGATCCTCATTCTTTTTGCCTCCAAATTCTCTGCATACTTTTATGAACAA
This sequence comes from Rhinogobius similis, assembly GCA_019453435.1. Taxonomy (NCBI): domain Eukaryota; kingdom Metazoa; phylum Chordata; class Actinopteri; order Gobiiformes; family Gobiidae; genus Rhinogobius; species Rhinogobius similis. The sequence goes on from CM033626.1 coordinate 40,111,968, forward strand.
CTAACTGGAAATGATTTTTAAAATGTTTCCTTCAGCGATGAGAAAAGGATTGAACAGGTTTGTCAGGTTTGTTCTTTTGTCTCTCCCTGCGTCATGGTTTTGAAACAGACAATTAAATACAGCCCATATTCCACAGACTCCTCTCTCTGTGTCTCCTTTATAAACCCTGCTCCTCTTCAGTGTCTCAGACTCTGCTCCAGACTCTGCTCCAGACTCTGCTCCAGACTCTGCTCCAGACTCTGCTCCAGACTCTGCTCCACACTCTGCTCCAGACTCTGCTCCAGACTCTGCTCCAGACTCTGCTCCAGACTCTGCTCCAGACTCTGCTCCAGACTCTGCTCCAGACTCTGCTCCACACTCTGCTCCAGACTCTGCTCCAGACTCTGCTCCAGACTCTGCTCCAGACTCTGCTCCAGACTCTGCTCCAGACTCTGCTCCAGACTCTGCTCCAGACTCTGCTCCAGACTCTGCTCCAGACTCTGCTCCAGACTCTGCTCCACACTCTGCTCCAGACTCTGCTCCAGACTCTGCTCCAGACTCTGCTCCTTCTCCAGGTAACACTCTTCTGTTCCTCACATTTAGACAGAGTTTAAACTAAACTATTATCAGGAGGAAACTGTTTTTAATCTGAATAAACTGTTGTAAACAGGATATTATTATCACTGAACAAACACAAAGAGAAGAAAGACTGATGTCGACACAAAAGAGACGTTTGATGGAACTTATTCATGTTTAGATGAAAAACAACTCCAATAATATCATTTATTGTGATAAGTCCACAAATCAGATCCTGCTCAGATGTTTGTGTGAACAGAGCCTCTGTCCACGGCTTTAATTCACCTCAATATTTGTTTGACACATTTATTTCTGACACAAATAAATAGCTGCAAAGAAAATGTGTTAATGTTTTAGAAAATAAAACTCTGTCATAAAAGAACAACTCATGATTTTAGACCAAATCCTTGAATCCAAATCAAAGTCCAAATGTCAGAAAATAAAGCCGTGAGAAAAAGAAGTTTAAGAAGTAAACTTGTCAACACAGTTTGATGGATTCTGCTCAAAGTCCTATATTTTGAAGTGACTTTTGTCTCAGCGTCACGTGGTAAATCTTTTCTGCTCAAACAGGATTCTGATGAAGAATTTAGACAAGTTTGTTTTGGAGCAAAAACTAAAGTCAAGTCTTTGGTCAAAGCTGTCCATTTCTAAATGACTCTCTGTAAATGACAGACAGGGGGCGCTCTGGGACCAAAAGGAACTGCTGCTGTTTCTGCAGGTGATTGTGATGAACCAACAGAAGCGCCTTGAAAATGCACAGAAAAACAGGTGACTTTAAACCACATCAACAGGATTCTTCACATTTAAATCAAACCAGATTGGATTCTTTTGACAACAATTGAATGTTTAATGCAGATGTTTTATAAAAGTAACGTTTAGAACAAAGAGGCATTTCATATCTTTATTGAAATTCACACAAACTCGTTTGGAGTTCTTTAAAAACTGAGAATCTTTGGGTCTGACCCTCAGGCTGGAAATGATCGAATCTAAGAGACAAACCAGACGGACTTTGTCCCTGTCAGACCCTGTCAGAGCCTGTCAGACCCTGTCAGAGCCTGTCAGACCCTGTCAGACCCTGTCAGACCCTGTCAGATCCTGTCAGACCCTGACCCTGTCAGGCCCTGTCAGACCCTGTCAGACCCTGTCAGACCCTGTCAGTCCCTGTCAGAGCCTGTCAGAGCCTGTCAGAGCCTGTCAGACCCTGTCAGACCCTGTCAGACCCCGTCAGACCCTGTCAGACCCTGTCAGACCCTGTCAGTCCCTGTCAGACCCTGTCAGACCCTGTCAGTTAGACCCTGTCAGACCCTGTCAGGCCCTGTCAGACCCTGTCAGTCCCTGTCAGACCCTGTCAGACCCTGTCAGTCCCTGTCAGTCTCTGTCAGACCCTGTCAGACCCTGTCAGACCCTGTCAGTTAGACCCTGTCAGACCCTGTCAGACCCTGTCAGTCCCTGTCAGTCCCTGTCAGACCCTGTCAGGCCCTGTCAGACACTGTCAGACCCTGTCAGACCCTGTCAGTCCCTGTCAGTCTCTGTCAGACCCTGTCAGACCCTGTCAGACCCTGTCAGTTAGACCCTGTCAGACCCTGTCAGACCCTGACCCTGTCAGACCCTGTCAGACCCTGTCAGTTAGACCCTGTCAGACCCTGTCAGTTAGACACTGTCAGACCCTGTCAGTCCCTGTCAGACCCTGTCAGTTAGACCCTGTCAGACCCTGTCAGACCCTGTCAGACCCTGTCAGTTAGACCCTGTCAGTTCCTGTCAGACCCTGTCAGACCCTGTCAGACCCTGTCAGACCCTGACCCTGTCAGTCTCTGTCAGTCCCTGTCAGACCCTGTCAGACCCTGTCAGGCCCTGTCAGACCCTGTCAGTTAGACCCTGTCAGACCCTGTCACTCTGTCAGACCCTGTTAGTCCCTGGCAGTCCCTGTCAGACCCTGTCAGACCCTGTCAGACCCTGTCAGTTAGACCCTGTCAGACCCTGTCAGACCCTGACCCTGTCAGACCCTGTCAGACCCTGTAAGACCCTGTCAGTTAGACCCTGTCAGACCCTGTCAGTCCCTGTCAGACCCTGTCAGTTAGACCCTGTCAGGCCCTGTCAGACCCTGTCAGTTAGACCCTGTCAGTTCCTGTCAGACCCTGTCAGACCCTGTTAGTCCCTGTCAGTCCCTGTCAGTCCCTGTCAGACCCTGTCAGACCCTGTCAGACCCTGTCAGACCCTGACCCTGTCAGACCCTGTCAGACCCTGTCAGTTAGACCCTGTCAGACCCTGTCAGTTAGACCCTGTCAGACCCTGTCAGTCCCTGTCAGACCCTGTCAGTTAGACCCTGTCAGGCCCTGTCAGTTAGACACTGTCAGACCCTGTCAGTCCCTGTCAGACCCTGTCAGTTAGACCCTGTCAGACCCTGTCAGACCCTGTCAGACCCTGTCAGTTAGACCCTGTCAGACCCTGTCAGTTAGACACTGTCAGACCCTGTCAGTCCCTGTCAGACCCTGTCAGTTAGACCCTGTCAGACCCTGTCAGACCCTGTCAGTTAGACCCTGTCAGTTCCTGTCAGACCCTGTCAGACCCTGTCAGACCCTGTCAGACCCTGACCCTGTCAGTCTCTGTCAGTCCCTGTCAGACCCTGTCAGACCCTGTCAGGCCCTGTCAGACCCTGTCAGTTAGACCCTGTCAGACCCTGTCACTCTGTCAGACCCTGTTCGTCCCTGGCAGTCCCTGTCAGACCCTGTCAGACCCTGTCAGACCCTGTCAGACCCTGTCAGTTAGACCCTGTCAGACCCTGTCAGACCCTGTCAGACCCTGTCAGACCCTGTCAGTTAGACCCTGTCAGACCCTGTCAGTTAGACACTGTCAGACCCTGTCAGTCCCTGTCAGACCCTGTCAGTTAGACCCTGTCAGACCCTGTCAGACCCTGTCAGACCCTGTCAGTTAGACCCTGTCAGTTCCTGTCAGACCCTGTCAGACCCTGTCAGACCCTGTCAGACCCTGTCAGACCCTGACCCTGTCAGTCTCTGTCAGTCCCTGTCAGACCCTGTCAGACCCTGTCAGACCCTGTCAGGCCCTGTCAGACCCTGTCAGTTAGACCCTGTCAGACCCTGTCACTCTGTCAGACCCTGTTAGTCCCTGTCAGACCCTGTCAGACCCTGTCAGACCCTGTCAGACCCTGTCAGTTAGACCCTGTCAGACCCTGTCAGACCCTGACCCTGTCAGACCCTGTCAGTCCCTGTAAGACCCTGTCAGTTAGACCCTGTCAGACCCTGTCAGTCCCTGTCAGACCCTGTCAGTTAGACCCTGTCAGGCCCTGTCAGACCCTGTCAGACCCTGTCAGTTAGACCCTGTCAGTTCCTGTCAGACCCTGTCAGACCCTGTCAGTTAGACCCTGTCAGTTCCTGTCAGACCCTGTTAGTCCCTGTCAGTCCCTGTCAGTCCCTGTCAGACCTTGTCAGACCCTGTCAGACCCTGTCAGACCCTGTCAGACCCTGACCCTGTCAGACCCTGTCAGACCCTGTCAGACCCTGTCAGTTAGACCCTGTCAGACCCTGTCAGTTAGACCCTGTCAGACCCTGTCAGTCCCTGTCAGACCCTGTCAGTTAGACCCTGTCAGACCCTGTCAGACCCTGTCAGTCCCTGTCAGTCAGACCCTGTCAGACCCTGTCAGTCCCTGTCAGTCAGACCCTGTCAGACCCTGTCAGACCCTGTCAGACCCTGTCAGTTAGACCCTGTCAGACCCTGTCAGTCCCTGTCAGACCCTGTCAGACCCTGTCAGACCCTGTCAGTCAGACTCTACTTTTCATTTCAGTTTGAGTCGAGAACCAAATGTAAACTTTAGAGTTTGGTGCAAATAGTTGAATTGTGTTTGAACCAAACCTTTGTCATGATCAAAGCAGCGTAAAAACTACACGAGGAAGAATAAACAGGAAATACATGAATGAAATGAAAATGACACGGAGCACGTGCAGACTGGACTGGATCAACAAATGTCACAAAATACAACATTCACAAATAGAAAGCACAGTCTGGTGCCTCCCTCCACTTTCTCAAAGCTGCAACAAGTATTTGGAATGATTTGGGAGAAAGTTCTGCGTCAGCGCCACCTAGTGGACCATTTAAGACACAAACAAAGACAAAGACAAAAACTCACTGTGTTTTGTTTCACAGAGATCTGGCTCCGAGAAGGCCTCTCTTTGATCCAGAATGTATAGAAAGAAACAGGCCCAAGGCCAAGGCCAAGGCCAAGGCCCCGGTCCAGGCCCCGGTCCCGGTCCAGGCCCCGGTCTACTACCACTTCCATGAGAACAAAGCTGAGCTTCAATGCAGAATCCAATGAAGAAAAGTAAATATTCAAACATTTAAACTCTGACCTTTTCTCTCTGAACCCTTCACTGTCCCTGAGGACGGGAGGGCATCTGAGTTAACCTCTTGTGTGTTACAGGAGTGTGGGAGGGCATCTGAGTTAACCTCTTGTGTGTTACAGGAGTGTGGGAGGGCATCTGAGTTAACCTCTTGTGTGTTACAGGAGTGTGGGAGGGCATCTGAGTTAACCTCTTGTGTGTTACAGGAGTGTGGGAGGGCATCTGAGTTAACCTCTTGTGTGTTACAGGAGTGTGGGAGGGCATCTGAGTTAACCTCTTGTGTGTTACAGGAGTGTGGGAGGGCATCAGGAGCAGCTGAAGACGTGAAAACATGTCCAGAGTTCAGACGCCGAGTCAAAGTGGGATTTATTCTGGTTCAAACCCGTCAGTTTCAGACGTTTCTTTCTAAAAGTATAAAGTGTGTTTCTCAGTCGTTTGAACACGTTACATTCACCACAGTCACATTTAAACTGCAGCACAAACATCTGTGACTCTTTGTCCAAATGTCAAACGTTAAAGTGTCCGTTTGTGTTTTATATAAAGTCAGATTTATGTTTTTCAGACACAAACTTTAAACTGTTCTATTCCAAGACCAAGGACTAAACCAGGACTAAACCAGGTCTAAACCAGGTCTAAACCAGGACTAAACCAGGACTAAACCAGGTCTAAACCAGGACTAAACCAGGTCTAAACCAGGACTAAACCAGGTCTAAACCAGGTCTAAACCAGGTCTAAACCAGGTCTAAACCAGGTCTAAACCAGGACTAAACCAGGTCTAAACCAGGACTAAACCAGGACTAAACCAGGTCTAAACCAGGACTAAACCAGGTCTAAACCAGGACTAAACCAGGACTAAACCAGGACTAAACCAGGACTAAACCAGGTCTAAACCAGGACTAAACCAGGACTAAACCAGGACTAAACCAGGACTAAACCAGGTCTAAACCAGGACTAAACCAGGTCTAAACCAGGACTAAACCAGGACTAAACCAGGACTGAACCAGGACTAAACCAGGACTGAACCAGGTCTAAACCAGGACTAAACCAGGACTAAACCATGTCTGTTCCATGACAACGACTCAACGGCAACAAGACCTGGTTTAGTCTCACTCACTACACTTTTCTGTTTTATTCTAATCTCACCAACTGTACATTTTAGTCTATTTTATTTAAATTTCTTCTTAATGTCAGATTCATTTTTGTTGCACTTTTGGCCAAAACAAGTTCCTGTTTGTGATTTTTCTTAAACCTTTTTCTGATTCTGATATTTTCTTTGGCTCAAACTCCAAATGAATGAATGTGTTTTATTTGATCCTTTATTAAATATTAAAGTTCTTTATTTCATATTGTGTCCTTCTTTTGTCCTGATCATTTGAAGAGTTAGCATTAGCATTAGCATTAGCATGTGGTCCACCTTTGTGTTTCAAATGTTCTTTTGTTGGTGTCATTTGTCGTTGCTTCATGTCAGAACCACAGCTGACAGTAAAGATCACACTGTTCTGAGATTGAGACGCTTTTCTTTGTGCTTTACATTTGTTTAGGATCAGAACCAAGATGGCCGCCGCCGGCACAGCTCAAGTGTCTGCATCAGATGATTATTATTAGAGTTATTACAGGCATTTCAATGGGAATTATCCCTCCATTAAATAAACAGCTTTGACACAAATCTATTCAGACAAAGTGCAGACCGTTTTGTTTTGACGGACGAAGAGCGGGAAAATATTGGTCCTTCACACGGAGAAGAACAAAGTCACGTGTTTGGAGTGAATTCTGCCGAAAAGCGTGTCACGTTTTGTAACAGCAGCAGGTCAAAGTGCTCACGATTCACAGGGAAATGCAGACACAAGTGGCCCGTCGTTACCACGTGTTTACGGACCGTCCCGTCGCTCACAAACACTGGACTGAAAACTCCTGCAATGGAGAGGATGAATGGATGATTGTGGCTGCAGGAAGAAGCTCTCAGAGAAATGGACGACAAACGGAAAATGGAACAAACACAAGCGTCTCATTCAGAGTTTGATCTAGAAAGAGACAAACCTGACAAACTCTGGACAAACTGGACTTTTACTCCTTTTTTCTGTCGTCGTTGGTTTCATTTCGTCTGATTCCTGTTCTCTGCCGCTCTCTGGACGTGGGCTGTTGTTTTGTTCTGTGTTTAATGAAAAATGAACAAATAAATGAATGAATCCATTGAACCAGAGCCACGTCCAGGAGCTGCCTCCGAGCTCAGAATCCACTCAGAAAAGTCAGAGTGAGCTGCTCCTGTTTTAAATGTTGTTCTGGTGACTGTTTGTGTCTTTAATGCAGCCGTCTGTTCAAACACACTTTTCTCCTGATGTTTAGCCTCTGAAGATGACTTTATTTACCTCTTAAAGGCCAGAGCGGCACGATTAAACCAAATCCACACAAAACAACATTTTAATGGATGGAATTAACAAAACACAAAGACTGCAGTGTTTGAAGAGCAAGACTTTCTTCCACAAACGACAAAATGTGTCGCTTTGATTTGAATAAAAACTGGATTTGTTCAAACATGTTCAGAAGAGACAAAAAGAGACAAAAACGCGACCTAATGCAATAAAAAGTGACTAAAAGCAGCAAAAACGTGACTAAAAATGACAAAGGCACGTTTAAATGTGACAAACACAAACTGATGAAGAATATTTAAGCTTCACAAATGTATGAAACATTATAATCACAATATTTAAGAGTGGAACACCAAAGGCTGATTTAGCAGAGTTTAAGCTTCAGTTTTAGACAAAGCAAAGGCCTAGACTTATTATTCTGTTGACAATGTTTCTTCTACTTTTACTTATTATAAAAACTCAGAGCTTAGAGGAAGTCGCTGGAGCAAATGTGCACTGGAGGCTCATTTAGGTCAGTACTGGAGGCGGCCACTAGGAGGAGGCAGTCTGTAACTACTGCAGCAAGAAAATACAGCTGTGAGGAACCTGTGAAGGAGCTCAAACAAATGGTGGTGAGATCATGGGTCAGTGAGTTTAGACTTGGGTTCAAAGAAGAAGAATGAGCCTCAAACTATGAAACCACAGAAGAAGAGCCGAGCTGTGGGGTCATGGTCCTGAATATAAACTATGAAACCACAGAAGAAGAGCCGAGCTGTGGGGAGATGGTCCTGAATATAAACTATGAAACCACAGAAGAAGAGCCGAGCTGTGGGGAGATGGTCCTGAATATAAACTATGAAACCACAGAAGAAGAGCCGAGCTGTGGGGAGATGGTCCTGAATATAAACTATGAAACCACAGAAGAAGAGCCGAGCTGTGGGGAGATGGTCCTGAATATAAACTATGAAACCACAGAAGAAGAGCCGAGCTGTGGGGAGATGGTCCTGAATATAAACTATGAAACCACAGAAGAAGAGCCGAGCTGTGGGGTCATGGTCCTGAATATAAACTATGAAACCACAGAAGAAAGAGCCGAGCTGTGGGGTCATGGTCCTGAATATAAACTATGAAACCACACAGAAGAAGAGCCGAGCTGTGGGGAGATGGTCCTGAATATAAACTATGAAACCACAGAAGAAGAGCCGAGCTGTGGGGAGATGGTCCTGAATATAAACTATGAAACCACAGAAGAAGAGCCGAGCTGTGGGGAGATGGTCCTGAATATAAACTATGAAACCACAGAAGAAGAGCCGAGCTGTGGGGAGATGGTCCTGAATATAAACTATGAAACCACAGAAGAAGAGCTGAGCTGTGGGGAGATGGTCCTGAATATAAACTATGAAACCACAGAAGAAGAGCCGAGCTGTGGGGAGATGGTCCTGAATATAAACTATGAAACCACAGAAGAAGAGCCGAGCTGTGGGGAGATGGTCCTGAATATAAACTATGAAACCACAGAAGAAGAGCCGAGCTGTGGGGTCATGGTCCTGAATATAAACTATGAAACCACAGAAGAAGAGCCGAGCTGTGGGGAGATGGTCCTGAATGTTCAGAGCTGTAAACTGGGCTGCGTTCTCTTTGTTTTCTTCTGGAGATCTTCTCTTGGTGAGGATCTCTGTGGGTTTGGACCATGATCTGGGACACTGTTGGAGGAGCTTTTTGCGTCTGTGAACCTCCCAGATCTTACATTTGACCAACGATGACGTTCTTTTTTGGACGATAAAGACTCGTTCGTCGTCTTCGTTGTGTCAAACATGCGAGCGTTATCCAGAAGAAATGATGACACAACAAAACGAATGCTGCTCCAGAGTTTGTGATGAAGAAAAGAGCAGCAGAGGACGTTCAGAGGACATTTGTCCTTTAACCAGAGTCTGTTCCATAGATTTAAAACATTCATTTATTCTTTTTATCCAAATCTGACAAAAGGAAACTCTGCTGGACGTGTTCAACATGAAAAGAAAGTGTGACTTATTTACATCAAACCAAACATTCTGGATGAATCAGAGTCAGTTTTTACTCCAAAAGCAAACATTTAAAACTCACACTAACATTTAATTTATTTATGTCATAGGACTTTTATCTGGATTCCACCTGGACTTTTGTCTCTAAAACTCATTTTTATTCAAATTAGCTTCAGGTTTAAAAGACAAATTGTCAAAACCAACAGAAGCCAAACTCGTGTCACTCAGGCCTTTAGTTCTTCAAACATTTAAGAAAATGTAGCCGGACTTTAAAGTGTGATGTTCCTCTTTGTTTCAGTGGAATCCGAGTAAATCAGACCCAAAACTCCAGAGTCTGAGCTTCACAAAGAGTCACACAATAGTTTGATCTAAAGGATCAGAATCAGCTTCAGTTTGAGCTCGTTTTAGTCAAACGTTTGAGGAAAAACCATGAAAATGTGACTTTAACCTTTGACTCGACTCAAACTCTTGCTCAGGGCTGGATTGTGTGATCTGGTGGCGCCCCCTGGTGGTCACTGCTGATACAAGCCACAAATACATTTGACTTTTAGTGCTGTGCTTCTCAAACTGTGGAGCACAAACTCCTTCTGTGCCTTAAAGCTCCTCTGACGGTCGGCTCTCATTTGAATCAAATGGATTTAAAAGTTTGTCATTTTAGTTTTAGTTTTAAATCATGTCAAACTGAAGACTCTCAGGAGCAGCTTTAAAGGACAAGAACCACATGAAAAATGAATCCGATTTTTACTTTAATTCAACAAAATAAAGGCGTCATGTGTTTTCATTTGTCAAATAAAATAATCTGTAACATTAGAGGAGTTTTTCTCCAGTTTGCAGGATTTGCAGGACACAATCCTTTGGTCTTGTACAAAGGTTTTGAATGATTTGTACAAAGACTTGGCCTCGTGGACGACCAAAAGGTTTGACAAACAATGAAAGCACGTGTTAAATATGGAATCTACAAATCACCATGAAATGTAAATGTCAGCTGTTTCTTCTTGTCTCTGTCTTTGTTTTTCTCGTCTTTGTCTTTGCTTTTATTTCCTTGGGCGTGGCATAATTCATTACTAGATCTCATTTATTATTTATTTATTAAAAAGGTGTGCAGCAGCGCCCTCACCTGGTCAAACAAACCTCGGGGCAAAATCAAACTTAAACACTAACTTTTCTGCAGCAGAAAACACAAAGAAACACAAAGACATGAACGACAAAAACAGAGATTTACTTTGAAAACACAATTTATTAATAAAAATAATTCACCAGAGAGTTTTTCCCCAAAGTAAAAGTGATTTAACCACAAAGTGCCGTCACATCTGAGCCTTGAGCTGCAGACAAACTTCTCCAGGACGTCCCACAGCCTGCGCCTCAGCTCGGAGAACATGACCGAAAAAGACCAAGAAGCCACTAAAACACCACTAAAGGCGACCAAAACCCAAGTGAAAGTGAAACTAGGACTAAAACACTGAAGTTAGTGAAAGAAACTCCTCTGAATCCACCAAAAACATGATTAAAACACAGCAAACAGAGACAAAACGTGATTAAAAACTACAAATATAATTAATCAACAAAAACATGTCTAAAAGTGAAAAACAGCAACTAAAACGTGAACAAAAGTGATAACAAGTGCACGTTTGGATTGACCTCTGCTCAGAGAATCTTTAGTGACAGAAACACATTAAATAAAGCTTTAGTGTCACCACATTTACATTTGTGAGTGAAGAACATGCCGTAATAATCATGGAGTTAAGTGTCAAGCTTTTGACTCCAGAACATCATTATCATTAAAGAATGTTGTGTCCAGTCCAAGCTCAGAAACTCTCCAAAGATGTTTGAGAAACACACCAGAAAAAAGATGTCAGACCAGCAGAAGGCGCACACTTTGTCCTCAGCATTACATTTAATTATGATTTAACATTTGAAATGGTTTTAAGATAATTACATCTGAACTGTTTTATGTTCTGATGGTGAAACCTTCCATAATGTGTCCTTCTTAAAGGCTCAGGGGACATTCATCAGATAAAACACATCCATCCAAAAAGAGGAGCAGAGTGTGTCCCATAGAACTAGAAGAAGAAGAAAGCAACAGCAGCGCCCCCTGTTGGTCAAACTGTGCCACACACGCCTGTTATTACAGCAACAAGAGCAAAACCCACAGGAACAGATCAGGTTTGATTTATTATTCCCACTTTTCTTCTTTTGGTCTTGGATTAGAAGTGTTTATAATAAACATAAGTTTAGTTTAGGTTCATTTATTCACAGACGGACAACAGACTTCATTAGATTTATACAAATATGACTTTATATCAAACACACACATATGACTTTATATCAAACACACACATATGACTTTATATCAAACACACACATATGACTTTATATCAAACACACACATATGACTTTATATCAAACACACACATATGACTTTATATCAAACACACACATATGACTTTATATCAAACACACACATATGACTTTATATCAAACACAAACAGACACTTGACCTTTTGACATTTGGACAAAGAGTCACAGATGTTTGTGCTGCAGTTTAAATGTGACTGTGGTGAATGTAACGTGTTCAAACGACTGAGAAACACACTTTATACTTTTATCAATAAACGTCTGAAACTGACGGCTTTGAACCAGAATAAATCCCACTTTGACTCGGCGTCTGAACTCTGGACATGTTTTCACGTCTTCAGCTGCTCCTGATGCCCTCCCACACTCCTGTAACACACAAGAGGTTAACTCAGATGCCCTCCCACACTCCTGTAACACACAAGAGGTTAACTCAGATGCCCTCCCACACTCCTGTAACACACAAGAGGTTAACTCAGATGCCCTCCCACACTCCTGTAACACACAAGAGGTTAACTCAGATGCCCTCCCACACTCCTGTAACACACAAGAGGTTAACTCAGATGCCCTCCCACACTCCTGTAACACACAAGAGGTTAACTCAGATGCCCTCCCACACTCCTGTAACACAAGAGGTTAACTCAGATGCCCTCCCGTCCTCAGGGACAGTGAAGGGTTCAGAGAGAAAAGGTCAGAGTTTAAATGTTTGAAAGTTTACATTTCTTCAGTGGATTCTGAGCTGAAGGTCAATAGTGAGTTCATGGACCTGGTCAGGACTGGACTGGTCCTGGTCCTGGTCCTGTCGTTGGTCCTGGTCCTGTCGTTGGTCCTGGACCTGTGGTTGGTCCTGTCGTTGGTTCTTTCTGTAGATTGTGGATCAGAGAGAGTCCTGCTCTGAGTCAGAGCCAGATCTCTGTGAAACAAAACACAGTGAGTTTTTGTCTTTGTCTTTGTTTGTGTCTTAAATGGTCCACTAGGTGGCGCTGACGCAGAACTTTCTCCCAAATCATTCCAAATACTTGTTGCAGCTTTGAGAAAGTGGAGGGAGGCACCAGACTGTGCTTTCTATTTGTGAATGTTGTATTTTGTGACATTTGTTGATCCAGTCCAGTCTGCACGTGCTCCGTGTCATTTTCATTTCATTCATGTATTTCCTGTTTATTCTTCCTCGTGTAGTTTTTACGCTGCTTTGATCATGACAAAGGTTTGGTTCAAACACAATTCAACTATTTGCACCAAACTCTAAAGTTTACATTTGGTTCTCGACTCAAACTGAAATGAAAAGTAGAGTCTGACTGACAGGGTCTGACAGGGTCTGACAGGGTCTGACAGGGTCTGACAGGGACTGACAGGGTCTGACAGGGTCTGACAGGGTCTGACAGGGACTGACAGGGTCTGACTGACAGGGTCTGACAGGGTCTGACAGGGACTGACAGGGTCTGACAGGGTCTGACAGGGACTGACAGGGTCTGACAGGGTCTGACAGGGACTGACAGGGTCTGACAGGGTCTGACAGGGTCTGACAGGGTCTAACTGACAGGGTCTAACTGACAGGGTCTGACAGGGACTGACAGGGTCTGACAGGGACTGACAGGGTCTGACAGGGTCTGACAGGGTCTGACAGGGTCTGACAGGGTCTAACTGACAGGGTCTAACTGACAGGGTCTAACTGACAGGGTCTGACAGGGACTGACAGGGTCTGACAGGGACTGACAGGGTCTAACTGACAGGGTCTGACAGGGTCTGACAGGGTCTGACAGGGTCAGGGTCTGACAGGGTCTGACTGGGACTGACAGGGTCTGACAGGGTCTGACAGGGTCTGACAGGGACTGACAGGGACTGACAGGGACTGACAGGCTCTGACAGGGTCTGACAGGCTCTGACAGGGTCTGACAGGGACTGACAGGGTCTGACAGGGTCTGACAGGGTCTGACAGGGTCTGACAGGGACAAAGTCAGTCTGGTTTGTCTCTTTAGATTCGATCATTTCCAGCCTGAGGGTCAGACCCAAAGATTCTCAGTTTTTAAAGAACTCCAAACGAGTTTGTGTGAATTTCAATAAAGATATGAAATGCCTCTTTGTTCTAAACGTTACTTTTATAAAACATCTGCATTAAACATTCAATTGTTGTCAAAAGAATCCAATGTGGTTTGATTTAAATGTGAAGAATCCTGTTGATGTGGTTTAAAGTCACCTGTTTTCCTGTGCAGTTCCACACATGTCCACAGAGGGGCGCTGCTGTTCTTTCATCACAATCCTGTTTGAGCAGAAAAGATTTACCACGTGACGCTGAGACAAAAGTCACTTCAAAATATAGGACTTTGAGCAGAATCCATCAAACTGTGTTGACAAGTTTACTTCTTAAACTTCTTTTTCTCACGGCTTTATTTTCTGACATTTGGACTTTGATTTGGATTCAAGGATTTGGTCTAAAATCATGAGTTGTTCTTTTATGACAGAGTTTTACTCAGAGTCTGGAGCATTTTCTAAAACATTAACACATTTTCTTTTCAGCTATTTATTTATGTCAGAAATAAATGTCTCAAACAAATATTGAGGTGAATTAAAGCCGTGGACAGAGGCTCTGTTCACACAAACATCTGACCAGGATCTGATTTGTGGACTTATCACAATAAATGATATTATTGGAGTTGTTTTTCATCTAAACATGAATAAGTTCCATCAAACGTCTCTTTTGTGTCGACATCAGTCTTTCTTCTCTTTGTGTTTGTTCAGTGATAATAATATCCTGTTTACAACAGTTTATTCAGATTAAAAACAGTTTCCTCCTGATAATAGTTTAGTTTAAACTCTGTCTAAATGTGAGGAACAGAAGAGTGTTACCTGGAGAAGGAGCAGAGTCTGGAGCAGAGTCTGGAGCAGAGTCTGGAGCAGAGTCTGGAGCAGAGTCTGGAGCAGAGTCTGGAGCAGAGTCTGGAGCAGAGTCTGGAGCAGGGTCTGGAGCAGAGTCTGGAGCAGAGTCTGGAGCAGAGTGTGGAGCAGAGTCTGGAGCAGAGTCTGGAGCAGAGTCTGGAGCAGAGTCTGGAGCAGAGTCTGGAGCAGAGTCTGGAGCAGAGTCTGGAGCAGAGTCTGGAGCAGAGTCTGGAGCAGAGTCTGGAGCAGAGTCAAAGTGTCACTGAGGAAAAGGGAACAGTGACGCGTTTGTGCAGTGAAGTAGGAGGGAACAAGCACAACCACGTGACAGTCTTGTTCTGTTTTCATGTTCTGCACCAATCAGGATTGTGCTCCTACAGATTGACCAATAGAAATCAGCCAATGATTCTCTGTGTTTGCAGTGACTCCACAGCCCACAGTCAAGAGTGAAACTACAATTGTTTTATTCCCAATTTTCTTCTTTTGGTCTTGAAATAGAAGAGTTTATAATAAAAGACTTTTAAAGTGTATTTACATTTGTTCAAAGCCTTTGCATAAGTACATTGTATGTGTTTAATTCTTGTAAAGCCCAGAGCAGCACAAAGTGCAGACACTGCTCTCAGATTTAGTGAAGGATTTCTATCTAAACATGAAGTTCTGCTCCTTTGTCCTTTGGATTCAAATGATCTGAGTTTTTTCCTCTCTGTCCTGTTTTAGCTCAAACTTAAATGAACTCAATGTGGAATTAATACATATTTTACATTTTCAATCTGACTCTTGATTTTTCTACTTTATTTTATTTTTATAGGCGTCACATAAAGAGGTGACACATAATTTTCGCCAGGGAAGACACACGGGCAATCCAGTTGAGCGTACGGGATTGGATGTGACTGAGGCAAAAAAAAAAAAAAAAAAAAATAGGAGGGGCGTGTCTCTTTAAATATCGCTCGTGCTCCTGCACCGGGCCAGAGGCAGAAAGACTCTTCATTCAGCTCCGTCTGTGTAAATGGACAAATAAGTGAGTAATGATGTTCCATTATAGAGCTTTTCTCCACATTCTATAATTATTAGTGGGTGTTGGTTGTTACTTCATTCTGTCCTTCTGTATTGTGTGGATTTAATGCAGTGTCTCATCCAAACACTTTTCTTAATCCGAGGCACTTCTATGTTTTATGTTACATTTCATTTGAAATAAACCTCCCCTTTCGAGGTTTACCGTAATAAAAACATATGCCGCTGCCACCGTGTTAAAGTGTTGGGTTTTTGTATATGTAGGAGACAGAATAGGGCTTCACGGTACTTTGTGGTGTGTGGATGTTTCAGGTGGTGAGGGGGTGGAGCTCACCTGGGTGTGTGTGTGCGCATGTGTATAAAGGTGTGCACTTACCTGCAGCACAGTTGTTGAGTGTCAGGGAAGGGTAGCCGTAATTTTTGTTGACCGCCTGTCAATGCCTGGTTTTATCACAATCTACACCGTTTACCACACTGTGCGTCATGTCCATCCTCTGTCTGCTGCGCTGCTGATAGCTGCTTGTGTAAATAAAACAACAAACGCATGTTGGATCTCAGCGTATTTGTTCACAATAGTCTCCAAGCGCGTCACAAAGTACGAATCCAGGACCCTCCTCTGACCCTCACCGCGGCATCAAGGTTTGTCAAGGAAGCCGCTACAGTATATTTTGTATTATTTTTAACAATCATCAGCGTCAACTCTCCTTCTTACACTGTCTGGCTTCAACTTGTAACAACAATGTGTGGTCGCCCCCTAGCGGCAGATCTTATATGGCTAATACAAAACAACATACCATATTGTTACAGCTTTAACACTCAGTATTTCAGTGACATTTTATTCTGTTCAATGTCCAGTTTTATTGATTACATTGTTTAATGTATTGTATTATGGTTTTATATTTTTAAATGTTGGAAAGCACTTGAGTGTTGTGAGGGCCACATACATAAAGGAGGACAGAGCTGAAATGAATTTAAATCTTGTATAAGTTGTAAATCACATGGACAGGATTGAATTGAGAAAAGGGCTATTTTTTCTCATTATCATTATTATTATTTTTGTCTCTGATTTGAAAATACAATGACACAACACCAGACACTACTGAAGCCTGAGAACATGACCTGTGTCCCCAAATCTGAGAAAAGTGCAAGCAGAGTCTGATCTGTCCAGAGAGAGAGAACTCACTTTATTCTTCTAGTCCTTATTATTTTTCCTACAGTTCATTTATGTGAATATTCATTATATTTATTTGTCTCTGTTTTATTTAGAGCAGTCAAACTCAAGTTTAGAGGAACTCTGACACAGACCACGCCCTCATTAAGATGGTGAGGATTCTGTCTGTGTTAATCATCTAAAAGAACCACTGTCCACTCTTTACTCTGCAGGTGATGAAGGACCAGCGCCCCTCTGTGGACATGTGTGGAACTGCACAGGAAAACAGGTGACTTTAAACCACATCAACAGGATTCTTCACATTTAAATCAAACCAGATTGGATTCTTTTGACAACAATTGAATGTTTGTTGTGACAGAGCTGCACTTTTTATGTCAAACTATAATTCACATCTATTTAATCTCACAATTGTGTAGAATCTCTGCTCTAATATAAAGAGACATTCACAAAGAACAGCTTTAAGTCCATCAAATCCAGACTCTTTAAACACCACAAGAACAAAACTCTGTCAACATTGAGTCCAGAACAAGATCCAAACAGGATTTTACACAAAGACTCAGGAATAATATGTGTTTGTTTCACAGAGATCTGTCTTTGACTCAGAGCAGAACTCTGTGTGATCCACAATCTACAACAAGAACCAGGACCAGGACCGGGACCAACGACAGGTCCAGGACCAACCACAGGACCAGGACCTGGAACTGGACCAGGACCAGGTCCAAGATCTGGACCTGGATCAGGACCAGGACCAGGAGCATGAGCAGATCCTGGTCCATGAACTCACCACTGAACTTCAGCTCAGAATCCACTGAAGAAAAGTAAATATTCCATGTTTAAACCAGGACTGAACCAGGACTAAACCAGGACTAAACCAGGACTAAACCAGGACTGAACCAGGACTGAACCAGGACTAAACCAGGACTAAACCAGGACTGAACCAGGACTGAACCAGGACTAAACCAGGACTAAACCAGGACTAAACCAGGACTAAACCAGGACTAAACCAGGACTAAACCAGTCTCAGTGCTACAGGAGTGTGGGAGGGCATCTGAGTTAACCTCTTGTGTGTTACAGGAGTGTGGGAGGGCATCTGAGTTAACCTCTTGTGTGTTACAGGAGTGTGGGAGGGCATCTGAGTTAACCTCTTGTGTGTTACAGGAGTGTGGGAGGGCATCTGAGTTAACCTCTTGTGTGTTACAGGAGTGTGGGAGGGCATCTGAGTTAACCTCTTGTGTGTTACAGGAGTGTGGGAGGGCATCTGAGTTAACCTCTTGTGTGTTACAGGAGTGTGGGAGGGCATCAGGAGCAGCTGAAGACGTGAAAACATGTCCAGAGTTCAGACGCCGAGTCAAAGTGGGATTTATTCTGGTTCAAACCCGTCAGTTTCAGACGTTTATTGATAAAAGTATAAAGTGTGTTTCTCAGTCGTTTGAACACGTTACATTCACCACAGTCACATTTAAACTGCAGCACAAACATCTGTGACTCTTTGTCCAAATGTCAAAAGGTCAAGTGTCCGTTTTGGATTTTATATAAAGTCAGATTTATGTTTTTCCCAGATAAATTTTATTATAAATTAGTCTATTCCAAGACCAAGGTCTGAACCAGGACTAAACCAGGACTAAACCAGGTCTAAACCAGGTCTAAACCAGGACTAAACCAGGTCTAAACCAGGACTAAACCAGGTCTAAACCAGGACTAAACCAGGACTAAACCAGGTCTAAACCAGGACTAAACCAGGTCTAAACCAGGACTAAACCAGGACTAAACCAGGACTAAACCAGGACTAAACCAGGACTAAACCAGGACTAAACCAGGTCTAAACCAGGACTAAACCAGGTCTAAACCAGGACTAAACCAGGACTAAACCAGGACTAAACCAGGTCTGTACTAAAGATGAGCAGCAGGTGGCGCTGTTTGAGCAAAATGTTAAAGTGGAGCTGGTTTCCATGACGACGACTCAACGGCAACAAGACCTGGTTTAGTCTCACTCCTTTATTTAAAATATTGCACTTTTCTGTTGTTTTATTCTAATTTAACCAACTGTACATTTTAGTCTATTTTATTTTATTTATTAGGTAATTGTTACTTTCATTCATTCCTTCTTTTATATATTTTGTCTGTATTTTATTCATTTTTGTTGCACTTTTGGCCAAAACAAGTTCCTGTTTGTGATTTTTCTTAAACCTTTTTCTGATTCTGATATTTTCTTTGGCTCAAACTCCAAATGAATGAATGTGTTTTATTTGATCCTTTATTAAATATTAAAGTTCTTTATTTCATATTGTGTCCTTCTTTTGTCCTGATCGTTTGAAGAGTTTAAACTGTTGCATTAGCATTAGCATTAGCATGTGGTCCACCTTTGTGTTTCAAATGTTCTTTTGTTGGTGTCATTTGTCGTTGCTGTAATCACAGTTATACGTTCTGTATTCTTATTCTGACTTGCTAAGGTTAACTTCAACGTTAACATCTCTTTAGCACCTGTTTTGTTCGCTCACAGTCCCGGTCACAAAGATAGATAATGGGCATCTAATCCTTTTATGACGTCCTTTCACGCTGAAGTCTGGCTTTAACTGGAAACACCACTGATGCTGTTGTTTTTGATAAACATTGATGTCACATATGTCGTTGCTCTGGTTTCACACTGATGTTTTATGTCGTCTCCTCATGATGTGATAACTATGTCTCCACCTGTGTCTTGTATAAAAAGCATGTGTTCTGATTGTCATGTACCTCCGTCGACCAGCAGAGGTCACTGTGTCGGGGAAAGGCCACTGTTCACTTTGGGACCAGTGAATAAATCAACTCATTGATCAGACTCATTCTCTCTGCATTTTTATTGTTTAACTTGTTTTAGAAATCCACAACAGCAATTCTCCCGTAACAGCACACTGAGGGTAAATGAATGAATGCAGTGAAAAGACCTGGGCCCAGGTTAGACCCTTGAGGGATCCCTGGAGCGAGGCTGAAGATGAGGAGTTCTTTAGTGGTTTCTGGACGTGTTGGTCGTGTGTCGCAGACGAAGGCTCGTTAACACCGGCTCCTGAATATTAATGGAGTTTATTCCAGAGAGCAGCGTCACACACAGACAGTCCCACCACAGCCGCCTCTGATCGCCCCAGTCCAGTGTCAGCTTTATGTTCTCCTGATTCCAGAAGGTGTGGGGGGCGCCGCCATCTTGTTTCGTTGTAGTTCACAGGGGGCGGAGCTCGACACAGAATCAGTTCTACTCGAGTAAAAGGCGTGTTCAGGAGTCGGTGCATGTGACGTGTCGTTCATTCAACGTTTGACACAAATCCATCGACTTTATGTCACATTTGAGCGACAGACTTTTCCCTCGTTCATCATTAGCTTTAACGGAGAAGCTCGTGTCTGATTCAAGGACAGAGTTGATGGATTAAATGTGTTTGATGTTTTTGTGATCTCGTCCTGTTTATTCAGAGTTTGCTGTTGCCTCTGGCCTCTTTAATGATGTTCACAAAGACATGAGGTGTAGCTTTTCTCATTTCAGATGTTCTTTTAGTTCTTAAGTTTTTAAATACTAAGAGGTCTGTGCTGAGTCCAGATCTAAGGATTCTTTTAGAGCAGAGTCGCTCTTTTTTAGAGCTTCCACAGTCTTCTTTGAGCCCAGGCAGGTTATTTTTCGTCAGCTTTACTTGGGGCTGAGTATTTTAAAATGAGCTCATTTAATGTCTTTATTCACACGTCCACGATCTCTTCACAGTTTGCGTCGTGTATTTTATCGTCCCAGTTTATCCTCTCAGTTCGTTTTCTAACATTTTTCTTTGGTTTGAGAGAGTTTAAAGGGCCTCTGACAGGTTGAACCACTCATTTAACTAAAACACAGTTAAGATAAATATATTTCAAATTGTGCTACAATCTTTACAAATTCTGTCCCAGTTTAGACACTTTTTTAGGTTTTTACTTTCACTTCCTGGTTGTAAATGATGACGTCACACTAGAAACCCTCCTGTACAGTGCACCAAAACTCACCGAATGTCACAGATTATTTTATTTGAAGAAGAAAAACTCCACACGAACCCCTTTATTTTGTTGAATTGAATGTTTAAAGGGTCAAAAAAGTGGTTTATTTTGTGTAAATGATGCATAACCTTTGACCCCAGTGTGACGTCATCAGTTTGTTTACTTCCTGTAGTTTTCGACAGATTTTTCGACTTTTCAGCTCCTGATTGGTGTAAAACATTGATATTTACCAGAGACATTAATGCACTGAACAAAGTCAACATTAGAAAATGGTACAAACCTGTCAGACGCACTTTCAGTTTCCTGTAGAGTCTCTGTTCTGTGGGTTTGGTCACTTTTGGGTCTTCGAGCGTTAGATTGTGGTCTGACGAACCTGTGACGACGTCATACGTTTTGGATCTGGTTCACAAGGACTAGATGGATTTCTCTGGACGTTGGAGCTTCAAAGGACGTTTTCTTCAAATGCATTTTTGTCCCTCGAGACACAAAGATCAGCCTCAAAGTCGATCCACACAAACTGTACAATCTGGACTCAACAGAACATGAGCACAACATGCTAATGCTAATGCTAATGCTAACTCTTCAAATGATCAGGACAAAAGAAGGACACAATATGAAATAAAGAACTTTAATATTTAATAAAGGATCAAATAAAACACATTCATTCATTTGGAGTTTGAGCCAAAGAAAATATCAGAATCAGAAAAAGGTTTAAGAAAAATCACAAACAGGAACTTGTTTTGGCCTAAAGTGCAACAAAAATGAATAAAATATTGACCAAATACATAAAAGAAGGAATGTATAAAAGGAAAAATTAAATAAAATAGACTTGGACTGTTTACAGAAAATGTACAGTTGGTGAGATTAGAATAAAACAGAAAAATACAACATTGAAATAAATAAAAAGGTCTAAACCAGGTCTTGTTGCAGTTGAGTCGTCGTCATGGAAACTGGCTCCACTTTCACATTTTTGATCAAACAGCGCCACCTGCTGCTCATCTTTAGAACAGACCTGGTTTAGTCCTGGTTTAGACCTGGTTTAGACCTGGTTTAGTCCTGGTTTAGTCCTGGTTTAGACCTGGTTTAGACCTGGTTTAGACCTGGTTTAGACCTGGTTTAGACCTGGTTTAGACCTGGTTTAGATCTTGGTCTTGGAACAGAACATTTTATAATAAAGTTTGTGGCTGAAAAACACACGAGCAGCAGAAAAATATGACTTCAAGAAAAATTTCAAGAAAGAGTTGTTTGAGACTTATCGCGTCTTCAGCTGCTCCTGATGCCCTCCCACACTCCTGCAACACACAAGAGGTTAACTCAGATGCCCTCCCACACTCCTGTAACACACAAGAGGTTAACTCAGATGCCCTCCCACACTCCTGTAACACACAAGAGGTTAACTCAGATGCCCTCCCACACTCCTGCAACACACAAGAGGTTAACTCAGATGCCCTCCCACACTCCTGTAACACACAAGAGGTTAACTCAGATGCCCTCCCACACTCCTGTAACACACAAGAGGTTAACTCAGATGCCCTCCCACACTCCTGTAGCACCGAGACTGGTTTAGTCCTGGTTTAAACATTGAATATTTACTTTTCTTCAGTGGATTCTGAGCTGAAGGTATCTAGTTCTCTCATGGACCTGGACCTGGTCAGGACTGGACTGGTCCTGTCGTTGGTCCTGTCGTTGGTCATGTCGCTGGTCCTGTCGTTGGTCCTGGTCCTGTGGTTGGTCCTGTGGTTGGTCCTGGTCCTGGTCCTGGTTCTTGTTGTAGATTGTGGATCACACAGAGTTCTGCTCTGAGTCAAAGACAGATCTCTGTGAAACAAACACATATTATTCCTGAGTCTTTGTGTAAAATCCTGTTTGGATCTTGTTCTGGACTCAATGTTGACAGAGTTTTGTTCTTGTGGTGTTTAAAGAGTCTGGATTTGATGGACTTAAAGCTGTTCTTTGTGAATGTCTCTTTATATTAGAGCAGAGATTCTACACAATTGTGACATTAAATAGATGTGAATTATAGTTTGACATAAAAAGTGGTTTAAAGTCACCTGTTTTCCTGTGCAGTTCCACACATGTCCACAGAGGGGCGCTGGTGCTTCATCACCTGCAAAGTAAAGAATGGACAGTGGTTCTTTTAGATGATTAACACAGACAGAATCCTCACCATCTTAATGAGGGCGTGGTCTGTGTACTGGAATCTGTGTCCTTTAAGTTCACACGATACACAAGACAGAATGAAGTAACAATCAGCACAGGAAGCTTAATCTTGTGGAGAAAATGTCGAGCGCACAGCACAGGAAATGCACTAATTCACCCTAAAGTGGGTAATAGGTTGCCCACCTGTCCCGCCTTTGGTTGTTCTGTCCCGCCTATGTCTACAGTGTCCCTCTCCTTCACTGGGGATTGAACACAGTCTGGTGCAGACATGTCAAACTGGAAGCCCCGTGATTTTTGTTGACCCTTGAGATGATTTGTATTTCATAGCTGTCTTAATGTATAAATGTATTATAATTATGTGTTATAATGCATTGCACGTTAGGCCTACACGCAGGGCCGCCGCTTCCATAAAGCACGTAACGCACAGCGCGTAGGGCACCAAGTGCTCTGAGGGGGCACCACATCGGCTGTGCCGTGGCCGCCCGTGGCGAAAACGAGCGGAGCCCACGCGGCGCCGCATTCCGCGCTCGCCAAAGTGAAGCGCATGCACGTCATTTAATAAAACCGCGACGCCAAGGGCTCTCTCTCTTTCCTCCTCGGCTCCTCCCTCAGAGAACAGGGATGGCCAAGACCCCAGGCAAAGTTTGAGAGATGAAGACGAGAGAGAGAGGGAGGAGCCTATTACCTGCCGCTCTGCAGCTAACGTCTGACTCTGAGGCGTTTAGGGGACATTTGGTGCGTGGGCTTTTATTGCACTTAATCCATGAATAAATATGATGCCAATGATACATTCACAATGACAACAGTTCCTGTGCATTTCTTAAAGCTGAATAAACTATTTTTATTCATTTTTTGCAAAAAATAAATAAACAAATTGTAGTAGTAGTAATCATTTACAGTTACCAATATTTTGTTTCTTTTACCCTTTGAACTCACCACCAATTGGCACAGAAGCCTCATATGATGACTTGATAAACAACTTTGCAGCTAGAAAATGTAGACGTACACATTTGTAGGAGCTTGTTAATGTTCACATATACTTCACTTGTTGGATGATTCTATCTATATTCGTATTTGCACTTTTTTTGGGTGATATTTGTTTTACACTTGAATATTTAAGTTTTATTTAGTTATTTAAGATATTTATTAATATTTTTTGTTGGCAACTTACATTTCCATCTTGTGTTTATAGTACTATATATTGTGTATTTACTTTAAGATAATAAAATGAACATGTAAGAAATGAAAGTAATTGTTGGTTTGGTCATTTAATGCGGGGCGGGGGGGGCACCATCAAGACATTTTGCATAGGGCACCAAAAAAGCTAGCAGCGGCCCTGCCTACACGGCTCCTCCCCCTCTGCTCCGGGTGATGACACGAAACCATAGACCGAACAAATCGATGGACTGTGGGAATGTGACGTCACAGAGTTTGGCTCCAGCCAAATGAAGCCCATCACGGCTAGCAGTTATAGCGGCTAAAGTGGAGCTAGCAGTTATAGCGGCTAAAGTGGAGCTAGCAGTTATAGCGGCTAAAGTGGAGCTAGCAGCTATAGAGGCTAAAGTGGAGCTAGCAGTTATAGCGGCTAAAGTGGAGCTAGCAGGTATAGCGGCTAAAGTGGAGCTAGCAGTTATAGGGGCTAAAGTGGAGCTAGCAGGTATAGCGGCTAAAGTGGAGCTAGCAGTTATAGCGGCTAAAGTGGAGCTAGCAGTTATAGAAGCTAAAGTGGAGCTAGCAGTTATAGCGGCTAAAGTGGAGCTAGCAGTTATAGCGGCTAAAGTGGAGCTAGCAGTTATAGCGGCTAAAGTGGAGCCAGACTCCATATTTAAATCCGAGTGCGTATCGTGGCCACATGGACCAATCAGGAGGAGGTTGTTAACGGTCTCCGCCCCTCGGTGGGAGGAGACGGCGGTAATGTGCGGCGCTAGCTGTCAATCAAACCTGTTGCTAACACGAGCGAAACCGGCCCCTGGAAAAGGAAGCATCTGATTGGTCAGTTATTATTGTAAGAACTTGATTTATGAACAACCAACGAGAAAAAAACACAGGATCATGTGGAGAGTCAGACATTTTAGTTCCAGATGTGAGTTTGACAGAAACAGTTACAGAGTAAAGGCTCCAGTGTCACAGGAAGAGGGCGGAGCTCGGCTTGATGGAACCTCCAGAGCTGCTATTTATGGAACAACTCGAACATTGTAAGCAAAATAAGTATAAGTATTTTCCTAAAGACATAAATTAACAGATATACAAACACTTTTTTCAAAATGAAATTATTACAAAAGCACATATTCTCTACCATTGGGCTAATTATGCTCCCAACATCAACTGGAATAAAGTCTGGATCTTGCCCAACAAGTGTTTTTTCAATAATAAAGTTAAAGAAATCTCAAAATCATTCACAAAATATACCCCGAAAAACATTGTTTAACAAATTCAAGAAAGATTTGGATATTAATTGTTCATTTTGTGGTTTAAATCCAGAAACTGTAGTTCATTTATTTTGGAAGGAAGTGACTCGGGTTTATTTCAACCCTTTTGTGTGAAAATTATAAAATGTACTATGAACATGAGCATGGACAAATTGTATCTTGTCAACTTAATATATTTTTTCCCCAAGAGTGTAAATTTGCTAATAAGAAACCTTTATTTAATGTTTTCTATAAGAAACTTGAACTGTATTTTAAAACTATTGAATCCTGTGATAACCCAAAGGCTCTGAAATCTGTGGAGATTTGGTCTCTTTGTGTATCTCAGCTGTAGAAGTTTTGTATTATTCATTTTATTTTGTTTATTTTTTTTATTGTAATATTTTTCTTTGTATTTTTCTTTATTTATTTCTCGTTGTGCTCTGCTCACCCCCTGGCAAATGTAAAAATTGTTATTTGGAAAAAAAAAATAATAAAAAAAAGGAACATTTTATACTGGAAATGCTTGTGTGCTATGTTTTCTTTTGTGTGTCTCGCCTGACACTCTGCGCCTGTTTCCAGCATCAGGTCTGAACAACAGCAACCAGCGACTTCTTATCTAGCAGCTCCTTATCTGGCGGCATTGAGGAGCAGAGTAAAGGCCAATTCATACTTCATAAGAAGTACGACCTTTGTTCGTGCGCCTCAGGCTGTAAGAACAAGAACAAAGTTCGTTTCGGCTCTGGCATTCATACTTCAGCTCAAGCGCCGCAGCCGAACTCCTTCAGACCCCGCCCCCCGTGATCCAGACCCCGCCCCCCGTGATCCCAACAACTGTGTCCACGCTGAGATTACCCCGTCGCTGACAGCTCAGTTGATATCGTTTTAGCAATGACAGATGTAGTTTGAGTGGATGAGAGAGGAGGAGGAAGAAGAAGGGAGGATGATGTTTGAAGATGAAGAGGATGACGACCTGCTTTTACATGCGCTGGAGGAGACAGAACGAAATGAGTGAAGATGGCATGTTCGGCCGCTAAATACGACGCGGGTCGTACAGGGCGAATAGTCTGCTCGTTCAACAAATGTGGGAGATAGATGAGGAGAGGCACTTCTCGTACTTCCGGATGTCAGCCCGTCGGTTTGACCACCTTGTCTTTAGGATAACACTATTTCTCCAACATGCGCCCAAGGAAATTTACCCCGCCCCTTTTGAAAAACTGGCCAATCAGAGCCTAGTTGACGCACAGCTCTGCCGAACAAAGTTGTGCTCAGCCGATGTGCCAAGAACAGGCTGCGAGAACAGCCGAACAGAGGCTGTAAGAACAAAATGACGTCATTTTGTTCTTACCGCCCGAGGCGCACAAACACGAAAGTCCGTACTTCTTATGAAGTATGAATTGGCCTTAAGACTCTGCTGTGAGAACATTTAGAGCAGGGACAGATAGGACCAGAGCTGTTTTTTGTATTAGACTCCTCTGTTAGGTTTTTTTTACTATTTTTCTAAATTAAAAATAATAATAATAATAAAGATTTCTGGGACTCAGTTCTTCCTTTAACCACATTTTGAACACGCAATGAGTTAACAAAAATAGGAAATTCCTTCAATACATATAATTATTGGGTCAAATAATGCATTAATTAAGATATTTTCTTAAACTAGTCTAGATATTTATGATTCAAATAACCTAATAACGTCAAAGATAAGAAAAAGGGCCTTTTATATATACACGTGTGACAAATAAGAGGATATATGTATATAATGTTAACATAATGCGTCTACCATCGATCTGTGTCAAAAACACATTTTATCTTGTCATTTGTTTCATTTAGCAACTTTTACAAACACAAAACCAGCGCCAGCGGGTGACGAGTGCTCGGTTAACGACGACCTGACACTCACCTGTGAGTCCCTTTAGTCCTAAATCATCGCACGAGACCGCGTTCTATGACTTCATTCACCACGTCTTGCAGCGGGACATCCATAAATGTTAGAAGAGGCTTTGGTCTCACCTGTGGAGCAGCAGCTGAGACGTCCCCACGCGCAGAAACACAGCACGAACCTCTTTCCCAAGTTTGACTAAAAAATCGCGAGGACGATCAGACGGAGCGAAGGAGTGCGGAGGGAGGCGGAACCTTGTGCGGAAAAGGAGTTACTGGATTGGTCATTTTCTAGTCCAAATGAAACTCCTCATGAGTTCCTAATTCTGATTGGTGGGCACTGGCAGCACTTATTTTAGTTATTGACCTTATTCAGCCCCGCCCACTTTTGCCTCTTTTTTACCACAGATCACACTTTTGTTGTAAACGCACTCCCATTGGACGAGAACTCTAATGATGAACGAGGGAAAAGTCTGAGGCTAAAATGTTACATAAAGTAGATTGATTTGTGTAAAATGTTTAATGAACACGAGCAACAACAAGTCACAACACAACGATTTCCTGAAAACGTCTTTTTAGTCGAGTAGAACTTATTTTCTGTTGAGCTCGTCTGCTCCGTGTGAACTACAACGGAAACAAGACGGCGGCGCGTACGACAACTTCAGGAATAAAGTGAATACATTTGTGAAGTTGCAGTTTGTGAAGAAAATTTGAAAAATAAAAGTATAAAACGACAGGAAGTGGAGCTGAATCCCTCTGATATCAACAAAATGTGATTTACAGTTAAACCATCATTCAACAAAATAAAGTGTTATCAGGGATTATTATTGATCAAATCCTGGTTTATTGTGTAATGTATGTGGATGTCTGGTTGCTATGGTAACAGTTGTGGAAATACCCCAGACACGCTGCAGGTGAACATTAAAAACCTACATTTAAAGATATCAGAATCAGAATCAGAATCAGAAGCGGTTTATTGCCATTGTCAGTGAAATTCACAAACATAGGAATTTGCTTCGGCGTAGGTGCAACATAAAGCAATGAGTAAGATATAAAAAATATATTAAAAGGCATGCATAAAAATTAAGAATAAAATAGACTAAGATAGACTATATACAGAATGTACAGTTGGCAGATGTGCAATGTGCAAATGAGTAGTGCAAATAGATTGTTCTTATATAATATATGGTTAAAGTGGCAGGTGTTACAAAGTGTTCATGAGTCCAACGGCAGAGGGAAAGAAACTGTTCTTGTGGCGGGAGGTTCTGGTCCGGATGGACCGTAGCCTCCTGCCCGAGGGGAGTGGCTCAAATAGTCCGTGTCCAGGGTGAGAAGGGTCAGCTGTGATCCGACCTGCTCGTCCCCGAGTCCTGGAGACACAGGTCCTTGTAGATGGAAGGCTGCAGCCGATCACCTTCTCAGCAGAGACACAATGCGCTGTAGTCTCTGTTTGTCCCTGGCTGTGGCTCCAGCACCACACGGTGATGGAGGAGGTGAGGATGGACCACACGGTGATGGAGGAGGTGATGGAGGAGGTGAGGATGGACCACACGGTGATGGAGGAGGTGATGGAGGAGGTGAGGATGGACCACACGGTGATGGAGGAGGTGAGGATGGACCACACGGTGATGGAGGAGGTGAGGACGGACCACATGGTGATGGAGGAGGTGAGGATGTACCACACGGTGATGGAGGAGGTGAGGATGGACCACACGGTGATGGAGGAGGTGAGGATGGACCACACGGTGATGGAGGAGGTGAGGATGGACCACACGGTGATGGAGGAGGTGAGGATGGACCACACGGTGATGGAGGAGGTGAGGATGGACCACACTGTGATGGAGGAGGTGATGGAGGAGGTGAGGATGGACCACACTGTGATGGAGGAGGTGATGGAGGAGGTGAGGATGGACCACACGGTGATGGAGGAGGTGAGGATGGACCACACGGTGATGGAGGAGGTGAGGATGGACCACACGGTGATGGAGGAGGTGAGGATGGACCACACGGTGATGGAGGAGGTGAGGATGGACCACACGGTGATGGAGGAGGTGAGGATGGACTCGATGATGGAGGAGGTGAGGATGGACTCGATGATGGAGGAGGTGAGGATGGACTCGATGATGGAGGAGGTGAGGATGGACCACACGGTGATGGAGGAGGTGAGGATGGACCACACGGTGATGGAGGAGGTGATGGAGGAGGTGAGGATGGACCACACGGTGATGGAGGAGGTGATGGAGGAGGTGAGGATGGACCACAGGGTGATGGAGGAGGTGAGGATGGACTCGATGATGGAGGAGGTGAGGATGGACCACACGGTGATGGAGGAGGTGAGGATGGACTCGATGATGGCCGCGTAGAACTGCACCATGATCTGCTGCAGCTTGTCTTTCCTCAGCTGCCGCAGGAAGTACATCCTCTGCTGGGCCTTCTTGATGATGGAGCTGATGGTCGGCTCCCACTTGAGGTCCTGGGTGATGGTGGTGCCGAGGAAGCGGAAAGAGTCTACGGTGGTGATGGGAGAGTCTGTCAGGGCGAGGGGGGGCAGGGGGGCTGAGACTTTCCTGAAGTCCACGATCATCTCCACTGTCTTCTGGGCGTTGAGCTCCAGGTTGTTATCGCTGCACCAGGACACCAGCCGGTCCACCTCCCTCCTGTAGACAGACTCATCGCCGTCCGAGATGAGTCCGATGAGGGTGGTGTCGTCTGCAAACTTGATCAGTTTTACAGAGTCGTGGCTGGAGTTGCAGCAGTTGGTGTCACAGGGAGAAGAGCAGAGGAGAAGTACACAGCCCTGTGGAGTTCCTGTGTTGATAGTCCGAGTCTCTGAGACATTCTTCCCCAGCCGCACGCACTGCCTCCGGTCCGTCAGGAAGTCAGTGATCCACCTGCAGATGGAGTCAGGCACGTGGAGCTGAGAGAGCTTGTCCTGGAGCAGAGCAGGGATGATGGTGTTGAATGCAGAGCTGAAGTCCACAAACAGGACCCTGGCGTAGGTTCCCGGGGAGTCCAGATGCTGCAGGATGAAGTGGAGGGCCAGGTCGATGGCGTCGTCTACAGATCTGTTGGCTCTGTAGGAGAACTGCAGTGGGTCCAGGGCGGAGGAGGTGAGGGACTTGAGATTGGGCAGGACCAGGCGCTCAAAGGACTTCATTTTATTTGTGAACTTCACCAAATCCTTCACTTTATTCTTTTTTTTATGGTTATTTCATTGTTTAAGGCATGTTTAGCCTGTTATTTCACTGTATTAAGACTTGTACTGTCACAGCGCCCCCTTCAGGCTGCGCATTGCAGTCTGAGGAGGTGAGCACAGATTTTTCTTTTACCAGTAAAATCATATAATTTCGGTATTTTGGCACTTTAGACTTTGTAAATTCATGGTAAAACATCACAGCTGAGAGTTTACAAATCCCCGTGTTTAGTTTGACCGTGAACCAAACGTTTTCATGTCATTTTGAAGGTTTACTGTGACCTCGTGCTTCAGAGTGGCTTCAGTGTCTTTGCTGCTGACAGGACTGAGCTGTGCTGCACAGACACAGAAGAGGATTTGTGTTTTCTATTATTTGTGCAGGTGTGTGCAAGGTTTTATAAAGTGTTAATATGTTATTCACTGGACATTTGAAACATCATATTTGTAATCGATGTATTTTATTTTTCACGTTAAAGTGTACATGCACTGTTGGTGGTGCTCAGTCTGCGCAATGCAACCTGAGGAGGGGCCTGAGCTGTGCACGAGACATGACATGAGGATTAGGGTTTTCTATTTGGTCAGCCGTGTCCTGTGGTCCTCCTTCAGTCAGCGCAGAACTCAAGAACACAACAAATAAAAAGGGGTTAACAGATGTGTAACCACTCACCATTAGACTTTTAATGAACAGAGCAGCTACGGCCAGGGCGAGCAGGATCACTGTAACCGAGGATTCAGGGGCAATAAAACAATAATGATGGACAATCAGAGCAAACGGAGCATAAATGTGACACACAGTGAGTCCTGCAGCCAGAGCCGCCGTGTCCACACTGAATGTTCACCAAATGTGTTTCTGGTTCAGTCCCTCCTTTGGTTCAGACACATTTCCTGCTGCGTTTTTGTTCCTGTTTGACACAGACTCCGCCCCGAAGTGACTGAAAACACTGACACACGATCTGTCGTGTTCAGAGCAGTGTCTCGACTGTAGGAAGAATGTTCTATTTAAGTGTATTTATTGTAAAACCTTGAGCTGAGGCTCTTTTGTTTTTACTGTCAGTGGAAGAAAAATCAAAAGTCAGATTGAAAATGTAAAATATGTATTAATTCCACATTGAGTTCATTTAAGTTTGAGCTAAAACAGGACAGAGAGGAAAAAACTCAGATCATTTGAATCCAAAGGACAAAGGAGCAGAACTTCATGTTTAGATAGAAATCCTTCACTAAATCTGAGAGCAGTGTCTGCACTTTGTGCTGCTCTGGGCTTTACAAGAATTAAACACATACAATGTACTTATGCAAAGGCTTTGAACAAATGTAAATACACTTTAAAAGTCTCTTTATTATAAACTCTTCTATTTCAACACCAAAAGAAGAAAACTCAGACTTAAAAAAAAATATTTTCCTCCAAAGTTACTCTTGACTGTGGGCTGTGGAGTCACTACAAACACAGAGGATCATTGGATGATCTTTTTGTGAAACTGTCGGTGCAACGATCTGATTGGTGCAGAACAAAACTGATCACGTGGTTGTGCTTGTTCCTCCTACAAGCCACAGACACCGCCTCATATTTCACCTTCACTCTGCTGTTGCTGCTCCAGACTCTGCTCCAGACTCTGCTCCAGACTCTGCTCCAGACTCTGCTCCAGACTCTGCTCCACACTCTGCTCCAGACTCTGCTCCAGACTCTGCTCCACACTCTGCTCCAGACTCTGCTCCAGACTCTGCTCCTTCTCCAGGTAACACTCTTCTGTTCCTCACATTTAGACAGAGTTTAAACTAAACTATTATCAGGAGGAAACTGTTTTTAATCTGAATAAACTGTTGTAAACAGGATATTATTATCACTGAACAAACACAAAGAGAAGAAAGACTGATGTCGACACAAAAGAGACGTTTGATGGAACTTATTCATGTTTAGATGAAAAACAACTCCAATAATATCATTTATTGTGATAAGTCCACAAATCAGATCCTGCTCAGATGTTTGTGTGAACAGAGCCTTTAATTCATCTGCTTTGTGCTTTTCTTCATGTTGTGCCTTTAAGTCTGTGTTCTGGGCTCATGAGGCTCAAACGACACAAAACACAGACCAAAGGCTTTGATTAAAAAGAGACGGATTAAACTTACATCGATGAATTCAATAGAAAAGAATCACACAAGAAACAAAGCATTGATTAAAACAGAAGGACAAGCTTCATCTGAACCAGAAACCAGAGCGTCTTAAACACATGAGGCTTCACTGACTCTGAAGTGACAGCAGCACAGACCAGGACCAACTGTTAAACTGACACAATATGTGATTATTATTAACCTGTTACACAAGAAACAGCAGCAAAGTCTGGAAACTAAGCTGTGCTCATTAAAATGTGTTCATGTTTTAGAAAATAAAACTCTGTCATAAAAGAACAACTCATGATTTTAGACCAAATCCTTGAATCCAAATCAAAGTCCAAATGTCAGAAAATAAAGCCGTGAGAAAAAGAAGTTTAAGAAGTAAACTTGTCAACACAGTTTGATGGATTCTGCTCAAAGTCCTATATTTTGAAGTGACTTTTGTCTCAGCGTCACGTGGTAAATCTTTTCTGCTCAAACAGGATTCTGATGAAAGAACAGCAGCGCCCCTCTGTGGACATGTGTGGAACTGCACAGGAAAACAGGTGACTTTAAACCACATCAACAGGATTCTTCACATTTAAATCAAACCAGATTGGATTCTTTTGACAACAATTGAATGTTTAATGCAGATGTTTTATAAAAGTAACGTTTAGAACAAAGAGGCATTTCATATCTTTATTGAAATTCACACAAACTCGTTTGGAGTTCTTTAAAAACTGAGAATCTTTGGGTCTGACCCTCAGGCTGGAAATGATCGAATCTAAAGAGACAAACCAGACTGACTTTGTCCCTGTCAGACCCTGTCAGACCCCGTCAGTCCCTGTCAGACCCTGTCAGACCCTGTCAGTCCCTGTCAGTCCCTGTCAGACCCTGTCAGACCCTGTCAGTCCCTGTTAGTCCCTGTCAGTCCCTGTCAGTTAGACCCTGTCAGTCCCTGTCAGTGCCTGTCAGACCCTGTCAGTCCCTGTCAGACCCTGTCAGACCCTGTCAGTCCCTGTCAGACCCTGTCAGAGCCTGTCAGACCCTGTCAGTCCCTGTCAGTCCCTGTCAGACCCTGTCAGAGCCTGTCAGACCCTGTCAGACCCTGTCAAACCCTGTCAGTTATACCCTGTCAGTCCCTGTCAGTCCCTGTTAGTCCCTGTCAGACCCTGTCAGACCCTGTCAGTCAGACCCTGTCAGACCCGGTCAGTCCCTGTCAGACCCTGTCAGAGCCTGTCAGACCCTGTCAGTCCCTGTCAGTCCCTGTCAGACCCTGTCAGAGCCTGTCAGACCCTGTCAAACCCTGTCAGTTATACCCTGTCAGTCCCTGTCAGTCCCTGTTAGTCCCTGTCAGACCCTGTCAGACCCTGTCAGTCAGACCCTGTCAGACCCGGTCAGTCCCTGTCAGACCCTGTCAGTCCCTGTCAGACCCTGTCAGTTAGACCCTGTCAGACAGACCCTGTCAGTCCCTGTCAGTTAGACCCTGTCAGACCCTGTCAGTCCCTGTCAGTTAGACCCTGTCAGTCCCTGTCAGACCCTGTCAGTCCCTGTCAGACCCTGTCAGACCCTGTCAGTCCCTGTCAGACCCTGTCAGTTCCTGTCAGACCCTGTCAGTCCCTGTCAGTCCCTGTCAGACCCTGTCAGTCAGGCCCATGTCAGTCCCTGTCAGACCCTGTCAGTCCCTGTCAGACCCTGTCAGACCCTGTCAGTTAGACCCTGTCAGACCCTGTCAGACCCTGTCAGTCAGACCCTGTCAGACCCTGTCAGACCCTGTCAGTCAGACCCTGTCAGACCCTGTCAGACCCTGTCAGTCCCTGTCAGACCCTGTCAGTCCCTGTCAGACCCTGTCAGACCCTGTCAGACCCTGTCAGTTAGACCCTGTCAGACCCTGTCAGTCCCTGTCAGACCCTGTCAGACCCTGTCAGTCCCTGTCAGTCCCTGTCAGACCCTGTCAGACCCTGTCAGACCCTGTCAGTTAGACCCTGTCAGACCCTGTCAGACCCTGTCAGTCCCTGTCAGACCCTGTCAGACCCTGACCCTGTCAGACCCTGTCAGTTAGACCCTGTCAGACAGACCCTGTCAGTCCCTGTCAGTTAGACCCTGTCAGACCCTGTCAGTCCCTGTCAGTTAGACCCTGTCAGTCCCTGTCAGACCCTGTCAGTCCCTGTCAGACCCTGTCAGACCCTGTCAGTCCCTGTCAGACCCTGTCAGTCCCTGTCAGACCCTGTCAGTCCCTGTCAGTCCCTGTCAGTCAGACCCTGTCAGTCCCTGTCAGACCCTGTCAGTCCCTGTCAGACCCTGTCAGACCCTGTCAGTTAGACCCTGTCAGACCCTGTCAGACCCTGTCAGACCCTGTCAGACCCTGTCAGTCAGACCCTGTCAGTCCCTGTCAGACCCTGTCAGACCCTGTCAGTCAGACCCTGTCAGACCCTGTCAGTCCCTGTCAGACCCTGTCAGACCCTGTCAGACCCTGTCAGTCCCTGTCAGACCCTGTCAGACCCTGTCAGTCCCTGTCAGACCCTGTCAGACCCTGTCAGTCCCTGTCAGTCCCTGTCAGACCCTGTCAGTCCCTGTCAGTTAGACCCTGTCAGTCAGACCCTGTCAGTCCCTGTCAGTCCCTGTCAGACCCTGTCAGTCCCTGTCAGACCCTGTCAGTCAGACTCTACTTTTCATTTCAGTTTGAGTCGAGAACCAAATGTAAACTTTAGAGTTTGGTGCAAATAGTTGAATTGTGTTTGAACCAAACCTTTGTCATGATCAAAGCAGCGTAAAAACTACACGAGGAAGAATAAACAGGAAATACATGAATGAAATGAAAATGACACGGAGCACGTGCAGACTGGACTGGATCAACAAATGTCACAAAATACAACATTCACAAATAGAAAGCACAGTCTGGTGCCTCCCTCCACTTTCTCAAAGCTGCAACAAGTATTTGGAATGATTTGGGAGAAAGTTCTGCGTCAGCGCCACCTAGTGGACCATTTAAGACACAAACAAAGACAAAGACAAAAACTCACTGTGTTTTGTTTCACAGAGATCTGTCTTTGACTCAGAGCAGGACTCTCTCTGATCCACAATCTACAGAAAGAACCAACGACAGGACCAGGACCAACGACAGGACCAGGACCAACGACAGGACCAGGACCAGGACCAGGACCTGGACCAACGACAGGACCAGGACCAACGACAGGTCCAACGACAGGACCAGGTCCATGTCCAGGTCCATGGGTGCACTAGTGACCTTCAGCTCAGAATCCACTGAAGAAAAGTAAACTTTCAAACATTTAAACTCTGACCTTTTCTCTCTGAACCCTTCACTGTCCCTGAGGACGGGAGGGCATCTGAGTTAACCTCTTGTGTGTTACAGGAGTGTGGGAGGGCATCAGGAGCAGCTGAAGACGTGGAAGAGAAAAGTCTCATAAACAACTCTTTATTTAACTTTTTATATAAAGTCATATTTTTCTGCTGCTCGTGTGTTTTTCAGATACAAACTTCATATAATTTCTTCTGTTTCAAGACCAAGAACTAAACTAGTGTAACACTATGTTTAGTGTCAGTGAAAGTGTTACTGGTTGTAAGAGGTCGAGGGTGAAGAAAGAAACACCAGGAGAGTGATATTTAACTTTTGTTAACTCTCTCTCTCACTAGCCCGTTCAACCTTTATATCTCACTGTACGTGACCTCATCACAGCGGTATTATTACGCCCCAAAAATAGTTCCATCCATGTAGCCATATTAGAACATAGAAAATGGCAAACAAAAATATAAATCATCTTACACTAGGACTAAACCAGGTCTGTACTAAAGATGAGCAGCAGGTGGCGCTGTTTGAGCAAAAATGTGAAAGTGGAGCCGGTTTCCATGACAACGACTCAACTGCAACAAGACCTGGTTTAGACCTTTTTATTTTAATATTGCACTTTTCTGTTGTTTTATTCTAATCTCACCAACTGTACATTTTAGTCAATTTTATTTTATTTATTAGGTAATTATTACTTTCATTCATTTCTTATTTTATATATTTTGTCTGTATTTTATTCATTTTTGTTGCACTTTAGGCCAAAACAAGTTCCTGTTTGTGATTTTTCTTAAACCTTTTTCTGATTCTGATATTTTCTTTGGCTCAAACTCCAAATGAATGAATGTGTTTTATTTGATCCTTTATTAAATATTAAAGTTCTTTCTTTCATATTGTGTCCTTCTTTTGTCCTGATCATTTGAAGAGTTAGCATTAGCATTAGCATTAGCATGTGGTCCACCTTTGTGTTTCAAATGTTCTTTTGTTGGTGTCATTTGTCGTTGCTTCATGTCAGAACCACAGCTGACAGTAAAGATCACACTGTTCTGAGATTGAGACGCTTTTCTTTGTGCTTTACATTTGTTTAGGATCAGAACCAAGATGGCCGCCGCCGGCACAGCTCAAGTGTCTGCATCAAATGATTATTATTAGAGTTATTACAGGCATTTCAATGGGAATTATCCCTCCATTAAATAAACAGCTTTGACACAAATCTATTCAGACAAAGTGCAGACCGTTTTGTTTTGACGGACGAAGAGCGGGAAAATATTGGTCCTTCACACGGAGAAGAACAAAGTCACGTGTTTGGAGTGAATTCTGCCGAAAAGCGTGTCACGTTTTGTAACAGCAGCAGGTCAAAGTGCTCACGATTCACAGGGAAATGCAGACACAAGTGGCCCGTCGTTACCACGTGTTTACGGACCGTCCCGTCGCTCACAAACACTGGACTGAAAACTCCTGCAATGGAGAGGATGAATGGATGATTGTGGCTGCAGGAAGAAGCTCTCAGAGAAATGGACGACAAACGGAAAATGGAACAAACACAAGCGTCTCATTCAGAGTTTGATCTAGAAAGAGACAAACCTGACAAACTCTGGACAAACTGGACTTTTACTCCTTTTTTCTGTAAATGGGTTGGTTTCGTTTCATCTGATTCCTGTTCTCTGCCGCTCTCTGGACGTGGGCTGTTGTTTTGTTCTGTGTTTAATGAAAAATGAACAAATAAATGAATGAATCCATTGAACCAGAGCCACGTCCAGGAGCTGCCTCCGAGCTCAGAATCCACTCAGAAAAGTCAGAGTGAGCTGCTCCTGTTTTAAATGTTGTTCTGGTGACTGTTTGTGTCTTTAATGCAGCCGTCTGTTCAAACACACTTTTCTCCTGATGTTTAGCCTCTGAAGATGACTTTATTTACCTCTTAAAGGCCAGAGCGGCACGATTAAACCAAATCCACACAAAACAACATTTTAATGGATGGAATTAACAAAACACAAAGACTGCAGCGTTTGAAGAGCAAGAATTTCTTCCACAAACGACAAAATGTGTCGCTTTGATTTGAATAAAAACTGGATTTGTACAAACATGTTCAGAAACAAGAGACAAAAGAGACAAAAGAGACAAAAACGTGACTAAAAATGACAAAAGCACGTTTAAATGTGACAAACACAAACTGATGAAGAATATTTAAGCTTCACAAATGTATGAAACATTATAATCACAATATTTAAGAGTGGAACACCAAAGGCTGATTTAGCAGAGTTTAAGCTTCAGTTTTAGACAAAGCAAAGGCCTAGACTTATTATTCTGTTGACAATGTTTCTTCTACTTTTACTTATTATAAAAACTCAGAGCTTAGAGGAAGTCGCTGGAGCAAATGTGCACTGGAGGCTCATTTAGGTCAGTACTGGAGGCGGCCACTAGGGGGCAGTCTGTAACTACTGCAGCAAGAAAACACAGCTCAATCAATCCAACTTTATTTGTAAAGCACTTTTCAAACATTTAAAATGTAGCTCAAAGTGCTTCACATTTACAACAATTAGCAACAGACAAACAGAGAGGACTCCTTAGGGTTAAAGAGAACAGAAAAGTTAGAATGTGAGAATGTGCATAAAAATACAAATGAGGGTGTTGTGAATAGACAAAAAGGAAGAATTAAAAATATAACACAAAGGAACCTGACTCAAAGTGATTTAACTCATATTTAAAGGTTCAATGGAGGATTTCTCACCGATTTGAAAATCTGCGACTGTTAGTCCTTTTTTTGACAAAGCGCATGTGCAGGTTCCCCCTCCCTCCTGTTTGTCCTGAGTGAACGCCTCAAACCTCGTGCACGAGCACCAGCAGCACTGCTCCATGTGCATCTGTTTACAAGACGATTGGTGTCGCTTTCTCACCACAACCTCCGCCAAGAAGATTTAATAATACACTCCACATACAATAAGCTAAAAAAAGAGTCAGATAAACAGTTACCTGTCCAGCAGAAACAGAAGAAAGACAAACAAATGTGACAAAAACACCACTA
Organism: Rhinogobius similis; assembly: GCA_019453435.1. NCBI lineage: Eukaryota > Metazoa > Chordata > Actinopteri > Gobiiformes > Gobiidae > Rhinogobius > Rhinogobius similis. Next base: position 40,150,683 of record CM033626.1, read on the forward strand.
AAAACATCCAAAACGCGATTAAAAACAACAAAACCGTGACTACAAACGACAAAATGCAATAAAAACGACAAAGAGGCAAAAAAAGTGACAAAGACGGTTTAAATATGAGAAACACAAACGAATGTGACAAACGCCACTAAAAACAACAAAAATGCAACTAAAAATGATGAAAATGTGACTAAAAGTGGCAAAAACGCAACTAAAAACGACAAAATGCAACTAAAAACAACAAAGAGGCGACTAACTGTGACAAAGACGTGTTTAAATTTGATAAACACCAACAAATGTGACAAAAAAACAACTAAAAATGACAAACACAACTGGAATGTGACAAAAATGCAACTACAAGGGACAAAAATACGACAAAAAACAATAAAAACCAGACAAAACACACCTAAATGCAACTGAAACCCACAAAGAGGAGACTAAAAGTGACAAGGACAGGTTTAAATGTGACAAACACAAACAAATGTGACAAAAACTTGACTGAAAATAACAAAATACAACTAAAAACGACAAAATGGACCGAAAAACGACAAAAACACAACTTAAAACAATAAAAACACGACTCAAAATGGCAAAGATGTCTTTTAATACGACAAACACAACTGAACGTGACAAAAACGGCACTAAAAGCGACAAAAATACAACTAAAAACAATAAAAACCTGACTTAAAAACACCAAAATTCAACTAAAAACCAACAAAGAGGTGAATAGAAGTGACAAGTTTAAATGTGACAAACGCAAACAAATGTGACAAAAACACGATTAAAAATAACAAAAACAAAATGCAACTAAAAACGAAACAATGCAACTAAAAACAACAAAATGCAACTGAAAGCGACAAATTCACAACTAAAAGCGTCAAAAATATGACTAAAGACGATAAAAACACAACGAAAAACAACAAAATACAACTAAAAACGACAAAAAACACAACTAAAAACAATAAAAACACGACTAGAAACGACCGAGACGCCTTTTAATACGACAAACACAGCTGAATGTGACAAAAACGCCACTAAAAGTGACAAAAATACAACTAAAAACAATAAAAACCTGACTTAAAAACACCAAAATTCAACTAAAAACCACAAAATGCAACTGAAAGTGACAAATTCACAACTAAAATCGTCAAAAATATGACTAAAAACAATAAAAACACGACTAAAAACAATAAAAACACGACTAAAAACGACCAAGACGCCTTTTATTACGACAAACACAACTGAACGTGACAAAAACGGCACTAAAAGCGACAAAAATACAACTAAAAACAATAAAAACCTGACTTAAAAACACCAAAATTCAACTAAAAACCAACAAAGAGGTGAATAGAAGTGACAAGTTTAAATGTGACAAACGCGAAACAAATGTGACAAAAACGCGATTAAAAATAACAAAATGCAACTAAAAACGACAAAATGCAACTGAAAGCGACAAATTCACAACTAAAAGCGTCAAAAATATGACTAAAGACGATAAAAACACGACGAAAAACAACAAAATACAACTAAAAATGACAAAAAAACACGACTAAAAACAATAAAAACACGACTAAAAACAATAGAAACGACCAAGACGCTTTTTAATACGACAAACAAAGCTGAATGTGACAAAAACGCCACTAAAAGTGACAAAAATACAACTAAAAACGATAAAAACCTGACTTAAAAACACCAAAATTCAACTAAAAACCACAAAATGCAACTGAAAGTGACAAATTCACAACTAAAATCGTCAAAAATATGACTAAAAACAATAAAAACACGACTAAAAACAATAAAAACACGACTAGAAACGACCAAGACGCCTTTTATTACGACAAACACAACTGAACGTGACAAAAATGCCACTAAAAGTGACAAAAATACAACTCAAAACAAAAAACACCTGACTTAAAAACACCAAAATTCAACTAAAAACCAACAAAGAGGTGAATAGAAGTGACAAGTTTAAATGTGACAAACGCAAACAAATGTGACAAAAACGCGATTAAATATAACAAAATGCAACTAAAAACGACAAAATGCAACTGAAAGCGACAAAAAACACAACTAAAAACAATAAAAATATGACTAAAAACAATAAAAACACGACTAGAAACGACCAAGACGCCTTTTAATACGACAAACACAACTGAACGTGACAAAAACGCCACTAAAAGTGACAAAATAGTGTTTAAATCCTTTTCTTCTAATCTCAGTCGCACTGGTCCATGGTATATCTTTGTAAACGGTGCAGCTCTGTTAAAGACGACAGACAAACACAGAGTGAACATGAACGCTGATAAAATGGACGTGTTTGAAACGTGAAAGAAAGAGCTGAATGTGTGAGAAATCAGACAAATGTCCTGTTTAAAGACACAGGGGCTGCAGAGGGTTAATGCGGCTCGTGCTCAACAGGACTTTGTCAAACTGGACCAGTGGATTGGGTTTTTACTCCGTCTGGGGCCACTTTACATCAGATAAAGGAGCTTCTGGGTCTTCTCTTTTACTAAACTCTCATCAAAGTCACTCATTTACACAAATATTAAAGGAACAAAAGCAGGTTTATGTAGAGCACAGTTAGTTCACCGAGTGGTTCAGGTTCAGCTCCTAAAGTCACACGCTTTCTCCACTTTTGACTTTATTCGGTCTGTTAATGCCTCTTGTAAATAGAAATGATAGTTTTACACCAATCAGGTCACCGTTTGTGCAGAAAAATGGAAAATACTGTGGAAAGTTACAGGAAGTGAACAAACTGATGACATCACAGTGTGAGACAAAGGTTTAGCAGAATTGACACCAAAGAAACGTCTTTTTGACCCTTTAAAGTGAGACGCTGCAGCTGAAACAGGAAAAAGACTTAAATACATCAAAGTTAAACTCCTCCTGTGGTTTATTCACATAAATGTGAGAAAAATGTATCACAAGTTTTTCATCGTGTCGTGTTTTCATGAAGAAATAAGACATTTTATGTAAAAACGACCATTTCAATGTGAAAAATGGACAGAACCAGGTTTAAATTTCTTGTTCATTTTGTCACATTTTAGTTATAAAAATGTACAGAGGGGGTTTGGATTTCTTTCTTTAAAAATCCCAAATCCTTTCTTTCTTACTTTCACTTGGACAAATGTTGAGCTGATGAAGCGACTCAGAGACTAAAGGAAGACGCTGCAGTTTGTTTTTGCAGAGTTTGTTCAGTTTAATGTCGACTCAAACCTGTTAATGACAGATTCATGTTTGACAAACAGATCCTTGTTGTTTCTCGGCTGCAGAGACGATGGAGCAACTGGAGCCTGTTGGAGCCAAAGGTCACGCCTCAGACTCAGGCTCTCATTAAAGACAGCATTCTTTATTTATGTTTGATAAATGCCGCGCTGTGGATTTAATGTGAAGTGAAAGAAGATTCCAAGAAGAATATTTGAAGTTCAGGACCAACATCAAGGACTTGCTGTAATTCTCTGGAGAAAACAGGGTTTATTTGTGTAAAAGTGTATTTTCTTGTGATAAACGTTCAAAGTGTCCCTGGTGTCAACAGAGTTCAGACAAAACTCAAACAAACGTCAAAAATGTGTGTCATCTTCAAGAACCTGCTTAAACTGCAACATGAACCTGTGCAATACAAGGTGCAACACAAGGTACAACACAAGGTGCAATACAAGGTGCAATACAAGGTGCAATCCAGAGGTTCTAAATGTCTCTTCAGCTTTAGAACCTGTTACTGTTGAGTGTTTGTGTGAACAGAAGTTCAAATAGTTTTAGGATTAAACAGATCTGTTGAAGTTTAGTCCAGTCTTTTTTATTTTTAGAGCTTGTGTTTCCTTCTGCGTCTGGAACGTCCAGAGCATTTACAACAACCAGAGCTTCACGTAATAATGACCTGGACCTTAAATACATCAAATGATACATCATTAAAGGGGCTCAAGTCAGACTCGTAGTTCAGGGCCGTTCACTTCTATTTTCAAAGGAGCCAAACCACAAACTGTTCTGTTTGTGTCCAACAACCACAAACACCTCGGTACAATTCAACAGAAACCCACTGTTTCATCTGAATAAATCAAACATAAAACAGCATTTCTCTGTCACATAAAACAGACTAAAGCAGAACCAAACACACACACAACTCTGTGTTAATCAATAACTGGACTGAAAGTGAGACGCTGAGGAACAGGAACAACTCTTACATTTAAAACCCCTTATCAATCCGGGTGATTTTGATGAAATTGTCAGTCTCCAAATTAAAATGATTACCATTATTGAATCCTAAAGGCCTTACACTCAAGTTTGGGTGTTTTTGGACGGTAACCCCCTAAAGTTTTACCCACAGTTGTCAGAATGACAGTAAATATGTTTTGTAAGGAGATATACACTTTGGAAAACACCCCAAAAAGGTGAAGAAAGCAGCAGAATGTAGCTGAGGCCTGAAACACATTATGTCTCAATGGGAAATCTTGTTGACTTCTCATATTTCAAATCTGATTAGATTATCTGTAAAAATGAGCATTTACTACTCATTTTTACGCAAATATATTTAGGCGTTTTATAGAGGGATTTAGATTTATCCAAACTTATCCAAAACCAATCCAAATGGAGATGTTTGGAAAACGTATAGAATGCAGTAACTTTGGAATGCTTCAACCTACAGACATTAATGAGGGCTCTATAGAAAGCTTACATCAAGGGATGTATATTACCTCATAAAACAAAATATGAAACATGTATTTTATATAAAAATTAGTCAAAAAGAGTTGTATGAGTCAAAAAGATATGTATATTTACAATATTCAATAAAATAACACTAATACAAACGTCATAGAAGCCAATCAGCTCATGAGACAAATCAACTGCACCCATGAAGCTAAAGGAAAAGCACAAGTATATGAGAAATAAACAAGTGTGAAATCAACATGGGATAAAGTCATATTATGTTACCGTAGAATGCGGACTATTGAGCGCTATTATTTAAGAACAAGCTATTTGCACTACCACATTTGCACATTGCACTGTCTGCCAACTGTACATTCTGTATATAGTGTTAGTCTATCTTAGTCTATTTTATTCTTAATTTTATGCATGCCTTTTTATATATTTTTTATATTTTATCCATTGCTTTATGTTGCACCTACGCGAAGCAAATTCCTATGTTTGTGAATTTCACTGACAATGGCAATAAACCGCTTTCTGATTCTGATTCTGCTCTGAGTATAAGCCGCACCAGCCATATTTTCAAAGAAAAACAACTTTGTACATATATAAGCCGCGGGTGTCCGGGAAGAGGCGCTCACGTGTTTTGTAACATGCTCCACGCGAAAGAGTGCGGTGTGCAGCCAGTGTGTGTTGTTTTCCTCCTAATCCTCGAATAAGTGTCAAAATATGTGACGTGGAAATGGCGTTAATGAAAGCGGCGGCTGCTACACAGAGCGAGGAGAGAGGAAAAGAGAGCGCAACAGAGGAGAAAGAGCAGGAGGAGAGAGAGAGAGAAGAAAGGAGCGAGGGAGAGATCATGTGGGCAGCGTCAGCGGAGGAACAGGCCACATTGGTGCAGGTAGAACACTAAACAGTACTTACTTATTCTGCCTATAAACCTTTGCTGGGAACTAAGTTTACGTAACTCTGGTTCCACACGTGCGCGGGCTCGGTTGTTAGCGGTCGGGTCAAATCATGCAGTAAATGACACAGAGTCAGCCACGCGGGTGCGGTCGCGGTGCGGGTACTGTTCCGTTTGGGTCGAATCGTGCCGGGTCGGGTTCGGACAGTACATGTGAGGGGTCGGGCTTGAATTTTTGAGCCTGATCTTAACTCTACCCTAGAGGCTGTTCGCGGAAAAATACATAAATTAGCCGCATCACTGTATGAGCCGCCGGGTTGAAATCATGAGAAAAAAGTAGCGGCTTATAACCCGCATTTTACGGTACATTATGTGTACATACTTGTAGTCTTTGATGGCTGGAGGTATCACACATCTGTCTGTTCTTTCTCTCGTCTCAATCTGTGGCCTTTTTGAGGAGGAAGGACCAGGTTCTTGGTCAAGCTCAGGTTCTGATGTAGGTCTAGAGTGAAAACAAGAACAAACAACAGAAAAGTTATTCTGTGCTTATGATCCATTGTTGTAGTGGTAAAATTCACATTCCACCATTGATCTGCCTAATCAGGCCTTCACTCACAATACATTACATCAAATTCTACATTTAAAAAATGAAGTCAGTTTCTCCACACCTGTCCCCACACGCACAGCCGTGTGCAACCGTATGCTCACTGGAACATGTCCAAGAGCCTCCGCCCTGTGCACACAGGAGATGTTAACATCAGCTCATCTTACATCACCCAATGTCAATAATGCATGATGTATATGACGGGAGAGAGCTCCAAACTGGATCGGGAAAATTTGTCCAGCTCCTTAGTGTGTGTATTTAATCTTATCCATTTGCTGTGTCGTGTTGAGAACTCAAAAACAGTAGCACGTAAACCATGCAGTTACAATTACACACGGAGCTGTTTGACTCGGCTTCTCCACGTTACGCGCAGGTCCTGGAAGCACTATCAGCAGAAAAACATGGCTTTGGGCAGCTCTTTCTTTTCAGCTGCTCATTGGCTGTAAGCCTAAGACATCTCTAACAACGTGCAATGTGACTGGTTTATACGAGAGGGGTGGGACTTGGAGAAGTCTGAAGCAATCATTGGCTCTACGGGGTCCTCTGTCCTCCCAACCCCAGCTTATTGGCCGGACAAAGTGTCATTCAGAAGCCAAGGCTCCTGTTTAGCGTTAGATAGCACAGTTTATGCTCTGAAGTATCTTCTGCCTGAAATAACCAATAAAAATGAAGGAAATGGCAAGAACAGGATTAAAAGAGAGAATGTCACTGGAGCAGGAGCTGCTCCTTTAAATAAATGAAATTATACAACACTCTTCCATGTCTCTGTGATTTGTTTTTCTGTTGTAGAATTTTCTTTTGCAGGGTCTTATAATCTTATTTTTCTGACTTTAGGCAAGTTTATTTGTAGAGCACAATTCGTACACAGGACAATTCAAAGTGCTTTACATAAACAGGAAAAGTTGCATTAAAATCACAAAACACAAAAAAACACAGAGAATCATTTTAAAATCATTTTAAAATAAAGCGCTTTAAAAGGTCAGAGTGCAGATAGATCTTTCAGTGGTTTGCACGTCTAAACAGAACTGTTTTTAGCCTGGATTTAAACATTGTCAGAGTGGAGGCACCAGCAGGAGGCCGGTCCATGTTTAGTCCTGACTCTAGCACCAGCAGGAGGCCGGTCCATGTTTAGTCCTGACTCTGGCACCAGCAGGAGGCCGGTCCATGTTTAGTCCTGACTCTGGCACCAGCAGGAGGCCGGTCCATGTTTAGTCCTGACTCTAGCACCAGCAGGAGGCCGGTCCATGTTTAGTCCTGACTCTGGCACCAGCAGGAGGCCGGTCCATGTTTAGTCCTGACTCTAGGCACCAGCAGGAGGCCGGTCCATGTTTAGTCCTGACTCTGGCACCAGCAGGAGGCCGGTCCATGTTTAGTCCTGACTCTGGCACCAGCAGGAGGCCGGTCCATGTTTAGTCCTGACTCTGGCACCAGCAGGAGGCCGGTCCATGTTTAGTCCTGACTCTGGCACCAGCAGGAGGCCGGTCCATGTTTAGTCCTGACTCTGGCACCAGCAGGAGGCCGGTCCATGTTTAGTCCTGATTCTGGCACCAGCAGGAGGCCGGTCCCTGAGGTCCTCAGAGTGCGAGATGGTTCATATGGCACTAACATGTCACAGATGTACTTTGGTGCTTTGGAGAGAATTGAACACGAGCAGAGCTGCTTTAAAGTCTATTCTCTGAGCCTGAAGCCAGTGCAGAGCCCTGAACACAAGCCACGTTTACACGGACACATGTAATCGGATTAAAAGGCTGATCAGAATAAAAATGATGAATGTAAACACGCCATTCGGAATATTCTGACCCGATTACACTCATTCGGATCAAAATTTCATTCCGATTGAGACGGGTGGGTTATGCCGATTGTTATTCCGATCGATGCGCATGTACACGCTTCTTCCGATGTTTTGGTTGAAGGAATCCTCTCTGCGCATGTCTGTTACGTCAGCTAATGCGGAAGCGAGGGGAATGGCGAGCGTGAGGCAGAACTGGTCCGTTTCGTACACCACTATATTGTTACAACTGTTAAAAGAAATGAAAATTGTACAACGACTCGACGGAAGAAAGGTGAGGAACAACGACTTGTTCATTGAAGTCCATGAACAGTTAAAGGAAGCCGGAATTGAGCGGACCATTGAACAGATAAAAAAACGATGGAATAGTTTGAAGACCGCCTACTATAAAGCCAAGTCACACAACAACAGAAGTGGGTTTGACCCTTCAAGTTTTCAGTTTTATAGTTTACTGGACGACTTGATGGGAGATAGACCATTATCGAATGTGCCTTCCAACGGTGTGGACGTAGGTTTCGAGGAGGAGGATAGCACACCTGTGACCAGTCTTGATGCTACTGAAGATAGCATTACTGGTAAGTTTGCAAATTTCACATCTCATGCATTTTTCATTTCATACTATTAACTAGCTATTTATGAGGAAAAAACATTTGTAAATTAGACTTGTTTGTGTCGTTCAGATGAATCCAGCAACGAAGGAGGACTAGACCCCACAGACAGTGGAGACAGTTCTCATCCATCAACAGAGACTACCAAGAAGAGTGAGCTGAGTTATGTTAACAAATCTAACTTCTTTTAAATTATTTGAGGAGATAGTAGCACTTTATAAAGAATTATTTTATTTAGATGTCACAAGTACGTAGCAATCAAATTATTAAAGAGGACCTCATTTGTAATAGTCACTTTTTGCTGGTGCAAGTATTGTTGAATGTTTGTTTTCAGGGTGAAACACAAATTACAATTGCTACATTAAAATTGTGGAAACAATTGATATGTTGTACTTTGTATTCCTAAGTCATAATTATTTTTAACTTTGTAGGAAAAAGGCCAAGCTCATCTGGATATACCAAAGCTATGTTTACTTGGTCGACTGAACAACAAGAATTCTTGGCAAAGATGCAGGAGTCTCAAAACAGATGGATTGAGGAACAGCAGGAGAGACGTTTACAGAGGGAAGAGCGTCTCCTCTCACGTTTCATTGAAGAGAGTAGACTCGTTGGCAGTCTTTTGGATGGTCTAAGAGCCATCATCCCTCCACCTTCTCCCCCACAACCACCAGCACGTCCAGCCTCACCAGCACCTTCATACTCTTCTCAGCGTCCTTACCGCAACTACAGTGGGTCCGCTGACTTTGCCCAACACAGACACAACTATAGTGATGATTACAACTCTGACTATACCTTATAAAATCTGAGCTAAATTTGCATTTCGGATGCTAATTATCTTACTTCCTCATTTAAGATGCTCAAGATGTTACATTTTGTTCCAGTTTAGTATGCAAGTATTCCCAAATGCTATTTGTGAAATATTTTATGTTTTGCATAACTCAGTGCAATTGTGATTTCAGGTTAGAATTTTTTACTAACGGGTTGACGTTCTGGACATCTTTTTTGCACATTTTATTTGCACAGCACTAATAGGTGTCAACTTTGTATTTGAAGTATTCTATTTATGTAAAATATTTTTCTCCGAGGTACGCTTTCAGGTCAGAAAATGTGTTTTGAATTTCTATTGTTCGTTTTCTTTTTTGGGTATAATGACCTGGATGACTTGAGAACCTCCTCAGACTATTTATTTTTCTATTTCAGCTTTAAATGTGTTCGAAAATAGTGAATTTGCACTAGCACTCAGGTGCCAAATTTTTTTTACCAGTTTGTTGTAACATTCAGTTTGTATTAAAGAACATTCATTTTACTTTAATGGCTTTTATTTAGTATTGCTTTCCTTGCAGTTTATAATATACAAACACGAATATAACAAACTAGGGCTGCAAAATATCAAATTAATATGTAATACATTTTTTCACTAAGCGCACTCGTGTTGCGACCAGTGAAATTCCAACATAAATTTAATTTCGATATATCATGCAGCCCTACAACAAACCTTTCAACATCTTTTGGTAAAAAATAAATACACTTTTTGATTAACCCAAGAAAAACAACCAATTGCTACTCTGGCGTCCCGGCGGTGGGACGCTGGATTTTTAAATTTATTCCTTTTTATCCACATCTGATAAAAGAAAACTCTCAGCTGCTGGACTTGTTGAATATGAAAAGAAAGCTGTAACCCACTTATTTACATCAAATCAAACATTCTGGGAGTTTTTACTCCCAACAGCATAAATAAAAAAATACACAAATTCAGAAAAATTTAATTGATCTTTTATATGGATTCCGCCTGGACTTTTTTACTTTATTACCCTAAAACTAATTTTTTGTTAAATTAGCTTCAGCTTTGAAAAAGGAACTGTCAAAACCCAACAACGAAAAGTAGTGTCAATCTGACAAAATCTAAAGACAACAGCTTCACTTCTTCATATATTTCACAAAGAAAATATAGGCGGACTTGAAAGTCTGATATTCCTCTGAGCAGAGCTTCTTTCCAAGTGTAATCAGATTAAATCAGACACAAAACTAGAGTCTCAGCTTCACAAAGAGTCCAGACAATAGTTTGTGTCCAAAGAAACAGCTTCAGAAACATCTTCAGTTTGAAATTAGGCTAATTTTAGTCAGACGTTTTAGGAAAAACAGGTCAGAGCTGCCTGAGATGTCTGCACCCTGTACGGAGTGGGAATGTTGTAGCCATATAGGTTGTCAATGCCTGTCTTGTGCTGCTCCCATCAGTACTGCACTGAAGATTCACTGGCTGGTTGGGTTGAGGAAAATTGTTTGAACGATCACTAGCCTCTTCCAACCAGCTGCTGTTGGCATGATCTAGTTCCTTCTGGCAGAAGTTGTGGAGTGCACAGCAGGTGGCAATCATGGTTGGTGCAAAAGTGAAATGAAAGTCACTTCTTTTTAAGAGAACCCTCCACCTTGACTTTAGCAATCCAAAGGCCATCTCCACTCCCACCCTGACTGAGCTGAGGTAGGTGTTAAAGGAGTCCTGCTGAGGAGTTAGGTGAGGGGAGTTTACGTATCCCTTCATTAGCCAGTCAAGAAGCGGGTATGCCGGGTCGCCTACAATTAGGAGGTTGACATCTTTTCCTTCAATGGTCTTCATGCTCTGTTGCAGAAAAGATTAAGTTTTAGCATTTACATTTCAGGTATTTCCCCCATCATCCAAAAACCAGGATTTTTCTCTATTTGGGCAAGAAGTGAGCCCTTTGGAAGAGGTCTGACTGGCGTAGGGCATTTGCGTCGTGTGCGCTTCCCGGCATTTTACAGCTGATGTTTCAAAAACTATGAGAGGGATAAATGAAACGGGTTTAAAAAAAAAAACTTGTTTTTCCTAAATATTTTATCAACATACGTTCTTTGTTTCTTTATGTAATAATTAAATGTTTACCAGAATTTGTCGTCCACAACAGCTTGTAGTATGTAGGATGGCCATCCTTTTCGATTTACAAAGTCTTTATAGCCATCTGAGGGAGGGAGGATGGGAATTTGCGTTCCATATATGAGCCCTGTGACAAAGTGGGTCTTTGTCCCTTTTAATCACTCTTAATTTGTATTTTTCAATTTCTCCTACTCAACTGTAAACTTAATCCCGGGTTTGTTTTGTTTAGTCTTTTTAGTTAATTATCACACAACACAAGTTCCTTTTCAGTATGTTTATTTGTTTAAATTTGTATTTCAGTTCATTCCAACAAACTTACCTTGTCCTCCACATGGTTTGGTCAAAGAGGAGGAGGGCCTCATGGCGGCCATTTTTAAAACCTTTGGAGGGGTCATGGGCCAGACCATGTGGAGGGGAGAACTGCCATAGTTCAATTTGGATTTAGTTTAATAAGGTGTTTAAAATGTATTTGTTTTGTGTTTGTAGTTTCAGTTAGACATTTGAATTGTTTTGGGGACATTGGTCCATGGAGGGGGAATGTAATTCCATTGCCTCTTTGAGGATTAAAGGGTGCAGATTCCTGCAGTCTGGATGAACCGTCCTAGGGGAGAGACTTCAGTGCAGTTGCGTGCACGTGGGTTTTTTGTTGGATTGAATTTGAGTTGTTTCTGAAGTCTTATCTTTTAATAAATCTTGTCTGGTACAAGACTTTTGCATGTCTGCCTCCTACTTTGACCACTTCGGGCCAACCTCCCCACATTTGGTGGCAGCGGTGGGATCCAGGCCAGTAGGAGCAGTGAAGAATAATGGAAACCAGACAGAAGGTTCGTGCTGATGGAGTCACAGGTCCACCTGACAACCAACAGGGGGCATTCAGCAGAGAACTACAGTCGAACATCTCGGGACAATGGGCAAGTCTACAAGATCTTATGAGGCAACGAAGGAACCAGTTTTCTCACCTCCAATGGGAGGTACAGCAAAGCCGTGTGGAGCTTGCAGAGAAGGCCCCTGAAGAGAGGAACGCATCTCGTGCAGAGGTCCACCACGGAAAAATGGAGCAACTTTTAGCTTCTTGGACACCATAAGAGTTGTGGCATGTTTTGGTCGGCGACTGTGGCATAAACGTCAGTAGTTGCTATGAGCTGCTGTTGGGAGCTGTGAAGTGCTTAGTGTCTTCACTGTAGCTGTGTGCAGTTGGAGCAGCCAGCGCTATCTGAGGAGGTTCTATTTTCCAGAGGTCCAAGAACCCACTGAGGAGTCAAGGTTCACAGCTCAAGGTTCACCAGGCCTGCGTTCTTGGTCTGCTGAAGATTGGGAGCTGTTTGGAACTAGACTCTTTCCAGGTGAAGTAAGGTACTTGCATTGGAGAAGAAGTTCTTGATACAAGAGGAGCTTTGGACACTTTGAAGTTGCCTACTGTCTTAATGTGAAAGTGTTTATTGTAAATTGGTTGCTGTGTTTGCCTAGAATCTTTAAAAATGCGTATATATGGATTTCCTGTCCCGTGACTCACAGGAGTTACGGTCTTAAGAGGGGGGGTGTGTGACAAAGTGGGTCTTTGTCCCTTTGTAATGCCCGGATAGCAACCTTAGCCGGATTGACGAGGGCAGAGCTGAGCCGAGTTCCCAGTGCAGACCAAGTGTTATTTTATTTACATATGTACAAATCAGCAATACCAGCAGCAGCATGGCACACAGCACCTCTCCATCAGGGACTGAGCCCAGAGACCTTTTATAGGGCCTCTAGCCAATTGGGTAACCCCATCAATAATCACAGGTAAAACCCCAAAAAACACAACAACATTTTAAAAATTTACAAGTAGACAAACAGTGCTCCAATAACAATCAATGAAAACATTCATACAAAAATATATCTCTTTATAAATTAACAGTGTTTTAACCTAATACCCAACTACTTTACTCCATTTAAAACTTGGGACACCCCTGCTCCTTTCTACCCCATGGTCTGCCCCGGAACCATTTAAGGTGCTCCAGCTCCCTGGGGACTCTTTTAACCGAAACACCCAAAATGGCAGACCCACAGGTGAGTACTATTACATTACTGCACATTTTCCACTTAGTCCTTACTAATTATATATTTTATTTTACAGGTAACACACAATCAATCACTTAACATTTTAAAACTTTGTTTGACTCTTTCATTTTTACATCAGGCCCACGTAATGGACCTGCTCCATTACATTTCCTCCCCGCTCTTTTAAGAGTACCTCTACTCTTCAAACACTCTGGACAGGGAGTCAGCTACAATGTTAGACTTTCCAGGCTTATAGTGGACTGTGAAGTTGAATGGCTGTAAGGCTAGGTACCAACCAGCAATTCTTGTGTTCAAGTCTTTCATTTTATTAAGCCACTGAAGAGCACGATGGTCAGTTTCTAGGCTGAAATGGCGCCCCAACAGGTAGTATCTTAGTGACTCAATTGCCCACTTCATGGCCAAGCACTCTTTTAACAGTAGAATACCTGGTTTCTCTGTCTAAAAGCTTTCTACTTAAAAACACCACAGGTCTTCTCTCCCCATCCACCTCCTGCAGCAGAACTCCACCTAGGCCCACTCCAGATGCATCCGTCTGCAGAGTGAATGGTTTGTTGAAGTCCGGGGTCTGCAGAACCGTGTGGTCATTTAGGGCCTCCTTCAGATCTTTGAATGAACGGTCACATTGGTCAGTCACATTGGTTTACTTTTCTCGGTGCTAAACCTTTGGTGAGGTCATTCAGCACAGCTGATCGATCTGCAAAGTGGGGAATGAATTTCCTGTACCAGCCCACAAGACCCAGGAAACTCTTCACTTTCTTCTTTGTGGCTGGAACTGGGAAGGAATGAATAGCCTCCATTTTTCCAACCTGGGGCCGGAGTTTGCCGTGTCCAATGACAAAACCCAGGTACTCCACCTCTCTCTGAGCCAGACAGCATTTCTGAGGGTTGATAGTTAAGCCAGCTGACTTTATGCACTTTAGGACTTGTTTCAGATGAGCTGTGTTCTTCCCAAGTTTGGCTGTAGATAACGACATCATCTAAGTAAGCAGCCGCAAACTCTGAAACATCTCTCAGAACATAGTCCATTAGTCTTTGAAAGGTGGCTGGCGCCCCCTGGAGTCCGAATGGCATCACTCGAAACTGGTACATACCAAAAGGAGTTTTAAACGCTGTCAGCTCTTTGACCTCAGGAGCCAGTGCCACTTGCCAATAGCCTTTGCTCAGGTCTAAGGTGGTGATGTATTTTGCCTGTCCCACTCGTTCCACCAGTTCATCAATCCTAGGCATTGGGTAAGGGTCACACAACGAAACAGCATTCAGGTAACGAAAGTCAATACAAAATCTTAGTGAGCCATCCTTCTTTGGCAGGGCCTGTGGCACTTCACGATATGTATGAGACACAAACTTACGCAGCATGTTTTTCAAAGTTTGGTTGTAGCACTCAACTAGCCCGTCCGTCTGGGGGTGGTATGGGGTGGTCCTAATGTCCTTAATTCCAAGGAGTTTATACACCTGTTGTAATAACTTAGGCATAAAGTTTGTCCCACAGTCTGTCAAAACCTCTTTTGGAATTCCCACCCTGGAAAACAACTGCAATAATCAGTTCGCTACATTCCTAGCTTTGATAGTTTTTAAAGGGAATGCTTCAGGATATAGAGTTGCATAATCACAAAGGACTAAAATGAACTTGTTCCCTGTACTGCTGCGTTCTAATGGCCCAACAATGTCCATTCCTTTTCTTTCAAATGGAGTTTCAATGATGGGTAGAGGCTGCAACATAGCTCGAGGGACTTTTCGGGATTGACAAATCTCACATGAATTACAGAATTTTGAGATATCATTGTACATGCCTGGCCAAACAAATCTGCTTGCAATTCTGTACAAAGTTTTTTTGGAAAGCCATGTGCCCTGCTCATTAAAGGGTGCAGATCCCTGCAGTCAGGATGAACCGTCCTAGGGGAGGGGCCTAGAGTATAAAAAGGGTTCTGCTGGCCCCATTTGAGGGAGGCAAACCATCATGTAGCTGGTGCCTGTGGGTTTTTTTGTTTCATTAGTTTGCTTAAGTTCTGTTGCTTTTGATTTCGTTAAGCACAGTTATTTTTAGTAAATATGTATAATTTTCTGCACTTTTTTCCACGGGAATAAATGGGAAAAATGTAAGATTCTGCCTCCTACGTCTGATCACTTTGGCCAACTTCCCCACAAGCCCCATAATCTGAGGGATGAGATGTGATGCCTCAAAGCGTCTGGCTATCTCTACAGCCTCTTCAACGGTTGGTGCACGGATCAGTTGTTTTATTGGCCCTTGTAGCATGCTCTTACAAAACATATATACAAACTTTTTGACGCTGCTCTTACTAATTCCAAATTGGTTCGCCACAACGCGGTATTCTGCACAGATTCCCAGTTTGTACAATACAACTGCGATACGCATGATGACTGGAACAGGAGCTCTAACGGTAACTTCTTCTGGAGCCATATGCCTCTCCATTAACGAGCAAAGTTTCATGAATGATGGTCGTGTCATGCAAAAGTTTTGCTTCCACTCTTGATCGGTGAACTCCAACAGAACTATCCTTTCCCACCAGTCTTTACTCCTCACCTTCATCCAGAGGCTCCGTGTCTTTGGTGGAGGAGGGGGGAATAAACTTAGTGCATGTGGAATTAAGTTATTGTCCTCCTGTTGTCTCTCTCTGTTTATCATGTGCAGAAGTATAAGCTTTTGTTTTTGTATAACCGAGACCAGCAAAAACAAAAGTATGGTCTGAAGCACACAATACAGCTCCATATCAAAAGTATTAAACAGCACGAGCGGGAGGTGAAATCAACGAAGAAAAATGTTACGAGCCAAAAGGTACGCAGCCATGTTTGTTTACAACGGAAGTTTGTTCTTCTTCTACTGTTTCCGGTATGTTACCCAATTCTGCACATGTCAAAATTATTTATTTCGATCAAATGTATAACAGATGTAAACGCGTGTCGTAATCAGATTATTTTTTTCAGGGTCCACGTACACAGTAAAATTCTAATCCGATTCATGATCAGATTAAAGACATTTTGCGCATATAAACATGGCTACTGACTAATGTGGTCGTACTTCCTGGTTCTAGTCAGGACTCGAGCAGCAGGTTCTGGATGTACTGCAGCTGTTTTACAGCTCGTTTGGAGAGGCCAGAAAAGTTTGGGAACCCCCGGTCCAACCTACTGGAGACAAACGCATGGATAAGTCTCTCCAAGTCTGGTTTAGACACTATACCTTTAATTTTGGCCATGTTTTTTAGGTGGTAAAAGGCTGTTGATGTTATTGATTTGATGTGGCTGTTAAAGTTCAGGTCTGAGTCCATTATTACCCCCAGATTTCTGACTTGATTTGTGGGTTTTAGAGCGAGAGACTGGAGGTGACTTCTGACACTTTCTCTCTGTTTCTTCGGCCCAAAGACAATGATTTCAGTCTTGTCTGAGTTTAGCTGAAGAAAATTGTTTTGCATCCACCTCTGATCTGTTGGATGCAGTGACAGTGAATCCGCAGGTCCATATTCACCTGCCGTCAGTGAGACCTGAGTGTCATCTGCGTAGTTGTGATAAGACACATTTGTGCTGAGTATTAACTGACCTAAGGGCAGCATATAAAGGGTTGAACAGAAGGGGTCCCAGGATTGACCCTTGGGGCACCCCACAGGTCAAGCTCACGTGGTCTGAGACACAGTTACCAATCTCAACAAAGTACTCTCTGTCCTCAAGGTAGGACTTCAACCAATTTAGGGCAGTGCCAGTGATGCCCACCCAGTCCTCTAGACTCTGTAGGAGAATCCCATGATCGACAGTGTCAAAAGCAGCGCTTAGATCTAACAGAATTAAGACTGAGGCTTTGCCCACATCAGTGTTCAGGCGGATGTCATTTGTCACCTTGATAAGAGCAGTCTCAGTGCTGTGATGAGCTCTAAAACCTGACTGGAAAACATCAAATGAGTTGTTTATTAAGAGGAAGTCAGTGAGCTGTTGGTAAACAACCTTTTCAAGGAGTTTGCCAAGAAATGGCAGATTTGAGATGGGCCGATAATTTTTCAGTTCTGAGGCATCAAGACTGCTCTTCTTTAGGAGAGACTTAATGACCGCAGTTTTCAAGGCCCTTGGGAATGTTCCAGATTGAAGCGACATGTTAACTATGTGAGTGAGTGGTGTTAACAAACTGTTCAGAACAGACTTTAGAAATCTGGTGTAACACATGGAGGCAGCATGTAGAAGAACTCAGACTGGTGATGATCTCTTGGACAGTTTTGTCAGTTACAGGTGCAAACTGAGTCAGCTCTAAATGTGTAGGTGGTTTTAAAGTTATTATTTGCACTGTGGAATTTATGGCATTTTTAATGCCCTGAACCTTGTCATTAAAGAATACTGCAAACTCATTGCACTTAGCTGTGGAAATTAGTTCTAACGGCAGCTGAATTGGAGGGTTTGTTAGTCTGTTTACTGTTGCAAACAGAACACGCGAGTTATTACTGCAATTTCCAATTATTTCAGAAAAAAAAAATCCCTCCCTTGTTTTACATAAAATGAGGTTGTACATGTACAACCTTTCTCTATAAATCTCTTTATGAATCTGGAGCTTTGACTTGACATTTTCGCTCAGCCCTGCGGCACTCCCTTTTCTGTGCCCTGACTGTCTCATTATTCCTCCATGGCGCCTTCTGCTTATTTTTAACCATTTTAACCTTAACTTTAAAGTGAGACGCTGCAGCTGAAACAGGAAAAAGACTTAAATACATCAATGTTAAACTCCTTGTAGCACACCCCTCCTAATGAAGGCTGACGCTTTACTGATGCTTTTGTGATTTAATGGCAATAAATCAAATACACCATAAGCACAAAAATCCATGGTGTAAAAGCTAAAGGCCACGCTCTTACACTTTGGCAAAAATGTTATCTAAGTGGAAATGTCTAATTACACATCAATGAACGTGTTTTACAGACAAAATTAATATAACTTTGCTTTCTAAACACAAACATTACACTTGTGCTTATGTGCAGCTTCAGAGCGACAGATGATACAAAAAACACCTTCATTTCTGCTCCGTCTCAACTTTTCTGCTTTTGCCTTTTTACAGTCTCTTTCTACGTGAAGCTATTGCTACGTTAAAGCAATAAAAAGGAAGTGGCTCTACTGTAAGAAACCTTGGGGTCCTATTTGACCAAGATCTCTCATTCAAAGCACATATAAATCAAGCCTGTAAAACAGCCTACTTTCATCTGCGTAACATCAGCCAAAATTAGAAAAATCCTGCCCAGAGATGATGCCGAAAAACTCATCCATGCATTTGTCACATCCAGATTAGACTATTGTAACGCTCTGCTTACAGCGTGTCCTAAAAGCTCTAGAAGAAGCTTTCAACTGGTTCAAAATGCAGCAGCAAGATTATTAACAGGTACTAGAAGAAGAGATCATATTTCACCAGTGTTGGAGTCTCTTCACTGGCTTCCTGTTGAGTTTAGAATCAAATTTAAAATCCTCCTCCTGACTTATAAAGCTTTAAACAATATGGCCCCATCGACCTCAAAGATGCAATAGTAGCGTACCATCCAAACAGAGCTCTTCGTTCTCAAAATGCTGGACTATTGTTAGTCCCAGAGTCTCTAAAAGCACAGTAGGAGGTCGAGCATTTAGCTACCAAGCTCCTGTGTTATGGAACCAGCTCCCTGTTCATGTAAAAGAGGCCGACACAGTCTCTACATTTAAGACCAGCTCAAAACGTTCCTCTTTGAAATAGCTTATGGTCAGGCCAGTTAGGAACAGAAATAAAAACCTACAGTTTTAGCTACGCTGCCCTTGGAGCAATTCTGCTGGAGAAGTATGGAGCTGAACACTGTCCTCTGGTTCTTCTACTTTACCATCAACAATATTTAATATTACTTCAACTGTAGTCTGTTCATTGCTGTTCACATGTTTCTCTCTCTGTTTCAGACGCTGCGGCGGCTGCTCCAGTGACGATTGATTTGATTCACATGATCATGTACAGTTTATAAGTGGATTTAATATTGCACATGACTTTACAAGAGGATTTCCTGCACAGAGTTCAGTAGTTTGATGGCGACAGGCAGGAATGATTTCCTGTGTCTCTCGGTGGAGCATCGTGGCAGTAACATTCTGTTGCTAAATGAGCTCTTGACCAGCACTTTGTGGAGCGGGTGGGAGGGAAAGTCCAGTGTTACAGCCCAGCTCTGCTAGGGTAGGGGAAGTAACAAAAAACCAAAGATGGGAAAAGGTTTTAAATAAAGATGCAATTTAATGAACAGGGGTGTAAGGGTAAAATAACAGAACTAAAACAAAATACAGACAAACAAGGTATGCCAGTCCCAAAATGCACAGGTCACACAGGCCTAGCAAAACAAAGGCCCATAAACAGAATCAGGTGACAACTTAAAAGAGACATGACAAACCAAATGAAACAAAACACACGTGCCTCAAACCACACAGAACACAGGCGCTGCCACTGCAGCCCTGACAACAGAGGCACAATACGGCATACTGGCCACACACAGGCCAGCAGCCCCGAACAGGTGTGGAGCGAGTCCTTAAATACTGGGCGGGACCACAGGTGGACTGATTGGCCCTCCAATCAGTGGGCCAGGAGGCAGCAGCCAATCTCGTTCAGTTTGAGCTTGCCTCCTCTCTCCAGCAGGACCTCCACCAAGAAATAAAGACAATATACAAAAACACAAAAGGAGGCGGGAACAGTAGGCCTGGGGCCGTAACACCCTCCCCCTTAAGTTACAAATAATATTTGTAATAAACTAAATTTAGGTTTTATACTTACATGATTGGGAGGTGGAAATCACAGAGCCTGAGCTGATTATAGAGACCAGAAACACCGTGCGGTCTCTCCCATGCTCAGCCCCCCTTTGGGACTGGCCAGGCCCACTCAAGGCCGAGCCCCATCCCTGGAGCTGGGAATTGGGAAGCAGGAGGCACTTGGACCAGGAGGCCTAAGCGGGTGATCAGGCCGTTTAGACCCCACATCCAAAGCACCCTGCAGACACAAAACAAGCCACAGGCATTTAACAAACCCACATTCCACCACCAAATCAGCATACAACACAATTTAGTCAATCCAATTCAAAAACTTACCAAATACAAACCTATTCAAATTACATCAGTGGGATAGGGTGTTATTATCCCGGACGAGCCCCCAATTGTTACAACCCAGCTCTGCTAGGGTAGGGGAAGTAACAAAAAACCAAAGATGGGAAAAGGTTTTAAATAAAGATGCAATTTAATGAACAGGGGTGTAAGGGTAAAATAACAGAACTAAAACAAAATACAGACAAACAAGGTATGCCAGTCCCAAAATGCACAGGTCACACAGGCCCATAAACAGAATCAGGTGACAACTTAAAAGAGACATGACAAACCAAATGAAACAAAACACACGTGCCTCACAGAACACAGGCGCTGCCACTGCAGCCCTGACAACAGAGGCACAATACGGCATACTGGCCACACACAGGCCAGCAGCCCCGAACAGGTGTGGAGCGAGTCCTTAAATACTGGGCGGACTGATTGGCCCTCCAATCAGTGGGCCAGGAGGCAGCAGCCAATCTTGTTCAGTTTGAGCTTGCCTCCTCTCTCCAGCAGGACCTCCACCAAGAAATAAAGACAATATACAAAAACACAAAAGGAGGCGGGAACAGTAGGCCTGGGGCCGTAACATCCAGAATAGTCCTGATTTTGGACAACATCCTCCTCCAACACAACAGTCAGAGAGTCCAGCTCCTCCCCCACAACATGTCCGGCCTTCTTGATGATCTTGTTGAGTCTATTAGTGTCCCTCACGCGCAGACTGCTGCCCCAGCAGGCCACAGCATACGTGATGAACTTGCCACCATAGACTCGTAGAACATCCTGAGCATTGTCCTGCAGATGTCAAAGGACCTCAGCCGCCTCAGAAAGTAGAGACGGCTCTGGCCCTTCTTGTAGACAGTGTCTACGTTCTTGCCCCAGTCCAGTTTATGGTCCAAATACACCCCCAAGTACTTGTACTCCTCCACAATGTCCACACTGACCCCCTGGATGGAGATGGGGGTCACAGCAGCTTTGGTCCTCCTCAGATCCACCACCAGTGAAATGTCAGAATAAAGTGTGTTACAGTCGCCAAGAAATAAAAGCACGACTTGTTCAAGAAGTTTAAAAGATAAAAAAGTTTTCACTTTGGATAGAAGCTGCAGATGATGAAGAAACACCGTTGATCTGTTTGTCAAATTTAAAATCTCTGTCTATGGTTCACACATGATTTTTAATGGTCCCACATCAACAAGGACACTGCTGGATCCAAACAGTAGCACCTCAGTCTTCTCTTCATTCAGTTTTAAAAAGTTCTGAGCCAACCAAGCCTTGATGTCACACAGACAGTCGAGTGGGGCGTCAGGACGCTGTCGTTTTAGCAATAGGCAAATAAATCTGCAACAACTGATAAGAAAGGCCACGGTAAAGCACAAAAAGAATAGGCCCCAGAATTGAACCTTGAGGGACTCCACTAAGGAGCGGAGGACCAGATGGAGTCCCCAGCCTGACAGTGGCCCAGACAGGTACGACCTGAACCAGTTGAGGGCCCCTGACACACACACTGTTTTCAGGACCGTTTAAAGAGTGGTATTTCCACTGTGTCGAAGGCAGCGCTCAGGTCTAAAAGAACTAACATGGAATGAGGTCTGACTCGGTGCTGTGGAGTGCTTTACAGCCCGACTGGAAAGTGTCAACGTGCCATTTGCAGCTGTGCAATGACGCTTTTCTCTAAAATCTTAGACATGAAAGAGAGTTGGTCCATAATTTGATAAAATTGTAGAATCAAGACCAGGTTTTTTAATCAAAGGTTCAATAATAAATTGTACAGAAAGAACATGCAAACCCAGTGAGTCATTTACAAACTCTAAATGCACAAGATCTCAGGAATGACAAGCAAATAATGACTCCTTCTATAGTAAATTCTTCACATAAATGTGTTTATGTGGTTGTTTTCGTGGACATGAATGCAGAATGAACTTCAACTCTTTGAAAATACAAACTTGTCCATAAAACAGTGTGTTTCACTGTGGCCCCAGACGACCTCATGGTCTCGTGTGACGTGGTGTCTTTGTTTACAGCAGAAGTGCGGATCTGTGGCAAAAACAGGCAAAAGTGGGCGGGGCAGAATAAGGTCTATATTCTCTAAATAAAGTCAAACATTAGACATAAGGCTCATTTATGTGTCGCCTGTTTTTTGTGTTTGGGGGTCGTGACTGAAAACGAACCACGGCTTTAAATAAATGAACTTTTCAACAAAACGCTTCGATGTCTCAGTGGTTTGTTTTTCTGTTTTGTTTTTTTTCTGTTGCGGCTCCTGTTGAAGGTTATCTTTATTATCCACAAAGGGCAACGACAAAAAACAATGAACCCCGACCTGAAGGGCCCGACCTGAGGGGCCGACCTGAAGGGCCCCGACCTGAAGGGCCCGACCTGAAGGGCCCCGACCTGAAGGGCCCGACATGAAGGGCCTGACATGAAGGGCCCCGACCTGAGGGCCCGATGGCCCTGATCTTCTTAAACTCAAGGAAACAGTTGCTTTTTTGTCCAAATCACAGAAAAGTGAACTTTTTAACAAGAAAAAACCACCAAATCTTCAGAGATTGTAAATGTTATTCATGAATCTGTTATTATTTGTCTCTGCTGTGAGCGTCAGGACTGACTTTGATCATTTAAGAAAGGCCCACTTTATAAATAAAGAGTGTGAGGCCCAGATCACATGGACTCAGTTCAACTGGGACTGAGAAGAATCTGAGCCCAGACTTTGAAGCGCCGCCTTCACCTGAAGAATCATAAAAGCACAAACAGGAGGGAATAAAGGAGCAGCTCCAGCTCAAACTGTTGGACTCTTTACTGGACAAAAGGATGAGATTCAATGGGATTGAATCCTTCTGGGACATTACACTGTGTAGATCTGAGTTAAAGCTGCAGCACAACATGGACTCATTTAACACTAATATTTCACACAGATAAAGTCACTGACTCACATTTGTATTTTATAACTTTTGTGTCAGTGACTTATAAAGAAGAATGTACAGAAGGACAACATTTAAACTGACAAAAGTCACATTCAAAGAGTTAATGCTGCTGTCAATCCTTGACCTGCTCACTTTATGTCACAACAAAGTGTTTGAGACAAATGTCACTCGATTCAGGATTCACACATGATATTTATCCTTTTGTTTCACTGAAGACTTTCCTGAGTCTGAACTCTTCAGTTCTGCTTCTGTGGTTTGTGTCATGAGCAGAAAAGAGAAGTCCACATTTGGGTTTAACCCATGTGTCCCAGACTCCTCCCTCTGTGTCTCCTTTACAAACCCTGCTCCTCTTCAGTGTCTCAGACTCTGCTCCAGACTCTGCTCCAGACTCTGCTCCAGACTCTGCTCCAGACCCTGCTCCAGACTCTGCTCCAGACCCTGCTCCAGACCCTGCTCCAGACCCTGCTCCAGACTCTGCTCCTTCTCCAGGTAACACTCTTCTGTTCCTCACATTTAGACAGAGTTTAAACTAAACTATTATCAGGAGGAAACTGTTTTTAATCTGAATAAACTGTTGTAAACAGGATATTATTATCACTGAACAAACACAAAGAGAAGAAAGACTGATGTCGACACAAAAGAGACGTTTGATGGAACTTATTCATGTTTAGATGAAAAACAACTCCAATAATATCATTTATTGTGATAAGTCCACAAATCAGATCCTGGTCAGATGTTTGTGTGAACAGAGCCTTTAATTCATCTGCTTTGTGCTTTTCTTCATGTTGTGTCTTTATAAGTCTATATGAGGGTTTTGTGGTTTCTTCTGTGTTGAATGGTTGGATGTGCACGTGCCTGGTACGAGCACGACGCTGTGGTGTTTGGGGCGGCACTGTGGGTGAAGTCTATTTGGGGGAGACTTTCTGTCCACCATCCTGTTACGTTTTGTCTCTATCGTCTGTTCCATCTTGACCAGAAGGATTTGCTGTGTGAGGTTTGCTTGGCCTGTGTGTCATCACGAAGGAAGAGCCAGTTTCTTTGTTGAATCCTGGAGCAATAAACGTCCCTCATGTGCAATTGTTCTGCGTGACGCGTCTTCAGTGTTTAACCCCTGCGTCTTACGCCTCAATACCACATCATGTGTCTCTGCTCCGCTGCGCCACACACTGAACTTACACAGCCATTGAAATGAATGAAGCCGGTTCCACATCCCGCGTACGCGCTGCACAGGTCTGCGTTTGTTTTCTTTCCGCTACATTTGGAGCGCTTTCTGATCGCACGTTCTCGTGGATCCCGCTCCTCAGGACTTCACAGCCCTGAGCGGCGCAGACGGGTGCCGCGGCCCAAGGCTTTGGTTAAAAAGAGATTAAACTGAGATTAACAACGATTTAAAGGATTAGATCAAGAAAAGACACTGGAGAATTCAATAGAAAAGAATCACACAAGAAACAAAGCATTGATTAAAACAGAACGACAAGCTTCATCTGAACCAGAAACCAGAGCGTCTTAAACACATGAGGCTTCACTGACTCTGAAGTGACAGCAGCACAGACCAGGACCAACTGTTAAACTGACACAATATGTGATTATTATTAACCTGTTACACAAGAAACAGCAGCAAAGTCTGGAAACTAAGCTGTGCTCATTAAAATGTGTTAATGTTTTAGAAAATAAAACTCTGTCATAAAAGAACAACTCATGATTTTAGACCAAATCCTTGAATCCAAATCAAAGTCCAAATGTCAGAAAATAAAGCCGTGAGAAAAAGAAGTTTAAGAAGTAAACTTGTCAACACAGTTTGATGGATTCTGCTCAAAGTCCTATATTTTGAAGTGACTTTTGTCTCAGCGTCACGTGGTAAATCTTTTCTGCTCAAACAGGATTCTGATGAAAGAACAGCAGCGCCCCTCTGTGGACATGTGTGGAACTGCACAGGAAAACAGGTGACTTTAAACCACATCAACAGGATTCTTCACATTTAAATCAAACCAGATTGGATTCTTTTGACAACAATTGAATGTTTGTTGTGACAGAGCTGCACTTTTTATGTCAAACTATAATTCACATCTATTTAATGTCACAATTGTGTAGAATCTCTGCTCTAATATAAAGAGACATTCACAAAGAACAGCTTTAAGTCCATCAAATCCAGACTCTTTAAACACCACAAGAACAAAACTCTGTCAACATTGAGTCCAGAACAAGATCCAAACAGGATTTTACACAAAGACTCAGGAATAATATGTGTTTGTTTCACAGAGATCTGTCTTTGACTCAGAGCAGAACTCTGTGTGATCCACAATCTACAACAAGAACCTGGACCAGAACCGGGACCAGTCCAGTTCGGACCAGGTCCTGGTCTTTGGCGTGGTTACTGGACTTCAGCTCAGAATCCACTGAAGAAAAGTAAATATTCAAACATTTAAACCAGGTCTAAACCAGGACTAAACCAGGACTAAACCAGGACTAAACCAGTCTCAGTGCTACAGGAGTGTGGGAGGGCATCTGAGTTAACCTCTTGTGTGTTACAGGAGTGTGGGAGGGCATCTGAGTTAACCTCTTGTGTGTTACAGGAGTGTGGGAGGGCATCTGAGTTAACCTCTTGTGTGTTACAGGAGTGTGGGAGGGCATCTGAGTTAACCTCTTGTGTGTTACAGGAGTGTGGGAGGGCATCTGAGTTAACCTCTTGTGTGTTACAGGAGTGTGGGAGGGCATCTGAGTTAACCTCTTGTGTGTTACAGGAGTGTGGGAGGGCATCTGAGTTAACCTCTTGTGTGTTACAGGAGTGTGGGAGGGCATCTGAGTTAACCTCTTGTGTGTTACAGGAGTGTGGGAGGGCATCTGAGTTAACCTCTTGTGTGTTACAGGAGTGTGGGAGGGCATCTGAGTTAACCTCTTGTGTGTTACAGGAGTGTGGGAGGGCATCTGAGTTAACCTCTTGTGTGTTACAGGAGTGTGGGAGGGCATCTGAGTTAACCTCTTGTGTGTTACAGGAGTGTGGGAGGGCATCAGGAGCAGCTGAAGACGTGAAAACATGTCCAGAGTTCAGACGCCGAGTCAAAGTGGGATTTATTCTGGTTCAAAGCCGTCAGTTTCAGACGTTTCTTTCTAAAAGTATAAAGTGTGTTTCTCAGTCGTTTGAACACGTTACATTCACCACAGTCACATTTAAACTGCAGCACAAACATCTGTGACTCTTTGTCCAAATGTCAAAAGGTCAAGTGTCTGTTTTAACATCTCATTAGAAAAATGACATGAAGGAGGAGCCTGAGTGTCATTTTGAGCTCATGAATGGAGCTGAAGTTAAAATGGTCACAACATACAAAATCCCAAAGATCAATACAGTTCAATATAAACACTTATCTGTTTGATAAAGTCGGTGGAATTGAATTTTTACTCAAATGTGACTTTGATCCCCATAAACTACCATTAAATGATCCAATTATCATATGCAGGTAATACTTTACTGGAGAATGATCCATAAACATATGTTTAGTCCACACAGGGCTACACTCTGGAATCAAAGATATAAATGAAACAAAAGAACGTCTCTGTTCTGTAAAGACTGGTTTGATGAAGGTGTCTGGGCTGAATCACATTTATTTAATGGCACAGTATTAGAATTAGATGATTTTAAAAGTACATTTAAAATAAAACGTAGTCATAAAATGTTTTATAATTGTTTATTTATTGTCTTGAAAATTCCAATGTAATTCTTGCTTTTTATGAAATATTTATTGGGAACTATACATTTCTTGATTCTAAATGTGACGATCCTAAATTTAAGTGAGTGTTTTCCACTTCCTGTTAAAAGGAAAATGGTCTGACTTTATCAAAGAATCTGAGCCCAATAGATCTAGATATTTATCATAAAACTACGACCAAAAATGAAAGTTCACTTTAAAACAATTCATGATATAAACCCATGTAAAGATTTAAAAAAAGAAGATACAATTATGAAGATAATATTTGCAAATTCTGCCAAATTGAAACTCAAGAACATCTTTTTTGATTGTATTTCTGTAAAACTGTTTTATATCAGTGGATTATAGAACATAATAACACACCGGCCCTAAATTATAAAAGTATTAAAGTTGGAATATTTATTGAAGATAAAAAAGTTGAATAAATGTGTAATAATTGGATTATATTTAGCTCATTTTACATTCTTAAAGGTAAAGCTGAACTTTATTGTTTTTAGAAATGAACTTATGTCCCTGATCAAGTGTTTAAAATGATTAAAATGTAAAGGTGCTTTAAGACCGACACAAACAATGGCCCTGAGTCTAAATGAATGTCTCTGGGATGAAACTGTGTTCATTTTATTGTTTTGTGGCGCTGCTTAGATGTTGTTCTTTTACTTGTCATTTTACATCGAATGTTGTTTTGTCAAATTATTGAAATTAAATGTTTTTTTTGCATACATCTAAGTTTCACGAATGCCATTAAATTATATTAAACTTAAAAACAATTGTAAACATAAGGAGCGCCATCATCAGGCCGCATGAGGCACGTGCAGGTCAAGACATTGTCCCCTGTAACTGTAACGAACAGGAAAATAAGTCCAGCATCAGTGCTCCTCGTCAGCCTCACACGCGGATAAAACGTGTCCTTGTCCAACACATTCACTGGTTTTAATGCAGTTCTGTTTTTAATACTTTGTCAAATACTTTGTTACAAAATCAAAAGTGTGATTTCGTCCTTTAAATGCCTCGTACACAACGTCGCTGGATATTAAAGTCTGTAGAAACGTGTGTAATGATGTTTTAAGAGGCTACAACAGAGAAAACAGTGGCCTTCCATGTCTCGATGTGTCATGTTCACTCGTGACAACTTCTAGTCTTGACCTGGGACAATTAACCCCTGTTTGACTTGTCGACCAGCTCACGTGTGTGAACCAAACATGATCTATGGGACAAAGTCACTGATTAACATAGATCTAAGGCTAATTATAATTATAACTGTGGACATTATAACTGTGGACATTATAACTGTGGACATTATAACTGTGGACATTATAACTGTGGACATTATAACTGTGGACATTATAACTGTGGACATTATAACTGTGGACATTATAACTGTGGACATTATAACTGAGGACATTATAACTGTGGACATTATAACTGTGGACATAACTGTGGACATAACTGAGGACATAACTGTGGACATTATAACTGAGGACATTATAACTGAGGACATTATAACTGAGGACATTATAACTGAGGACATTATAACTGAGGACATTATAACTGTGGACATTATAACTGAGGACATTATAACTGAGGACATTATAACTGAGGACATTATAACTGAGGACATTATAACTGAGGACATTATAACTGTGGACATTATAACTGAGGACATTATAACTGAGGACATAACTGTGGACATTATAACTGAGGACATTATAACTGAGGACATTATAACTGAGGACATTATAACTGAGGACATTATAACTGAGGACATTATAACTGAGGACATAACTGAGGACATTATAACTGAGGACATTATAACTGAGGACATTATAACTGAGGACATTATAACTGTGGACATTATAACTGAGGACATTATAACTGAGGACATTATAACTGTGGACATTATAACTGAGGACATTATAACTGAGGACATTATAACTGAGGACATTATAACTGTGGACATTATAAGTCTTCACAGCGACACCTCTGGTCAGTTGTGTGCACTGCTGATCACTTTTGCCGTGAAATGTTTGCCGGACAAAGTAGGCGGGAACAAGCACAACCACGTGATCAATACCGGCAGATTACAGAAATGCAACCACGTTCCGTTTTCCTCACTTGGACACTTTGTCTCAGACTCTGCTCCAGACTCTGCTCCAGACTCTGCTCCAGACTCTGCTCCAGACTCTGCTCCAGACTCTGCTCCAGACTCTGCTCCAGACCCTGCTCCAGACTCTGCTCCAGACTCTGCTCCAGACTCTGCTCCAGACTCTGCTCCAGACTCTGCTCCTTCTCCAGGTAACACTCTTCTGTTCCTCACATTTAGACAGAGTTTAAACTAAACTATTATCAGGAGGAAACTGTTTTTAATCTGAATAAACTGTTGTAAACAGGATATTATTATCACTGAACAAACACAAAGAGAAGAAAGACTGATGTCGACACAAAAGAGACGTTTGATGGAACTTATTCATGTTTAGATGAAAAACAACTCCAATAATATCATTTATTGTGATAAGTCCACAAATCAGATCCTGGTCAGATGTTTGTGTGAACAGAGCCTTTAATTCATCTGCTTTGTGCTTTTCTTCATGTTGTGCCTTTAAGTCTGTGTTCTGGGCTCATGAGGCTCAAACGACACAAAACACAGACCAAAGGCTTTGATTATAAAGAGATGGATTAAACTTACATCGATGAATTCAATAGAAATGAATCACACAAGAAACAAAGCATTGATTAAAACAGAACGACAAGCTTCATCTGAACCAGAAACAAGAGCGTCTTAAACACATGAGGCTTCACTGACTCTGAAGTGACAGCAGCACAGACCAGGACCAACTGTTAAACTGACACAATATGTGATTATTATTAACCTGTTACACAAGAAACAGCAGCAAAGTCTGGAAACTAAGCTGTGCTCATTAAAATGTGTTAATGTTTTAGAAAATAAAACTCTGTCATAAAAGAACAACTCATGATTTTAGACCAAATCCTTGAATCCAAATCAAAGTCCAAATGTCAGAAAATAAAGCCGTGAGAAAAAGAAGTTTAAGAAGTAAACTTGTCAACACAGTTTGATGGGGGAGACGAGTCAAGATGGCGGAGTGAGCAGTTCGAGTCTGGAGTGGGGTCCGACAGAGAACATACATTTCACGTCCAACCCGTCACTGCCGAGTGGAAATCTGACCCAAAAAACAAGGAAAAAACGGCAAAGTTAAATATACCTTTTATAATTTTTTTAGAGAAACATTTTCTGGGCATTTTGAAATTTTCCCGAAGGATGGCTAACTCAGAACAAACTAGCATAATCGACCACGATTATGACTGCGGATTGTTGAAAGAAGTGAGTCAAGAAGAGACAGTGCAGATGGATCAAATGTCTGAAAACCCTATAAATGACAACCTAAACAGCCCAATCCCAAAAAGAGTGAAAAAGAAGAGATGCCAGGAAAAAAGAGGACGATGAGAGCAACGTCGACTTTGCTCACGCTGTTCAGTCTATCCTCACACGTTTTGATTGTCTTGACGGAAAACTGGAAAACATTGAGACACAGATGGACGGTGTTCAGTCGACTCTAAAAAAGTTTGACGTCCTGGAACAGAAACTTGAAGGCATTGAGTCTCGTATTGATATCATTGGTAAGTCCACAAAAGAGAACAAAGAAAATATTGCCAAGCTACAAGTCCAACAGCTCTCAGATGAAAACAAATCCTTAAAAGAAAAATGCTTGGAAAGCGCCAGATACAAGAGGAGATGGACCTGAGGCTGCTGGGGGTTCCTGAGAAAGACCATGAGAACACCAGAGATGTAGTACTTGGTCTCCTCATCCGGGTGGTACCTCTGTCGGCTGACAAGCTTCGTGATACTGTTGATATGGTCCATCGCTTGGGAAGGAGAGGTGCGGAGACTAACAATATGCCAAGACCCATCATTATCCAGTTTGCCGTGCGCTCTGTGAGAGATGAAGGAAGCCCGGATCTGTAAGGAAATGATCAACTTCAGAGAGGACTTCTCAAAAGAAGAGCGTGAGGCCAGAGCTAAGCTGTGGCCGCGTGTAGATGAAGCCCGACGTAAAGGAAAGAAGGAAGGATACGCTCTCATCGATGGGAAGAGAGTGGAACCTTGATGTACAACAGAAGAAGAAGGGAGTCGTAATGCAGACGGTAATCTTGATACTTTAATGAATGTTTCCTTTAATGTTTGAATTTTTTATGGGTTAGACAAGCCCTGTTTTTTATGTTGGACAATTTTGCTCATTCCTGCATCTTCTGACTATCTCAGCGTTCAATAAGGCACTAGTCACCAGTGTTTATGTCAGTTCTATTTGTTTCTTTAAATGTTAGACGTCTGAAAAATCTTATAAAACGCAAGGCACTTTTTTTATTTTGCAAAGAGCTTAAGGCAAATTTAATTTTACTTCAATAAACCCACTCCATAAAAGCAGATGAAACATTTTGGAAACAACAATGGGGGGACAATGTTTTATTTTCTCATGGCACAAGTCACTCGGCTGGAGTTATGGTTCTTTTCAATAGGTTCTTGGGTAAGTTAGTCAGTCATCTTGGGGACAATGAAGGTCACTGGCTCATAATAGCAATTGAAATATGTGACCAAAAAATGATTGTACTCACATTATATGGTTATAACAATAAGACACAAAATAAATGTATGTTGGACAAACTCAGTCGCTGGTTAGAGAATGGAAAATCGCTCATGCAACAGACAAAAGAGTCATTGGAGGTGATTATAACATCGCTCCAAATTCTTTGTTAGACCGGTGCCCTATAAGAGGCAACAACCCAAGAACAATGATGTTATAAACCATTTCTGTGTCAACTACATCTGACTATTGGAGACTGTGTAATGCTACAACAAAAGAATACACTTGGTTTAGTTCTTCAAATTGCAACCAACGATCAAGGATAGATTATTGGCTCATTTCACAACCACCACATGAGAATATACATAAATGTGAGCTCCTTCCCTCTCCACTCACAGCTCCTCCCCCTTCACTCACAGATCACTGCTTAATTAGTCTACACTTGCAACTTTCGAAACAAGCAGACTTTTCTTGCAGAGTATGGAAATTTAACAATAGACTCCTAACAAATGAATTATTCATCAAAGAGATCAAATAATGTGAAAATAATAGGAATGGATATGACAAATAAGGGAAAGTGGGAGTGGTTTAAATTTGAGACTAAGAGGAAAGCTATTGAAGCAGGTAAAAGAATGTCAAAAAAGAATAAACGAAAACAAAAAGAAATTGTTGAAAGAATAAATGTCTTAAGTGGTAATCCTGATCCTTCAGATGAACTACATTCCCTTCAAAAACAACTTGATGATTTGTATCAGAAAAAGCAAAGGGAGCTTTTGTACGATCCAGGGCAAAGTGGATTGAAGAGGGAGAAAGAAATACAACATATTTTTATGGCTTAGAAAAATCTCGACAAATAAGAAAAAAAATCTACAAACTAAAAAAAAAAGATATAATCTTGGAAAATCCAGAACAAACTTCAAAAGAGATTATAGAGTTCTACTCAAAATTATATAATTCAAATTTGTATAAAGATGACTGTGACACATTTTTTATGCTAATTAGAGATAACATCAAAAAATTGAAGAGGACGATAAAATCATTTTAGAGACTGATAAAACATGCAGGAAATTGAAAGTGCTTTGAAAGGGATGAGTAACGGCCAATCACCTGGATCGATGGATTGACGTCAGAATTTCTAAAGTTTTTCTGGCAAGAAATCAGGGTTTTAGTTTTCAGTGCTTTCAAAAAATGTGTCCAAGATGGCTGTCTTACTCCAACAATGAAAACAGGATTGATAACCTGACTCCCTAAACCAAATAAAGACCGACTAGAACTAGATCATTGGAGACCCATGACCTTGTTATGCAACGATTATAAACCGTTAGCCCTTGTTTATGCAAACAGATTAAAATTAGTTCTTGAAAAAATAGATGAAACTCAATCTGCATTTATTAAAGGCAGAAATATACATAATAACGTAAGACTAATATTGGATATGTTGGATTACCAATCAAATCTGGAAACTGAAAGCTTAATATTGTTCCTTGACTATTACAAAGCCTTTGATTCAGCTGAGCATGACTTTTTATTCAAACACTAAAGCACGTTGGATTTGATGAAAAATTTTGCTCGATTATAAAAATGTTTTACACTGAAATGTACAGTTCTATCTCTCTCAACCCAGGATTAACACCAAGGATAAACGTAACCTGTGGCATAAGACAAGGATGTCCGCTCTCACCTAAACTCTTCATTTTGTGTACGCAGCTTTGGACGTCTCTCGTAATGAATCACACTAAAATTCAAGGTATTCGTTTTTTTGATTGAGTTTGGCCTGAGCCAATTTGCAGATGACACAGTCTTTTTTTGAAGGATAAAACCAGGGTACAAAATATGCTTCAAATTATCTCAGTTTTTTCTAAAGCTTCTGGACTTGTTCTAAATTTTAAGAAATGTGAGCTTCTCCCCTTAGACTCTTGTCCTGAAACAGAAATCTGTTCAATCCCAGTTAAAAATGAAGTTAAATATTTAGGTATTAAGTTGATAAGGGATGAAAAAAAGAGAGAAGAAATAAACATGAAAGAAAAGATTGAACAAATGCAAGTATCATTGAACCACTGGCTCAGTAGATCTGTCCATTTTTGGCCGAAACTTATTGTCAAAAGCAGAGGGGACGTGAAAACTAATATATCCATGTACATCACTCCACAAAATATAAAACAAGTTAACTCTATTATTTAGAGTTTCTTTGGCGTAACAAGACCCATTATATAAAAAAATCTCAATTGGTAAAAGAATATACTTTAGGAGGAATCAAGTCAATAGATTTTGAGTCAATGTTGGGAACATTTAAACTAAAATGGTTGAAGGATTGTTTGTTAAATCAAAATTCTCTGTGGTTCCATTTTCCAAAATGTATCTGCTCACAGCGCCCCCTGTGGAATAATAGGGTCATTGTTTCAAACAAAAAGACACTTTTCAATAAGTTCTGGTTTGACCATAATGTTATATTTGTGCATGACATTATGAATCTAAAGGTGAATGACTCAAATTGGAGGATTTCAAAAGAAAATTCAATTTTCATTCTACAAAATATTTCAAATTTCAATGTGTAAGACAATTCCATCGGCTCTTATCCACTTCATCAGAAATACAATTCTATGTTCCAACGTTCAAATTAAACTCCCGAATGTAAGAGTTAAAGACCTCATAATTACAGACAAAAATGTGATAATACACATTTGAACAAAGTATTTAAAGGTACATTTGATCATGATTATAATAAAAAGATAAATCACAAAACTATGGACAGTTCGGGTAAATACGTAAAATGTTGGGAATTTATAAAATGGACAATTTTGCCAAAAGTAAAAGAAATGCAATTGAAAATACTTAACGACTCCTGTCCTTCTGCAGACACCGAGGGGAAGGTTTGGTTTTGAAGTTGTGTCATCAGGACCCACAAACCATAAACATCAGTTTGACTCTGGTCCAGTCGTTCACAGTTTGTGGTCAGACGTCAGAAACTGTTTGGGTCAAAAAATGAGTCTCAAACATTTTACAAAACAGGATATTCTTCTATTTAACAAAAATCCACCAAAAGACACCTTTAAACTGGTTAAACACAGTAAACATTCTGGGTAAATATCTTATACACAAATGGAAATGGAAAAAACAAGAACCAAATATTGTGTGATTTAAAAATGAATTTAAAATGTCTGTGGCCTCAGTTAAAGCTCATAAAACCCCGAGTGAATCTGAAGAATGTGGTTTATCTGATGATTCTCTGTTGTTGTTCTAAATGTATTTATTGTGCCTTGAGTCCTCACATTGGGATTGTCTGTAACTTTATTTCGTTTTTGATTCGCACTCGTTGCCTATTTTGTAATTTTGTTTAATACTTGGTGTCCTCTCGGAGCATGTCTTGATGCTTTCGTCTCAACCAGAGTTTGTACTGTATTGTTTCTTTTTGAATAAAAAAAATAAAAATAATAATAAGTCTGTGACGGTGCGTTCAGGGCTCAGTTAAAATGAACGTAATTCTCCTGCAGTAGGTCGAGCCAACATTAATGCTTTAAAACCAGAACTCAAAGTAACTGTTTTTTTATTACAGTAAACCTCGAAAGGGGAGGTTTATTTCAAATGAAATGTAACATAAAACATAGAAGTGCCTCGGATTAAGAAAAGTGCTAAATTCAGACAAAACAGAAATAATTGTGTTTGGCAGAAACAGAGAGAAAGTGTCACCTCCAGTCGCTCTCCTTAAAACCTTCAAATCAAGTGAGAAATTTAGGTGTAATAATGGACTCAGACTTAAACTTTAAAGGTCCCATATCCTGCTAAATGTACTCTTCAGAGGTTCTAACCTTCCTCCAGTGCTCTCTGGGCCTCG
Organism: Rhinogobius similis; assembly: GCA_019453435.1. Taxonomy (NCBI): domain Eukaryota; kingdom Metazoa; phylum Chordata; class Actinopteri; order Gobiiformes; family Gobiidae; genus Rhinogobius; species Rhinogobius similis. Next base: position 40,186,265 of record CM033626.1, read on the forward strand.
TATGTTGTGCCCAAAGTGGTTTTTTGATTGATTCCCTCATGTTTTCACTAGAGAACTGTCTTTTCCGTCCCCCTCTGAGCAGCAGACGGGGGCTCCTCACTAAGATGACGCGGTGTTTAAGCCACGCCTCCAGGAAGAATAAAAACAGCTAATGCTAATGCTACACAGTAATTACACGATGGATACGACAGATAGAAGAGTTAGCTTGTTATTTACCAAACGGCACGTCCGTGGTTGAGGCCCTGGAGCACGTCAAACTCCAGGTCAGATCCAGGACGTAGGACTCAGCACGACGCACCGTCAGGACCAGAAAAGGTTTATTCAGTGTTTGTGTATCGCTGTTTACCGGAGCACACGGCGCATGCACCATCTCCACTACAGGGGAGGCACGGGTTGGGAGGGGGAGGCAGCCTGCTCTCTGTTCGGGGGGGTCAGATCTCAGAGTGAGGAGGGGGGCCAGTCCAAGAAATGGGTGTTTTTTGTAAACTGTTATGTTATGGATATTACACAAAGCCCTGAGGACAGACTGTGTGAAGGGAAAGAGCAGGATATGGGACCTTTAACAGCCACATCTAATCCATAATATCAGCAGCTTTTTACCATCTGAAGAACATTGCCAAAATTAAAGGTATAGTGTCTAAACCAGACTTGGAGAGACTTATCCTGCATTTGTCTCCAGTAGGTTAGTCTACTGTAACGGCCTGTTCACTGGCCTCTCCAAACGAGCTGTAAAACAGCTGCAGTACATCCAGAACCTGCTGCTCGAGTCCTGACAAGAACCAGGAAGTACGATCACATTAGTCTGTGTCAGGGCTCTGCACTGCCCCCTGTGGGTCAGAGAATAGACTTTAAAGCAGCTCTGCTTGTGTTCAAGTCTCTCCAAAGCAACAAAGAACATCTGACATGTTAGAGCCAAATCCAATCCAATCCAATCCAACTTTATTTCTATTGCACTTTAAAAACAACACAGTTGACCAGAGTGCAGTACACAAACAGTAATAAATAGACACAGATACAAAAATACACACTGTACACTATAAAAGTCAACACATCAATGAAAAGCTAAAGAGAAAAGGTAAGTCTTTACAGCCGACTTGAAGACGGATAGTGACTCTGCCTGTCTAAGGTGCAGGGGCAGCGCGTTCCATAGTTTTGGACCCGCGACAGAGAAGGAAAGATCCCCTCTAAGTTTTCTCCTTGATTTTGGGACGACTAATAAGGAGTGATCTGCTGACCTGAGTGAGCGCACAGGGGCGTAGGGCTGAACCAGGTCTGACAGATACTGAGGAGCAAGTCCGTGAAGACATTTAAAAACAAATAAAAGGATTTTAAAATCAATGCGATAAGAGACAGGGAGCCAGTGCAAGGACTTTAAAACAGGCGTGATATGATTTCGCTTTTTGGTTCCGGTCAAAAGGCGAGCGGCCGCATTCTGTACAAGTTGCAGCCGTGCAAGAGATGTTTGGTTAAGACCAACATAAAGTGCATTACAATAATCTAGGCGGTTAGTGATAAAAGCATGAACTAGAATCTCAAAGTGATGCCGTGAAAGTACAGGTTTTACTTTAGCCAGTTGACGAATTTGAAAAAAACTACTTTTAACAACTGAGCTAATTTGAGCATCAAGTTTTAGATCATTATCCAGTCTCACACCTAGATTGGTCACTACGGGCTTCACATATTGTGTCAGAGCACCAAGATCACCAGAGCCAGTGTTTGCCTCACTAGGCCCGAACACAATGACTTCTGTTTTTTTGTCATTTAGAAACAGAAGGTTTAAGGACATCCAATCTTTTATTTCCTCAACACACTCACAGAGTTGTATTGCACTGAATGCATTTTCACGCTTTAGTGGCATATAAATTTGTGTATCATCCGCATACAAGTGGAATGAAATGCCGTGCTTTTGGAAAATATATCCAAGAGGGAGGAGATACAAAGAGAAAAGGAGAGGCCCAAGAATGGAACCCTGGGGCACTCCATATGCAAGAGGGGCAGCAGCGGACTCAACAGAACCAATTCGGACTTGGAATTGCCTGTCTGTGAGGTAGGACTTTAGCCAGTCCAGTGCACTCCCTTGTGAGCCGACACAATGCTGCAGAGAAGACAGGAGGATCTGGTGGTCCACTGTGTCAAAGGCTGCTGTTAAATCTAGCAGGACCAACATGACACTGTGTCCACAGTCAGCAGCCCGGAACCATCTGAGGACCTCAGGGACCGGCCTCCTGCTGGTGCCAGAGTCAGGACTAAACATGGACCGGCCTCCTGCTGGTGCCAGAGTCAGGACTAAACATGGACCGGCCTCCTGCTGGTGCCAGAGTCAGGACTAAACATGGACCGGCCTCCTGCTGGTGCCAGAGTCAGGACTAAACATGGACCGGCCTCCTGCTGGTGCCAGAGTCAGGACTAAACACGGACCTCCTGCAGGTGCCAGAGTCAGGACTAAACATGGACCGGACCTCCTGCTGGTGCCAGAGTCAGGACTAAACATGGACCGGCCTCCTGCTGGTGCCAGAGTCAGGACTAAACACGGACCTCCTGCAGGTGCCAGAGTCAGGACTAAACATGGACCGCCTCCTGCTGGTGCCAGAGTCAGGACTAAACATGGACCGGCCTCCTGCTGGTGCCAGAGTCAGGACTAAACATGGACCGGCCTCCTGCTGGTGCCAGAGTCAGGACTAAACACGGACCTCCTGCAGGTGCCAGAGTCAGGACTAAACATGGACCGGCCTCCTGCTGGTGCCAGAGTCAGGACTAAACACGGACCTCCTGCAGGTGCCAGAGTCAGGACTAAACATGGACCGGCCTCCTGCTGGTGCCAGAGTCAGGACTAAACATGGACCGGCCTCCTGCTGGTGCCAGAGTCAGGACTAAACATGGACCGGCCTCCTGCTGGTGCCAGAGTCAGGACTAAACACGGACCTCCTGCAGGTGCCAGAGTCAGGACTAAACATGGACCGGCCTCCTGCTGGTGCCAGAGTCAGGACTAAACACGGACCTCCTGCAGGTGCCAGAGTCAGGACTAAACATGGACCGGCCTCCTGCTGGTGCCAGAGTCAGGACTAAACATGGACCGGCCTCCTGCTGGTGCCAGAGTCAGGACTAAACGTGGACCGGCCTCCTGCTGGTGCCAGAGTCAGGACTAAACATGGACCGGCCTCCTGCTGGTGCCAGAGTCAGGACTAAACATGGACCGGCCTCCTGCTGGTGCCAGAGTCAGGACTAAACATGGACCGGCCTCCTGCTGGTGCCAGAGTCAGGACTAAACATGGACCGGCCTCCTGCTGGTGCCAGAGTCAGGACTAAGCACGGACCTCCTGCAGGTGCCAGAGTCAGGACTAAACATGGACCGGCCTCCTGCTGGTGCCAGAGTCAGGACTAAACACGGACCTCCTGCAGGTGCCAGAGTCAGGACTAAACATGGACCGGCCTCCTGCTGGTGCCAGAGTCAGGACTAAACATGGACCGGCCTCCTGCTGGTGCCAGAGTCAGGACTAAACATGGACCGGCCTCCTGCTGGTGCCAGAGTCAGGACTAAACACGGACCTCCTGCAGGTGCCAGAGTCAGGACTAAACATGGACCCGGCCTCCTGCTGGTGCCAGAGTCAGGACTAAACACGGACCTCCTGCTGGTGCCAGAGTCAGGACTAAACATGGACCGGCCTCCTGCTGGTGCCAGAGTCAGGACTAAACATGGACCGGCCTCCTGCTGGTGCCAGAGTCAGGACTAAACATGGACCGGCCTCCTGCTGGTGCCAGAGTCAGGACTAAACACGGACCTCCTGCAGGTGCCAGAGTCAGGACTAAACATGGACCGGCCTCCTGCTGGTGCCAGAGTCAGGACTAAACATGGACCGGCCTCCTGCTGGTGCCAGAGTCAGGACTAAACATGGACCGGCCTCCTGCTGGTGCCAGAGTCAGGACTAAACATGGACCCGGCCTCCTGCTGGTGCCAGAGTCAGGACTAAACATGGACCCGGCCTCCTTCTGGTGCCAGAGTCAGGACTAAACATGGACCGTCCTGCTGCTGGTGCGAGAGTCAGGACTAAACACGGACCTCCTGCTGGTGCCAGAGTCAGGACTAAACATGGACCGGCCTCCTGCTGGTGCCAGAGTCAGGACTAAACATGGACCTCCTGCAGGTGCCAGAGTCAGGACTAAACATGGACCGGCCTCCTGCTGGTGCCAGAGTCAGGACTAAACATGGACCGGCCTCCTGCTGGTGCCAGAGTCAGGACTAAACATGGACCGACCTCCTGCTGGTGCCAGAGTCAGGACTAAACATGGACCGGCCTCCTGCTGGTGCCAGAGTCAGGACTAAACATGGACCGCCTCCTGCTGGTGCCAGAGTCAGGACTAAACATGGACCGCCTCCTGCTGGTGCCAGAGTCAGACTAAACATGGACCGCCTCCTGCTGGTGCCAGAGTCAGACTAAACATGGACCGCCTCTGCTGGTGCCAGAGTCAGGACTAAACATGGACCGCCTCCTGCTGGTGCCAGAGTCAGACTAAACATGGACCGCCTCCTGCTGGTGCCAGAGTCAGACTAAACATGGACCGCCTCCTGCTGGTGCCAGAGTCAGACTAAACATGGACCGCCTCCTGCTGGTGCCAGAGTCAGGACTAAACATGGACCGGCCTCCTGCTGGTGCCAGAGTCAGGACTAAACACGGACCTCCTGCAGGTGCCAGAGTCAGGACTAAACATGGACCGCCTCCTGCTGGTGCCAGAGTCAGGACTAAACACGGACCTCCTGCAGGTGCCAGAGTCAGGACTAAACATGGACCGGCCTCCTGCTGGTGCCAGAGTCAGGACTAAACATGGACCGGCCTCCTGCTGGTGCCAGAGTCAGGACTAAACGTGGACCGACCTCCTGCTAGTGCCAGAGTCAGGACTAAACATGGACCGGCCTCCTGCTGGTGCCAGAGTCAGGACTAAACATGGACCGACCTCCTGCTGGTGCCAGAGTCAGGACTAAACATGGACCGGCCTCCTGCTGGTGCCAGAGTCAGGACTAAACATGGACCGCCTCCTGCTGGTGCCAGAGTCAGGACTAAGCACGGACCTCCTGCAGGTGCCAGAGTCAGGACTAAACATGGACCGGCCTCCTGCTGGTGCCAGAGTCAGGACTAAACACGGACCTCCTGCAGGTGCCAGAGTCAGGACTAAACATGGACCGGCCTCCTGCTGGTGCCAGAGTCAGGACTAAACATGGACCGGCCTCCTGCTGGTGCCAGAGTCAGGACTAAACATGGACCGGCCTCCTGCTGGTGCCAGAGTCAGGACTAAACACGGACCTCCTGCAGGTGCCAGAGTCAGGACTAAACATGGACCGGCCTCCTGCTGGTGCCAGAGTCAGGACTAAACACGGACCTCCTGCAGGAGCCAGAGTCAGGACTAAACATGGACCGGCCTCCTGCTGGTGCCAGAGTCAGGACTAAACATGGACCGCCTCCTGCTGGTGCCAGAGTCAGGACTAAACATGGACCCGGCCTCCTGCTGGTGCCAGAGTCAGGACTAAACACGGACCTCCTGCAGGTGCCAGAGTCAGGACTAAACATGGACCGGCCTCCTGCTGGTGCCAGAGTCAGGACTAAACACGGACCGGCCTCCTGCTGGTGCCAGAGTCAGGACTAAACATGGACCGGCCTCCTGCTGGTGCCAGAGTCAGGACTAAACATGGACCGGCCTCCTGCTGGTGCCAGAGTCAGGACTAAACGTGGACCGCCTCCTGCTGGTGCCAGAGTCAGGACTAAACATGGACCGGCCTCCTGCTGGTGCCAGAGTCAGGACTAAACATGGACCGGCCTCCTGCTGGTGCCAGAGTCAGGACTAAACATGGACCGGCCTCCTGCTGGTGCCAGAGTCAGGACTAAACATGGACCGGCCTCCTGCTGGTGCCAGAGTCAGGACTAAACATGGACCGGCCTCCTGCTGGTGCCAGAGTCAGGACTAAACATGGACCGGCCTCCTGCTGGTGCCAGAGTCAGGACTAAACATGGACCCGGCCTCCTGCTGGTGCCAGAGTCAGGACTAAACATGGACCGGCCTCCTGCTGGTGCCAGAGTCAGGACTAAACATGGACCGGCCTCCTGCTGGTGCCAGAGTCAGGACTAAACATGGACCGGCCTCCTACTGGTGCCAGAGTCAGGACTAAACATGGACCGGCCTCCTGCTGGTGCCAGAGTCAGGACTAAACATGGACCGGCCTCCTGCTGGTGCCAGAGTCAGGAATAAACATGGACCGGCCTCCTACTGGTGCCTAGAGTCAGGACTAAACGTGGACCGGCCTCCTACTGGTGCCAGAGTCAGGACTAAACATGGACCGGCCTCCTGCTGGTGCCAGAGTCAGGACTAAACATGGACCGGCCTCCTGCTAGTGCCAGAGTCAGGACTAAACATGGACCGGCCTCCTGCTGGTGCCAGAGTCAGGACTAAACATGGACTGGCCTCCTGCTGGTGCCAGAGTCAGGAATAAACATGGACCGGCCTCCTGCTGGTGCCTACAGTCAGGACTAAACATGGACCGGCCTCCTACTGGTGCCTAGAGTCAGGACTAAACGTGGACCGGCCTCCTGCTGGTGCCAGAGTCAGGAATAAACATGGACCGGCCTCCTGCTGGTGCCTACAGTCAGGACTAAACATGGACCGCCTCCTACTGGTGCCTAGAGTCAGGACTAAACGTGGACCGGCCTCCTGCTGGTGCCAGAGTCAGGACTAAACATGGACCGGACCTCCTGCTGGTGCCAGAGTCAGGACTAAACATGGACCGGCCTCCTGCTGGTGCCAGAGTCAGGACTAAACATGGACCGGCCTCCTGCTGGTGCCAGAGTCAGGACTAAACATGGACCGGCCTCCTGCTGGTGCCAGAGTCAGGACTAAACATGGACCGCCTCCTGCTGGTGCCAGAGTCAGGACTAAACATGGACCGGCCTCCTGCTGGTGCCAGAGTCAGGACTAAACATGGACCGGCCTCCTGCTGGTGCCAGAGTCAGGACTAAACATGGACCTCCTGCTGGTGCCAGAGTCAGGACTAAACATGGACCGGCCTCCTGCTGGTGCCAGAGTCAGGACTAAACATGGACCGGCCTCCTGCTGGTGCCAGAGTCAGGACTAAACATGGACCGGCCTCCTGCTGGTGCCAGAGTCAGGACTAAACATGGACCGGCCTCCTGCTGGTGCCAGAGTCAGGACTAAACATGGACCCGGCCTCCTGCTGGTGCCAGAGTCAGGACTAAACATGGACCGGCCTCCTGCTGGTGCCAGAGTCAGGACTAAACATGGACCAGCCTCCTGCTGGTGCCAGAGTCAGGACTAAACATGGACCGGCCTCCTGCTGGTGCCAGAGTCAGGACTAAACATGGACCTCCTGCTGGTGCCAGAGTCAGGACTAAACATGGACCGGCCTCCTGCTGGTGCCAGAGTCAGGACTAAACATGGACCGGCCTCCTGCTGGTGCCAGAGTCAGGACTAAACATGGACCGACCTCCTGCTGGTGCCAGAGTCAGGACTAAACATGGACCGGCCTCCTGCTAGTGCCAGAGTCAGGACTAAACATGGACCGACCTCCTGCTGGTGCCAGAGTCAGGACTAAACATGGACTGGCCTCCTGCTGGTGCCAGAGTCAGGAATAAACATGGACCGGCCTCCTGCTGGTGCCTACAGTCAGGACTAAACATGGACCGGCCTCCTACTGGTGCCTAGAGTCAGGACTAAACGTGGACCGGCCTCCTGCTGGTGCCAGAGTCAGGACTAAACATGGACCGGCCTCCTGCTGGTGCCAGAGTCAGGACTAAACATGGACCGGCCTCCTGCTGGTGCCTAGAGGCAGGACTAAACATGGACCGGCCTCCCGCTGGTGCCAGAGTCAGGACTAAACATGGACCTCCTGCAGGTGCCAGAGTCAGGACTAAACATGGACCCGGCCTCCTGCTGGTGCCAGAGTCAGGACTAAACATGGACCCGGACCTCCTGCTGGTGCCAGAGTCAAGACTAAACATGGACCGGCCTCCCTGCTGGTGCCAGAGTCAGGACTAAACATGGACCGCCTCCTGCTGGTGCCAGAGTCAGGACTAAACATGGACCGGCCTCCTGCTGGTGCCTAGAGGCAGGACTAAACATGGACCGGCCTCCCGCTGGTGCCAGAGTCAGGACTAAACATGGACCTCCTACTGGTGCCTAGAGTCAGGACTAAACGTGGACCGGCCTCCTACTGGTGCCAGAGTCAGGACTAAACATGGACCGGCCTCCTGCTGGTGCCAGAGTCAGGACTAAACATGGACCGGCCTCCTGCTAGTGCCAGAGTCAGGACTAAACATGGACCGGCCTCCTGCTGGTGCCAGAGTCAGGACTAAACATGGACCCGGCCTCCTGCTGGTGCAAGAGTCAGGAATAAACATGGACCGGCCTCCTGCTGGTGCCTACAGTCAGGACTAAACATGGACCGGCATCCTACTGGTGCCAGAGTCAGGACTAAACGTGGACCGGCCTCCTGCTGGTGCCAGAGTCAGGAATAAACATGGACCGGCCTCCTGCTGGTGCCTACAGTCAGGACTAAACATGGACCGGCCTCCTACTGGTGCCTAGAGTCAGGACTAAACGTGGACCGGCCTCCTGCTGGTGCCAGAGTCAGGACTAAACATGGACCGGCCTCCTGCTGGTGCCAGAGTCAGGACTAAACATGGACCGGACTCCTGCTGGTGCCTAGAGGCAGGACTAAACATGGACCGGCCTCCCGCTGGTGCCAGAGTCAGGACTAAACATGGACCTCCTGCAGTTGCCAGAGTCAGGACTAAACATGGACCGGCCTCCTGCTGGTGCCAGAGTCAGGACTAAACATGGACCGGCCTCCTGCTGGTGCCAGAGTCAGGACTAAACATGGACCGGCCTCCTGCTGGTGCCAGAGTCAGGACTAAACATGGACCGCCTCCTGCTGGTGCCAGAGTCAGGACTAAACATGGACCGCCTCCTGCTGGTGCCAGAGTCAGGACTAAACATGGACCTCCTGCAGGTGCCAGAGTCAGGACTAAACATGGACCCGGCCTCCTGCTGGTGCCAGAGTCAGAGACTAAACATGGACCGGCCTCCTGCTGGTGCCAGAGTCAGGACTAAACATGGACCGGCCTCCTGCTGGTGCCAGAGTCAGGACTATACATGGACCGGCCTCCTGCTGGTGCCAGAGTCAGGACTAAACATGGACCGGCCTCCTGCTGGTGCCAGAGTCAGGACTAAACACGGACCTCCTGCAGGTGCCAGAGTCAGGACTAAACATGGACCGGCCTCCTGCTGGTGCCAGAGTCAGGACTAAACACGGACCTCCTGCAGGTGCCAGAGTCAGGACTAAACATGGACCGGCCTCCTGCTGGTGCCAGAGTCAGGACTAAACATGGACCGGCCTCCTGCTGGTGCCAGAGTCAGGACTAAACGTGGACCGGCCTCCTGCTGGTGCCAGAGTCAGGACTAAACATGGACCGGCCTCCTGCTGGTGCCAGAGTCAGGACTAAACATGGACCGGCCTCCTGCTGGTGCCAGAGTCAGGACTAAACATGGACCGGCCTCCTGCTGGTGCCAGAGTCAGGACTAAACATGGACCGGCCTCCTGCTGGTGCCAGAGTCAGGACTAAACATGGACCGGCCTCCTGCTGGTGCCAGAGTCAGGAATAAACATGGACCGGCCTCCTACTGGTGCCAGAGTCAGGACTAAACATGGACCTCCTGCAGGTGCCAGAGTCAGGAATAAACATGGACCGGCCTCCTACTGGTGCCTAGAGTCAGGACTAAACGTGGACCGGCCTCCTACTGGGTGCCAGAGTCAGGACTAAACATGGACCGACCTCCTGCTGGTGCCAGAGTCAGGAATAAACATGGACCGACCTCCTACTGGTGCCTAGAGTCAGGACTAAACGTGGACCGGCCTCCTACTGGTGCCAGAGTCAGGACTAAACATGGACCGCCTCCTGCTGGTGCCAGAGTCAGGACTAAACATGGACCGGCCTCCTGCTAGTGCCAGAGTCAGGACTAAACATGGACCGGCCTCCTGCTGGTGCCAGAGTCAGGACTAAACATGGACCGGCCTCCTGCTGTTGCCAGAGTCAGGAATAAACATGGACCGGCCTCCTGCTGGTGCCTACAGTCAGGACTAAACATGGACCGGCCTCCTACTGGTGCCTAGAGTCAGGACTAAACGTGGACCGGCCTCCTGCTGGTGCCAGAGTCAGGAATAAACATGGACCGGCCTCCTGCTGGTGCCTACAGTCAGGACTAAACATGGACCGGCCTCCTACTGGTGCCTAGAGTCAGGACTAAACGTGGACCGGCCTCCTGCTGGTGCCAGAGTCAGGACTAAACATGGACCGGCCTCCTGCTGGTGCCAGAGTCAGGACTAAACATGGACCGGCCTCCTGCTGGTGCCTAGAGGCAGGACTAAACATGGACCTCCTGCAGGTGCCAGAGTCAGGACTAAACATGGACCGGCCTCCTGCTGGTGCCAGAGTCAGGACTAAACATGGACCGGCCTCCTGCTGGTGCCTAGAGTCAGGACTAAACGTGGACCGACCTCCTGCTGGTGCCTAAGTCAGGACTAAACATGGACCGGCCTCCTGCTGGTGCCAGAGTCAGGACTAAACATGGACCGGCCTCCTGCTGGTGCCAGAGTCAGGACTAAACATGGACCTCCTGCAGGTGCCAGAGTCAGGACTAAACATGGACCGGCCTCCTGCTGGTGCCAGAGTCAGGACTAAACATGGACCGGACTCCAGCTGGTGCAAGAGTCAGAACTAAACATGGACCAGCCTCCTGCTGGTGCCAGAGTCAGGACTAAACATGGACCGGCCTCCTGCTGGTGCCAGAGTCAGGACTAAACATGGACCTCCTGTTGGTGCCAGAGTCAGGACTAAACATGGACCGGCCTCTTGCAGGTGCCAGAGTCAGGACTAAACATGGACCGACCTCCTGCTGGTGCCAGAGTCAGGACTAAACGTGGACCGACCTCCTGCTGGTGCCAGAGTCAGGACTAAACATGGACCGGCCTCCTGCTGGTGCCAGAGTCAGGACTAAACATGGACCGACCTCCTGCTGGTGCCAGAGTCAGGACTAAACATGGACCGTTCTCCTGCTGGTGCCTAGAGTCAGGACTAAACATGGACCGGCCTCCTGCTGGTGCCCAGAGTCAGGACTAAACATGGACCGGCCTCCTGCTGGTGCCAGAGTCAGGACTAAACATGGACCGGCCTCCTGCTGGTGCCAGAGTCAGGACTAAACATGGGGAATCGGCGTTCCAGTTTATGGAGCTAAAATCTGGAACAGAAGATGTAAGACAGGCCCGACCCTGCCAGTATTTAAATCTAGGCTTAAAACTGTTCTGTTTAGCTGTGTTTATGATTAAGGGAATTAGATCTGTATTTTATTGTGTCGTGTACATTTTAATGTATTTATTTACGCTCTTATTGTGATTGTATTGTGAGTTTTAATGTGTTTTTATGATTGTAAAGCACTTTGTGTTACTTTTGTATGAATTGTGCCATACAAATACATTTTGATTGATTGATTGATTGAAGTGTGTGGAGAAAAGCTCTATAATGGAACATCATTACTCACTTATTTGTCCATTTACACAGACGGAGCTGAATGAAGAGTCTTTCTGCCTCTGGCCCGGTGCAGACAACAGTGTGCTCCAAAGAACCGTAAAGTTTCCTTCGTGTATTTTAGTGACGCCTCTATGTTCATTTATGGTTTGTCCCCGGTTTGTTTTGGTCAACAACCAATCGCAAGACGCGTCACGTCACACGCGGAAGTTGCCTTCACAGCAGGCATGACAGCAGCGCGCACGCCTCACTCTTTTGTTGACCGAGGCTGGGACATTATCTTGTCTTCCAGTCAGGATTACCCGTGCAGCCCAGGACATTCCCCGGAGCGAACGTGACTCTGAAGTGCACGTCGAGGTGCAGTACCAGGCCGTCCGGTGGTACAGGGTAAGCAGAGCGTTTCTGCTCCACACGCACTCAATCACAAACAGGCTGATTGCTGATCGCTAGTTTGGCAAAGCTACCTTCACCATTAGCATTAGGTCTGGGCAGGTCTGTCCCAAAGATCCCAAAATACCATCCTAGACCTCGACTTGGAACCGCTAAACCCTCCGTCTCCAAAAACCATGCGCCGACGGCGGCAACGGATCACGAATATGTTATGGAAACTACAACGTCGTCGTCCAAGAGAAAATCCCAGATAACCGCGGACCTCCCAACAAGGTAAACGACGCCGAGCTGACGGCTCTTACTGCAGCTGTAGAAAAACGAACTGCCAGATTTGATGAGTTTGATGGGAAACTTCGGGACAACTCTGTTATACTTGGCCAAGATCACCGAAGTAAACGCTGCTGAAATAAAGGAGTGTAAAACCAAACTGCGTGATCTGGAGAAAGAGGTCCCTGTCCTGGTTAAAGAGAATGCTGATCTGAAAGAAAGAGTATTTGTTTTTGTAACTTTTTGCCTGTTCTAGCTTTTAATTGTGGAACATTCTGTAATTTGCCACAAATTTTTCTAATTAAAAAAAAAAAAAAAAAATATTGCATCCGAGGTCAATAGCTCCTAAACGCGAAAGTACTAATTTAATGACCCATGTATTTGCAAAGAAAATAATAGTTTTGTACACATTATAAAGTTTGGAGGAGCCAAAAACAAATGTGAGCAGATAAATCAGGTTTGCAAATAAAAAATGTGTATTGATGTGTATTATATATTTTTTGGCAAATAAAAAAAAAGTTTGCAGAAATGAATACTTTTTCAAATAAATTATTTTTATTTTTCACACAAGAAAAAATATGTTTGAGGAAAATTCAGTGACTTTTCTTGTGTAATACCCGTTTTTCACCTGCGCTGCGCCCTTGTGTCTTTGGGCGTGGACTTCACTGTCTGTGCGTGGGGGAGGAGTCAGGTGATTGACAGGTGAGAGGCGGGAGCAGACCTCCCCCTCCTGTGACGTCATCAGCGTCAGTTTGGTAAAGTTAGCCTCATATTCACAGATTCGGACCAAAGAGGTCAACAGCTCTTAAACTCTTTGGATCATAATCGTGTCAAAATACTCACATTTACAACTAAATAACTACAACATCGATTTTTAAAATCAAATGCCACTACATTTCAAATTTCTTACCATAAAAATATAACAGTTTTTATGATGAATTATGTTGAATTCTGAATATTGATCTTCAATAACTTTTGTATTGTTCTATGTACAGTCATCAAACTCACAGCACTGTTCAATAATAACAACATCTATCTGCTATAATCTGGATTTCTCAGCAGAAACTGTAGACCAATTTGTAGGATTTAGGTTGAAATGAAGATGAAATGTTCTTTTATCTGAATAAAAGTGTCTATAGTTGTAAATGTAGCATCTTTTTGGAGGCTCTTGGATCATAATATAATCAATAATGAAATATAATATTAATAATTGACAACACGAGACATTTATTTGCCTCAAACTCAAGTTTCGAGGAACTCTGAGAGTGAAACCATTGATTCTGACACAGACCACGCCCTCATTAAGATGATGAGGATTCTGTCTGTGTTAATCATCCAAAAGAACTGTCCATTCTTTACTCTGCAGGTGATGAAGATGAAGGACCAGCGCCCCTCTGTGGACATGTGTGGAACTGCACAGGAAAACAGGTGACTTTGAACCAGTTTTTATGTCAAACTATAATTCACATCTATTTAATCTCACAATTGTGTAGAATCTCTGCTCTAATATAAAGAGACATTCACAAAGAACAGCTTTAAGTCCATCAAATCCAGACTCTTTAAACACCACAAGAACAAAACTCTGTCAACATTGAGTCCAGAACAAGATCCAAACAGGATTTTACACAAAGACTCAGGAATAATATGTGTTTGTTTCACAGAGATCTGTCTTTGACTCAGAGCAGAACTCTGTGTGACCCACAATCTACAACAAGAACCAGAACCGGGACCAACCACAGGACCAGGACCAACCACAGGACCAGGACCAACCACAGGACCAGGACCAGTGACAGGACCAGCGACAGGACCAGGACCAGATCCCGGTCCATGGATGAGCGAAAGGACTTCAGCTCAGAATCCACTGAAGAAAAGTAAATATTCCAGGTTTAAACCAGGACTAAACCAGGACTAAACCAGTCTCAGTGCTACAGGAGTGTGGGAGGGCATCTGAGTTAACCTCTTGTGTGTTACAGGAGTGTGGGAGGGCATCTGAGTTAACCTCTTGTGTGTTACAGGAGTGTGGGAGGGCATCTGAGTTAACCTCTTGTGTGTTACAGGGGTGTGGGAGGGCATCTGAGTTAACCTCTTGTGTGTTACAGGAGTGTGGGAGGGCATCTGAGTTAACCTCTTGTGTGTTACAGGAGTGTGGGAGGGCATCTGAGTTAACCTCTTGTGTGTTACAGGAGTGTGGGAGGGCATCTGAGTTAACCTCTTGTGTGTTACAGGAGTGTGGGAGGGCATCTGAGTTAACCTCTTGTGTGTTACAGGAGTGTGGGAGGGCATCTGAGTTAACCTCTTGTGTGTTACAGGAGTGTGGGAGGGCATCAGGAGCAGCTGAAGACGTGGAAGAGAAAAGTCTCATAAACAACTCTTTATTTAACTTTTTATATAAAGTCATATTTTTCTGCTGCTCGTGTGTTTTTCAGATACAAACTTTATTATAATTTCTTCTGTTTCAAGACCAAGATCTAAACTAGTGTAACACTATGTTGAGTGTTACTGGTTGTAAGAGGCCGAGGGTGAAGAAAGAAACACCAGGAGAGTGATATTTAACTTTTGTTAACTCTCCCTCCAACTAGCCCGTTCAACCTTTATATCTCACTGTACGTGACCTCATCACAGCGGTATTATTACGCCCCAAAAATAGTTCCATCCATGTAGCCATATTAGAACATAGAAAATGGCAAACAAAAATATAAATCACCTTACACTAGGACTAAACCAGGTCTGTACTAAAGATGAGCAGCAGGTGGCGCTGTTTGAGCAAAAATGTGAAAGTGGAGCCGGTTTCCATGACAACGACTCAACTGCAACAAGACCTGGTTTAGTCTCACTCCTTTATTTAAAATATTGCACTTTTCTGTTGTTTTATTCTAATCTCACCAACTGTACATTTTCTGTAAACAGTCCAAGTCTATTTTATTTTATTGTTACTTTTATACATTCCTTCTCTTATGTATTTTATTCATTTTTGTTGCACTTTAGGCCAAAACAAGTTCCTGTTTGTGATTTTTCTTAAACCTTTTTCTGATTCTGATATTTTCTTTGGCTCAAACTCCAAATGAATGAATGTGTTTTATTTGATCCTTTATTAAATATTAAAGCTCTTTATTTCATATTGTGTCCTTCTTTTGTCCTGATCGTTTGAAGAGTTTAAACTGTAGCATTAGCATTAGCATTAGCATGTTGTGCTCATGTTCTGTTGAGTCCAGATTGTACAGTTTGTGTGGATCGACTTTGAGGCTGATCTTTGTGTCTCGAGGGACAAAAATGCATTTGAAGAAAACGTCCTTTGAAGCTCCAACGTCCAGAGAAATCCATCTAGTCCTTGTGAACCAGATCCAAAACGTATGACGTCGTCACAGGTTCGTCAGACCACAATCTAACGCTCGAAGACCCAAAAGTGACCAAACCCACAGAACAGAGACTCTACAGGAAACTGAAAGTGCGTCTGACAGGTTTGTACCATTTTCTAATGTTGACTTTGTTCAGTGCATTAATGTCTCTGGTAAATATCAATGTTTTACACCAATCAGGAGCTGAAAAGTCGAAAAATCTGTCGAAAACTACAGGAAGTAAACAAACTGATGACGTCACACTGTGGGGTCAAAGGTTATGCATCATTTACACAAAATAAACCACTTTTTTGACCCTTTAAACATTCAATTCAACAAAATAAAGGGGTTCGTGTGGAGTTTTTCTTCTTCAAATAAAATAATCTGTGACATTCGGTGAGTTTTGGTGCACTGTACAGGAGGGTTTCTAGTGTGACGTCATCATTTACAACCAGGAAGTGAAAGTAAAAACCTAAAAAAGTGTCTAAACTGGGACAGAATTTGTAAAGATTGTAGCACAATTTGAAATATATTTATCTTAACTGTGTTTTAGTTAAATGAGTGGTTCAACCTGTCAGAGGCCCTTTAAACTCTCTCAAACCAAAGAAAAACAGACAATGTTAGAAAACGAACTGAGAGGATAAACTGGGACGATAAAATACACGACGCAAACTGTGAAGAGATCGTGGACGTGTGAATAAAGACATTAAATGAGCTCATTTTAAAATACTCAGCCCCAAGTAAAGCTGACGAAAAATAACCTGCCTGGGCTCAAAGAAGACTGTGGAGACTCTAAAAAAGAGCGACTCTGCTCTAAAAGAATCATTAGATCTGGACTCAGCACAGACCTCTTAGTATTTAAAAACTTAAGAACTAAAAGAACATCTGAAATGAGAAAAGCTACACCTCATGTCTTTGTGAACATAATTAAAGAGGCCAGAGGCAACAGCAAACTCTGAATAAACAGGACGAGATCACAAAAACATCAAACACATTTAATCCATCAACTCTGTCCTTGAATCAGGCCCGAGCTTCTCCCAAAACTAATATTTATTTAAACAATTATTACTATTATATGTTTTATTTTAATGATATGTGAGATCCACGATACTCCAGAAGATGAACAATTGACAACAATCGATCAAATCCCTGGGTTTGTCCCCGAGGGGCCATTGAAAGGCACAAACAGCTCCTTTAACACATTTGAGCCCTGCATTCATGAGACACACGAGGGGGACAGGGAGGACACTGACACCACATTTATTCACATTATTTGTGTAAACTCCTGTCAGTGGTGTGTTCAAACTTACGTCCTGGTTTATCCATAATTCACACCTGAAACAGACTCAGAAAGTGTCCCGGGACAGTCAGGTCCTACCTCCGGGTTTAGAGCCGTCTGAGCTGGTCTCCTCTCCGGGTCAGTCCCTCTGAGCACCACAAACCCCCGGAGACTCTTCTGTGGAGCGTCTGGAGCGTCTGGAGCGTGTGGAGGGGCTGGAGCGTCTGGAGGGGCTGGAGGGGCTGAAGGGGCTGGAGCGTGTGGAGCGTCTGGAGCGTGTGGAGGGTCTGGAGCGTCTGGAGGGGCTGGAGGGGCTGAAGGGGCTGGAGCGTGTGGAGCGTCTGGAGCGTGTGGAGGGTCTGGAGCGTCTGGAGGGGCTGGAGCGTGTGGAGCGGCTGGAGGGGCTGGAGCGTGTGGAGCGGCTGGAGGGGCTGGAGCGTGTGGAGGGGCTGGAGCGTGTGGAGGGTCTGGAGCGTCTGGAGGGGCTGGAGCGTGTGTAGCGTCTGGAGGGTGTGGAGCGTGTGGAGCGTCTGGAGCGTGTGGAGGGTCTGGAGCGTCTGGAGGGGCTGGAGCGTGTGGAGCGGCTGGAGGGGCTGGAGCGTGTGGAGGGGCTGGAGCGTGTGGAGGGTCTGGAGGGGCTGGAGGGGCTGGAGCGTGTGGAGCGGCTGGAGGGGCTGGAGCGTGTGGAGGGGCTGGAGCGTGTGGAGGGTCTGGAGGGGCTGGAGGGGCTGGAGCGTGTGGAGCGGCTGGAGGGGCTGGAGCGTGTGGAGCGTCTGGAGCGTGTGGAGGGTCTGGAGCGTCTGGAGCGTCTGGAGGGGCTGGAGCGTCTGGAGGGTCTGGAGGGGCTGGAGCGTCTGGAGCGTCTGGAGGGGCTGGAGCGGCTGGAGGGGCTGGAGGGGCTGGAGCGTCTGGAGGGGCTGGAGCGTGTGGAGGGGCTGTGGAGCGTGTGGAGGGGCTGGAGCGTGTGGAGGGGCTGGAGCGTGTGGAGCGTCTGGAGGGGCTGGAGCGTGTGGAGGGGCTGGAGCGTCTGGAGGGGCTGGAGGGGCTGGAGCGTGTGGAGGGGCTGGAGCGTGTGGAGCGTCTGGAGGGGCTGGAGCGTGTGGAGCGTCTGGAGGGGCTGGAGCGTGTGGAGGGGCTGGAGCGTCTGGAGCGTCTGGAGGGGCTGGAGGGGCTGGAGCGTCTGGAGGGGCTGGAGGGGCTGGAGCGTCTGGAGGGGCTGGAGCGTGTGGAGCGTCTGGAGCGGCTGGAGGGGCTGGAGCGTGTGGAGGGGCTGGAGGGGCTGGAGCGTCTGGAGGGGCTGGAGCGGCTGGAGGGGCTGGAGCGGCTGGAGGGGCTGGAGCGTCTGGAGGGTCTGGAGCGTCTGGAGCGTCTGGAGGGGCTGGAGCGTCTGGAGCGTGTGGAGGGGCTGGAGCGTGTGGAGGGGCTGGAGGGGCTGGAGCGTGTGGAGGGGCTGGAGCGGCTGGAGCGTGTGGAGGGGCTGGAGGGGCTGGAGCGTGTGGAGGGGCTGGAGGGGCTGGAGCGTCTGGAGGGTCTGGAGCGGCTGGAGGGGCTGGAGGGTCTGGAGGGGCTGGAGGGGCTGGAGCGGCTGGAGCGTGTGGAGGGGCTGGAGCGTCTGGAGGGTCTGGAGCGGCTGGAGGGGCTGGAGGGTCTG
This sequence comes from Rhinogobius similis, assembly GCA_019453435.1. Classification (NCBI taxonomy): domain Eukaryota; kingdom Metazoa; phylum Chordata; class Actinopteri; order Gobiiformes; family Gobiidae; genus Rhinogobius; species Rhinogobius similis. The sequence goes on from CM033626.1 coordinate 40,204,769, forward strand.
GAGCGTCTGGAGGGTCTGGAGCGGCTGGAGGGGCTGGAGGGGCTGGAGCGTCTGGAGGGTCTGGAGCGTCTGGAGGGGCTGGAGGGTCTGGAGGGGCTGCCTATGCATAGGCAGTGACTATTTGTTCTTGTATTTTCCTGTTTTTCGGCACGTTTCACAGGCCACAGTTTTTAAATTCTTTTAATTTTTTTGCATTTTTCAATAGTTCCTAGCCTTCTAATGTCTGCTATTACTTTTGGTACATGTACCTTTTGTAGTTTTTAAATAATTTGCCGAGCAGTATTTCCCTCTTTTACAGTGGGAGCCTTTCTGTTGGTTCTACAGGAAAGTTTGGTGTTTAAACTGTTTTCGGCAGGTGCACGGTGTCAGAGCGGCTAGATCTTCTGCCTCCCAATGAGGAGGTCGTGGGTTTGAATCCCGGACTATACCAACGTCACACGAATTCAATTGCGCAGTCACTCGCAATAGCTTCAGCTATCAAAAGCAAACCTACAAAACCTCCATTAGTTCAATGTGAGCAGCTCAAACATTAAACATGTTTTAAATAAAGTTCATCAAAACAAATGAACAAATAAAAAGAAAGTCCTATTTAAAGAGCCTCGGGGTTCAGTGAAAGGGCATCTGTGTTATTGTTCAGAGTGTTTGGATTGACCTCTGCTCAGAGAATCTTTAGTGACAGAAACACATGAAATAAAGCTTTAGTGTCACCACATTTACATTTGTGAGTGAAGAACATGCCGTAATAATCATGGAGTTAAGTGTCAAGCTTTTGACTCCAGAACATCATTATCATTAAAGAATGTTGTGTCCAGTCCAAGCTCAGAAACTCTCCAAAGATGTTTGAGAAACACACCAGAAAAAAGATGTCAGACCAGCAGAAGGCGCACACTTTGTCCTCAGCATTACATTTAATTATGATTTAACATTTGAAATGGTTTTAAGATAATTACATCTGAACTGTTTTATGTTCTGATGGTGAAACCTTCCATAATGTGTCCTTCTTAAAGGCTCAGGGGACATTCATCAGATAAAACACATCCATCCAAAAAGAGGAGCAGAGTGTGTCCCATAGAACTAGAAGAAGAAGAAAGCAACAGCAGCGCCCCCTGTTGGTCAAACTGTGCCACACACGCCTGTTATTACAGCAACAAGAGCAAAACCCACAGGAACAGATCAGGTTTGATTTATTATTCCCACTTTTCTTCTTTTGGTCTTGGATTAGAAGTGTTTATAATAAACATAAGTTTAGTTTAGGTTCATTTATTCACAGACGGACAACAGACTTCATTAGATTTATATAAATATGACTTTATATCAAACACACACATATGACTTTATATCAAACACACACATATGACTTTATATCAAACACACACATATGACTTTATATCAAACACACACATATGACTTTATATCAAACACACACATATGACTTTATATCAAACACACACATATGACTTTATATCAAACACACACATATGACTTTATATAAAACACACACATATGACTTTATATAAAACACACACATATGACTTTATATCAAACACACACATATGACTTTATATCAAACACACACATATGACTTTATATAAAACACAAAACGGACACTTTAACTTTTGATCTGAAACTGACGGGTTTGAACCAGAATAAATCCCACTTTGACTCGGCGTCTGAACTCTGGACATGTTTTCACGTCTTCAGCTGCTCCTGATGCCCTCCCACACTCCTGTAACACACAAGAGGTTAACTCAGATGCCCTCCCACACTCCTGTAACACACAAGAGGTTAACTCAGATGCCCTCCCACACTCCTGTAACACACAAGAGGTTAACTCAGATGCCCTCCCACACTCCTGTAACACACAAGAGGTTAACTCAGATGCCCTCCCACACTCCTGTAACACACAAGAGGTTAACTCAGATGCCCTCCCACACTCCTGTAACACACAAGAGGTTAACTCAGATGCCCTCCCACACTCCTGTAACACACAAGAGGTTAACTCAGATGCCCTCCCACACTCCTGTAACACACAAGAGGTTAACTCAGATGCACTCCTGTCCCACACTCCACACCCCTGTAACACACAAGAGGATTGCTCAGATGCCCTCCCACACTCCTGTAACACACAAGAGGTTAACTCAGATGCCCTCCCGTCCTCAGGGACAGTGAAGGGTTCAGAGAGAAAAGGTCAGAGTTTAAATGTTTGAAAGTTTACTTTTCTTCAGTGGATTCTGAGCTGAAGGTCAGTGGTGAGTTCATGGACCTGGACCTGGACCTGGTCAGGACTGGACTGGTCCTGGTCCTGTCGTTGGTCCTGGTCCTGTGGTTGGTCCTGGTCCTGTCGTTGGTCCTGGTCCTGTCGTTGGTTCTTTCTGTAGATTGTGGATCAAAGAGAGGCCTTCTCGGAGCCAGATCTCTGTGAAACAAAACACAGTGAGTTTTTGTCTTTGTCTTTGTTTGTGTCTTAAATGGTCCACTAGGTGGCGCTGACGCAGAACTTTCTCCCAAATCATTCCCATAGCCACGGGAACGTAATTTTGGAAGGGGGTGCAGTTTTTTTTTTGTTTTGTTTTTTCGTGCAGCTACATACGTTTATTAAGGGTCAACTAAGGGATGTCATGCAAAAATTGCGTCCGGACCATGGAACGTTTGTAGAACGATCAAGATACAGAAAAAAGCATAAAGGGTTAATTATTAGAGGCTTCTCCTGCCTCTGCTACAGGACACACTGATAAAAGTAAAAACACCATATTTATTAGAACAGAAACTGTGTCGTTTTATAATGTTACCAAGAAAAGACATAGTTTTGCTCAGGGCAAAACCAGCAATGAGCTGCTTACAAGTTCCCATTGAGTTGGCCATCCAGCAGGGGGTTCTATTGCACCTTCTGCACCCCTAGTTCCCGTGGCTATAATCATTCCAAATACTTGTTGCAGCTTTGAGAAAGTGGAGGGAGGCACCAGACTGTGCTTTCTATTTGTGAATGTTGTATTTTGTGACATTTGTTGATCCAGTCCAGTCTGCACGTGCTCCGTGTCATTTTCATTTCATTCATGTATTTCCTGTTTATTCTTCCTCGTGTAGTTTTTACGCTGCTTTGATCATGACAAAGGTTTGGTTCAAACACAATTCAACTATTTGCACCAAACTCTAAAGTTTACATTTGGTTCTCGACTCAAACTGAAATGAAAAGTAGAGTCTGACTGACAGGGTCTGACAGGGTCTGACAGGGTCTGACAGGGACTGACAGGGTCTGACAGGGTCTGACAGGGTCTGACAGGGTCTGACAGGGACTGACAGGGTCTGACAGGGTCTGACAGGGACTGACAGGGTCTAACTGACAGGGTCTGACAGGGTCTGACAGGGACTGACAGGGTCTGACAGGGTCTGACAGGGACTGACAGGGTCTGACAGAGTCTGACAGGGTCTGACAGGGGCTGACAGGGTCTGACAGGGTCTGACAGGGTCTGACAGGGTCTGACAGGGTCAGGGTCTGACAGGGTCTGACAGGGACAAAGTCAGTCTGGTTTGTCTCTTTAGATTCGATCATTTCCAGCCTGAGGGTCAGACCCAAAGATTCTCAGTTTTTAAAGAACTCCAAACGAGTTTGTGTGAATTTCAATAAAGATATGAAATGCCTCTTTGTTCTAAACGTTACTTTTATAAAACATCTGCATTAAACATTCAATTGTTGTCAAAAGAATCCAATCTGGTTTGATTTAAATGTGAAGAATCCTGTTGATGTGGTTTAAAGTCACCTGTTTTCCTGTGCAGTTCCACACATGTCCACAGAGGGGCGCTGCTGTTCTTTCATCACAATCCTGTTTGAGCAGAAAAGATTTACCACGTGACGCTGAGACAAAAGTCACTTCAAAATATAGGACTTTGAGCAGAATCCATCAAACTGTGTTGACAAGTTTACTTCTTAAACTTCTTTTTCTCACGGCTTTATTTTCTGACATTTGGACTTTGATTTGGATTCAAGGATTTGGTCTAAAATCATGAGTTGTTCTTTTATGACAGAGTTTTATTTTCTAAAACATGAACACATTTTAATGAGCACAGCTTAGTTTCCAGACTTTGCTGCTGTTTCTTGTGTAACAGGTTAATAATAATCACATATTGTGTCAGTTTAACAGTTGGTCCTGGTCTGTGCTGCTGTCACTTCAGAGTCAGTGAAGCCTCATGTGTTTAAGACGCTCTGGTTTCTGGTTCAGATGAAGCTTGTCGTTCTGTTTTAATCAATGCTTTGTTTCTTGTGTGATTCTTTTCTATTTCATTCATCGATGTAAGTTTAATCCGTCTCTTTATAATCAAAGCCTTTGGTCTGTGTTTTGTGTCGTTTGAGCCTCATGAGCCCAGAACACAGACTTAAAGGCACAACATGAAGAAAAGCACAAAGCAGATGAATTAAAGGCTCTGTTCACACAAACATCTGACCAGGATCTGATTTGTGGACTTATCACAATAAATGATATTATTGGAGTTGTTTTTCATCTAAACATGAATAAGTTCCATCAAACGTCTCTTTTGTGTCGACATCAGTCTTTCTTCTCTTTGTGTTTGTTCAGTGATAATAATATCCTGTTTACAACAGTTTATTCAGATTAAAAACAGTTTCCTCCTGATAATAGTTTAGTTTAAACTCTGTCTAAATGTGAGGAACAGAAGAGTGTTACCTGGAGAAGGAGCAGAGTCTGGAGCAGAGTCTGGAGCAGAGTCTGGAGCAGAGTCTGGAGCAGAGTCTGGAGCAGAGTCTGGAGCAGAGTCTGGAGCAGAGTCTGGAGCAGAGTCTGGAGCAGAGTCTGAGACACTGAAGAGGAGCAGGGTTTGTGAATGTGAGACACAGAGGGAGGAGTCTGGGACACATGGGTTAAACCCAAATGTGAACTTCTCTTTTCTGCTCATGACACAAACCACAGAAGCAGAACTGAAGAGTTCAGACTCAGGAATCTTTAATCAGTGAAACAAAAGGATAAATATCATGTGTGAATCCTGAAACTGAGCAGGTCAAGGATTGACAGCAGCATTAACTCTTTGAATGTGACTTTTGTCAGTTTAAATGTTGTCCTTCTGTACCATAGACTGTACATATCAGTGGACCATGTTAGCATGCTAGCCGCCGCGTTCCAAATAGGAAGCAGCTCTGGAGGCTCCTGCTCCATGAAGCCGAGCTCCATTCACTTTCTATTGTGACACTGGAGCCTTTACTCTGTAACTGTTTCTGTCAAACTCACATCTGGAGCTAAAATGTCCGTCTGACTCACTCCACATGATCCTGTGTTTTTTTCTCGTTGTTTTTCATAAATCAAATTATTACAATAATAACTGACCAATCAGGTGCTTCCTTTTCCAGGGGCCGTTTTCGCTCGTGTTAGCAACAGGTTTGATTGACAGCTAGCGTTGGCGCCGTCTCCTCCCACCGAGGGGCGGAGACCGTTAGCAACCTCCTCCTGATTGGTCCGTGTGGTCGCCACGATACGCACTCGGATTTAAATATGGAGTCTGGCTCCACTTTAGCCGCTATAACTGCTAGCTCCGCTTTAGCCGCTATAACTGCTAGCTCCGCTTTAGCCGCTATAACTGCTAGCTCCGCTTTAGCCGCTATAACTGCTAGCTCCGCTATAGCCGCTATAACTGCCTAGCTCGCTTTAGCCGCTATAACTGCTAGCTCCGCTTTAGCCGCTATAACTGCTAGCTCCGCTTTAGCCGCTATAACTGCTAGCTCCGCTTTAGCCGCTATAACTGCTAGCTCCGCTTTAGCCGCTATAACTGCTAGCTCCGCTTTAGCCGCTATAACTGCTAGCTCCACTTTAGCCGCTATAACTGCTAGCTCCGCTTTAGCCGCTATAACTGCTAGCTCCGCTTTAGCCGCTATAACTGCTAGCTCCGCTTTAGCCGCTATAACTGCTAGCTCCACTTTAGCCGCTATAACTGCTAGCTCCACTTTAGCCGCGATGGGCTTCATTTGGCTGGAGGCAAACGCTATGGTGACGTCACGATCCCATAGTCCACTGATCTACAGTCTATGTTCTGTACATTCTTCTTTATAAGTCACTGACACAAAAATAACATGTTTCATGTAAAGCTTCACAAATGAACAAATGAACTCATGACTCAGATCTCATTGTGGTCCAGGTGATGAGGCTCTTGGTCTGAGGAAGTCAAACACTAAGTGGTAAGTTTCCTGAAGTTCTTCCGGCTGTGATTGTGAAGCAGATATTTATGTTAAATTTCATAAATGATGGTGTGGGCTAGGCGGACTGACTGTAGGTAAGTAATGGGTAATTACACAGTCAGGGAGAGTTTGGGGCGGTGGAAATCAGAATTAGGTTCGGACAGGAGCCATAAAGTATATGAATGAAAACAAGACCAGACAAAGTTGAATAAGTATTTTGAGTATATTGTAGTATGTATCATGTATGTAAATACGAGTTCAGTAATAATAATTATGGTCACAGAGTAGATGGAAACAAACTATTAAAAAAAGGAAAAAACAAAACAAAAAACAGCATCGACAACTTCAAAGTCCAATTCAGTCTCATGAGATCAGTTAATTCCATGTATGTGGGAAAACACAAAGTCTTTCAGACAGCGTTATAGTTCATAAAAGTTTAAATCCAGCAGTAAAGTTCAATAAGGTTGAAATCCAGCAATATAGAAAACGGTTCGATCTCCTACCACCAGGGGGTGTAACCACAGCCATCACAGACTCACATGAAGGTGTCATCAATGAAGGAGGAAAAAAAAACCTGACCTGTTCAAGGTCAAAGGAAAAAAACCCAAATTAGATTCACATCATCGAAAAATTACAAATTAGCCTTTACACTAAAGACCACTAATATTAATATGAATGCATAATCAATTATTTTGATTTGCCATAATTTAAATATGAAGGACAGTTACATATTTAATTCATCAAATTCAAGCAAAGTGCACTTTTTATATTTCTTTAACCTAGGTTTAAGGCTAATTTGTTAGATATTTCAAAATTCATTACATATAACAAAAAAATGTAGCTACATTCGATTCAACGTTTCAGTTCAAAACTATCATGGCCGCCAAAGTAATCATTCAAAATAACAAAAAGAGACACCAAAACGGGGCCAAAATATACAAACGAAGGTGTCCTTTGAATACTAAAGGTTTGCCCTTTAATTCGGCAGCAGTGGAAACTCAAATTATTGCCGTATTTAATTGATACACGTATAAATAAACCGCGCACGTCACCCGCTAGCGTTAGCCGAATTAGCCATTAGCTCAATGGAGTGCAGAACGACAACCGAAAGTTAGCGGTAAACGGCAACTTTATGAAACAGGAATAAAAGACTCACCGCTGAGCTGAGGGTTGAAAGCTTTGGATGAAAGCAGAACGATTATGGATTGGAGCACAAACCAGCACGACCACAGTGAGCACCAGGAGGCAGTAGGTGACAGGGGGCTGCTCCAGGTGTTAGGCTCACTGGCACAGCATCAGAGGTGGGGGCAGGTTAGGTCACATGGGCTACACCTGCTACTGTCTTATAAGCAGGCTCTGCGTCAGGCTCAAACCAGATATTATTCAAATTTAATAGAAGTAAATAAAAATAACTCTAGATTTCTCTTCAGCACTGTAGCCAGGCTGACAAACTGTCACAGCAGTAGAACCCTCAATACCAGTTACTCTAAGCTGCAATGACTTTCTTCTATTCTTTAGCAGCAAAATCACAACTATTAGAGATAAACTAAATGAAATGACTCCCACTATCAGTACTGAGCAAGCCCAGACTGCAAAGCTAGTGTCCCATACAAATCCTTCAGTAATACTAGATGGTTCACTGCTGTTGATCAGGCAGAGATAACTTCAGTCATTATGTCCTCCAAAACATCAACTTGTATTTTAGACCCAATCCCAAGTAGACTCCTCAAAGAAATTCTCCCCCTAATTATAAATCCCATTCTTAATATAATAAATACTTCACTAAAGCGGTTATGTCCCTCAGTCCTTCAAATATGCAGTGATTAAACCACTTTTGAAAAAGCCTAATCTAGACCCCGACATACTGGCAAACTATAGACCTATTTCTAATCTGCCCTTTGTCTCTAAAATCCTTGAAAGAATTGTGATTAAACAGCTTTGTCCCCACCTGCAGGACAATAATTTATTTGAAGTTTTTCAGTCAGGGTTCCGTGCGTACCACAGCACTGAAACTGCACTAGTTAAAGTCACAAATGATCTGTTATTAGCTGCTGATGATGGACAGGTCTCAATCCTGGTTCTGTTGGACCTCAGCGTTTGACACCATCGACCACAACATTCTACTGCAGAGGTTAGAATGTGATGTAGGTGTCAGTGGAACCGCCCTAAGCTGGTTTAAATCCTATCTATCTGATAGGTACCAGTTTGTTAATGTAAACCAGAGATCTTCCCCATGTTCTAAAGTAACCTACGGTGTGCCGCAGGGTTCAGTACTCGGTCCAGTTCTGTTTACACTTTATATGCTGCCCTTAGGTCTGATCATCAGAAAGCATGGCATTAACTTCCACTGCTATGCAGATGACACTCAGCTTTATTTATCAATGAAACCTGATCAGACCCATCAAGTAGACAGACTCAGTGCCTGCGTGAAAGACATAAAAACTTGGATGACTCTTAATTATCTGCTCCTTAACCCTGAAAAAACCGAGGTCATTCTGCTGGGCCCTAAGCACCTGCGAGACTCCTTATCTGACCAGATAGTTTCTCTGGACAATATCACTGTAGCCCCCAGCTCTACTGTAAGAAACCTTGGGGTCCTATTTGACCAAGATCTCTGGTTCAAAGCTCATATAAATCAAGCCTGTAAAACAGCCGACTTTCATTTGCGTAACATCAGCCAAAATTAGAAAAATCCTGCCCAGAGATGATGCCGAAAAACTCATCCATGCATTTGTCACATCCAGATTAGACTATTGTAACGCCCTGCTTACAGCGTGTCCTAAAAGCTCTAGAAGAAGCTTTCAACTGGTTCAAAATGCAGCAGCAAGATTATTAACAGGTACTAGAAGAAGAGATCATATTTCACCAGTGTTAGAGTCTCTTCACTGGCTTCTGTTGAGTTTAGAATCAAATTTAAAATCCTCCTCCTGACTTATAAAGCTTTAAACAATATGGCCCCATCCTACCTCAAAGATGCAATAGTAGCGTACCATCCAAACAGAGCTCTTCGTTCTCAAAATGCTGGACTATTGTTAGTCCCCAGAGTCTCTAAAAGCACAGTAGGAGGTCGAGCATTTAGCTACCAAGCTCCTATGTTATGGAACCAGCTCCTGTTCATGTAAAAGAGGCCGACACAGTCTCTACATTTAAGACCAGGCTCAAAACGTTCCTCTTTGAAATAGCTTAGGCTCCTCAACATAATGGATCTCACCCAACAACAAAAAATACCAACAATAATTGTCACACTGGATGCAGAGAAAGCCTTCGATAAAGTTAACTGGTCCTTCCTTATCTCCACATTACACAAATTTGGCTTTGGAGAGTCATTTATTAACTGGGTCAAAATCTTGCACACATCACCAACAGCCACAATAACCACTAATGGACTAACATCACCGAGTTTCACTCTGCACAGGGGGACCAGACAAGGCTGCCCACTCTCTCCTTTACTCTTCACCATTTTCATAGAACCATTAGCTACAGCAATCCGTATGAATCCCCACATTCATGGTATACAAACACCCAGCAATCACCATAAGATTAGTCTCTATGCAGATGACATCCTTCTCTTCCTACAAAATCCTCAATCTTCCCTAGAGCAAACAATAAATCTCATTGAAAAATACTCAGAAGCCTCAGACTACTCCATTAATTGGCAAAAATCCGCAATTCTACCCCTTCAAAAAAACATTTGGGATATGGCAGCTTACAAATCCCCCATCCCTATTTGCACAAAACACATCACATACCTTGGTGTGAATATTTCCCAGGCTGTCAGAGTTGATAAACCTCAACTACACTCCTCTTCTCAAAACTATAAATGATAACCTTCTCCGCTGGATAAACCTGCCCCTATCTCTCATTGACAGGATTCAAACAATCAAAATGATGGTTCTCCCCAAAATCAACTATCTCTTCAATATGATCCCAACCCACCCTCCCACCTCCTGGTTCACATCCTTAGACTCATCAATAAATAGATTCTACTGGAAAAACAAAATCCCACGTATCAAACTAAGCACATTACAAAAAACAAAATCATTAGGCGGACTCACAGCTCCAAACCTCTACTATTACTCACTCGCTAACCAATTACAATATATTTCTAAATGGATCCACCCTCAAAATTCTGACAATACATGGTTAGATATTGAACAACTATTTTGCAACCCATTACGAATATCAGACCTACCATTCCTCAGCCAATCAATCAAAAACAACATCTTTTCAAATCGCTAACCATATCAACGACTCTGACAGCCTGGTGGAAATTTTACAAAATCACTAACACTAACATATCTCCGTCAGGCCACACCCCAATCTGGAATAACCCCGACATTCAGAGCAATAAAACACTAATTAATTTTACAACATGGGCAGAAAAAGGCATTACACACTTAGAACACATCTTTCAACACAATAAACTGGTTCCTTTCTCCTATCTGGTCCAGGAGTATGGCATCAAGAGTGGACACTTCCTGCAATACAGCCAACTTCAGTCATCCCTAACTTCATCATTCAAATCAAAACACATCGACCTACATCTTCCCCCACCAATTCAAGACATTATTAAGATCAACACAACAAAAAAACGTCTCTCCAAAATATACAAAATAATAATGCAGTCAGACGAGACCCCCTCATACCCACAGAGCAAATGGGAAAAGGATCTAGGGTTCACTCTTGATGCCTGCTCCTGGGCTCAAATACTTGAAAACATATATTCCATGACAAAAAACACAAACTTGCAACTTATACAATACAAAATCCTACATAGAACTCACTACACCGGGCACAGAATGTTTAAAATGGGTTTTTCATCAGACACTTGCACTCACTGTACAGAGAACACACCAGACACATACATTCACGCTTTTTGGCACTGTTCACCCATCAAACAGTTTTGGAAAGCAGTCGTATCATCATTATCTTCATCTATGAGCTGCCACATCCCAATGTCCCCCTCCATCTGCTTACTCGGAGATCTATCACAACTCAATATCACAGACACAAATACAAACGTGCTCCTCATAGCCCTAACCATCGCTAAGAAAACTATCCTCATGAACTGGAAATCAAGGTCAAACATAAACATTACCATTTGGAAAAACCTTCTTAATGACTTTATCTCAACTGAAAATTCACAAGAACCCCTCTCCTTCTGGTTACCACTTACAACAATACTACACACTGCCACCACATAAAACCGTCTTGCATTCTCTCTCTCTGCTGGTCACTCTCTTCTTCCTCTCTATTTTCTCTTAACTCTACTTATAACTCCACCTATAATACTCCTTATCATTAATTAATTAATTACTATTATTATTGTTACTATTATTGTTATTATTATAATTATTAATATATCTTTAACTCTTATAAGTACGTGTGGATGTGGGTGTGTATGTGTGTGAATGTGTGTGTGTGGGTATGTAAGCGTGAGTGTGTGTGTATGTATGTAAAAAAAAAAAAAAAAAAAAAAAAAAAAAGTGTATATAATATATAATTAATAATGAATAAAGTTAAAAAAGGCCAACCTCCCTTGCGCATCTTGCACTCATGCATTTTGTTTTTAATGCACCACACTAGCACAGGCATATGGGGAGGGAATGGAGGGTGATGTGAGAGAGGGAGGGAGAGAAAAGGGAGGGAAGGGAAAAAAATAAAAAATAAATAAATAAATAAAAGAAGTTAGGACTGCGGGGTGCAGATGTTAACGGAGGGATCCCCAGCCTACTAGTATTGCAGGAGGAAAAAAAAATGACAAAACAAAAAAAAAAAAAAAAAAAAAAGAAAGAAAATTTGAAATTTAAAAGATTTGTATGTATCTATATGAGTTTGAGTGTTGTGTGCGGGTGTACGATAGTGATGTGATGGCAATAACGATAATGGTAACAATTCTACAACTATCATGCATGTATATATATATATATGTATATATACACACATATATATGTGTATATATATATATATATATATATACATGCTTAATTATTTATTTATTTTTATTTATATATATTATTATCTTTTTTCTCTCTCTCTTTCCTTTCCTCGCTCTCTTCTATCTCATTTATAGTAGATCTAGTTATATTCCCCCCCACCTATTACCTATTACAGCAATTTCAATTGGCTAATGTTCTCTTCACCTCAGTTCTTCTAAAAACGTACCTATTCATCCATACATGTACGACACGCACCTCACACACACACACACTTACACACACACACACACACACACACCCCAAACCCCTTTTCCCCCTGGTATGTCATCTTGTGTTATGTTATTGTCTCATGTCACTTTTATGTTATTGTTATGGGATGTGATGTTATCGACGTTATCTCGTTATAGACTGTAATTTTTTTTTCTTTCTTTCTCTCTTTCTTGAATGTATGTTTGCAATGGTTAATAAAAAAAAAAAAAAAAAAAAAAAAAAAAGAAATAGCTTATGGTCAGGCCAGTTAGGAACAGAAATAAAAACCTACAGTTTTAGCTCCGCTGCCCTTGGAGCGACTCTGCTGGAGAAGTATGGAGCTGAACACTATCCTCTGGTTCTTCTACTTTATCTATCAACAATATTTAATATTACTTCAACTGTAGTCTGTTCATTGCTGTTCACATGTTTCTCTTTCTCTCCACTTCCCCCGGGGAGTGGAGACTGTTTCAGGCACTGCGGCGGCTGCTCCAGTGATGACCCCCCCACCCCATCTGTCTGGAGGATCGATCTCTACACTGGACGATCTATGCTCCACCCGCCTGGAGGAACTCCCTCAACCCTGGATTAGCCACACCTCGTCTGCCTGGATGAACTCCTTCTACTTTAGATGAACTGTTCCTCATCTCCTGCTGGAGGATCTCTCTACACTGGTGGACTGCTCCTCGTCCTCCTGGAGGATCTCTCTACACTGGTGGACTGCTCCTCGTCCTCCTGGAGGATCTATCTACACTGGTGGACTGCTCCTCGTCCTCCTGGAGGATCTCTCTACACTGGTGGACTGCTCCTCGTCCTCCTGGAGGAACTCTTTAAAGCCACCTCCCTCTTGAGTGGTTCTGGTTCAGTCCAAGTGGATGTCAGTCCTAGTTCATCTGCAGCCTGTCCGTCCGTGGGAGTAGGATCTCTCCTTCACTGTGGTTCTCCTCAGGTTTATACTTTGTCCCATGGGGTTTTTTGTAGTTTTTCCTGAAGGAGGGTCAAAGGACAGGGGCATTCTGGGACAGTTATCTGAACTGCTTTGACCTGTGGCCCATCGAGGCAACTGTTGTTGTGATTTTGGGCATTATAAAAATAAATGGATTTGATTTGATTTGATTTCAGTTTAGACACTTTTTTAGGTTTTTACTTTCACTTCCTGGTTGTAAATGATGACGTCACACTAGAAACCCTCCTGTACAGTGCACCAAAACTCACCGAATGTCACAGATTATTTTATTTGAAGAAGAAAAACTCCACACGAACCCCTTTATTTTGTTGAATTGAATGTTTAAAGGGTCAAAAAAGTGGTTTATTTTGTGTAAATGATGCATAACCTTTGACCCCACAGTGTGACGTCATCAGTTTGTTTACTTCCTGTAGTTTTCGACAGATTTTTCGACTTTTCAGCTCCTGATTGGTGTAAAACATTGATATTTACCAGAGACATTAATGCACTGAACAAAGTCAACATTAGAAAATGGTACAAACCTGTCAGACGCACTTTCAGTTTCCTGTAGAGTCTCTGTTCTGTGGGTTTGGTCACTTTTGGGTCTTCGAGCGTTAGATTGTGGTCTGACGAACCTGTGACGACGTCATACGTTTTGGATCTGGTTCACAAGGACTAGATGGATTTCTCTGGACGTTGGAGCTTCAAAGGACGTTTTCTTCAAATGCATTTTTGTCCCTCGAGACACAAAGATCAGCCTCAAAGTCGATCCACACAAACTGTACAATCTGGACTCAACAGAACATGAGCACAACATGCTAATGCTAATGCTAATGCTAACTCTTCAAATGATCAGGACAAAAGAAGGACACAATATGAAATAAAGAGCTTTAATATTTAATAAAGGATCAAATAAAACACATTCATTCATTTGGAGTTTGAGCCAAAGAAAATATCAGAATCAGAAAAAGGTTTAAGAAAAATCACAAACAGGAACTTGTTTTGGCCAAAAGTGCAACAAAAATGAATAAAATACTGACAAAATACATAAAAGAAGGAATGTATAAAAGTAAAAATAAAATAAAATAGACTTAGACTGTTTACAGAAAATGTACAGTTGGTGAGATTAGAATAAAACAGAAAAATACAACATTAAAATAAATAAAAAGGTCTAAACCAGGTCTTGTTGCAGTTGAGTCGTCGTCATGGAAACCGGCTCCACTTTCACATTTTTGATCAAACAGCGCCACCTGCTGCTCATTTTTAGTACAGACCTGGTTCAGACCTGGTTTAGTCCTGGTTTAGTCCTGGTTTAGTCCTGGTTTAGACCTGGTTTAGACCTGGTTTAGACCTGGTTTAGTCCAGGTTTCGTCCTGGTTTAGTCCTGGTTTAGTCCTGGTTTAGTCCTGGTTTAGACCTGGTTTAGTCCTGGTTTAGACCTGGTTTAGACCTGGTTTAGTCCAGGTTTAGTCCTGGTTTAGTCCAGGTTTAGTCCTGGTTTAGTCCTGGTTTAGTCCAGGTTTAGTCCTGGTTTAGTCCAGGTTTAGTCCTGCTTTAGTCCTGGTTTAACTTTTAACTCTTTAACTCTTAAATCTGAAGAACGTTCTAATGTTTTCAGCAGCAGTTTGTGAATGTAACGTGTTCAAACGACTGTAAAACTTTTGTGTCTCCACAGTCCAAGTGGATGTCAGTCCTAGTTCATCTGCAGCCTGTCCGTCCGTGGGAGTAGGATCTCTCCTTCACTGTGGTTCTCCTCAGGTTTATACTTTGTCCCGTGGGGTTTTTTGTAGTTTTTCCTGAAGGAGGGTCAAAGGACAGGGGCATTCTGGGACAGTTATCTGAACTGCTTTGACCTGTGGCCCATCGAGGCAACTGTTGTTGTGATTTTGGGCATTAGAAACATAAATGGATTTGATTTGACATGTCTAACACCAGGAGGAAAAGACACGAGTGACGCTGTCACCAGAAGACAGGACTTTTCTGACCCGATCAAGCGCTCGTGTGGGAAGGAGGCACTTATTATTATTATTATTATTACTATTATTAGAACATAAGATTACAAACACTTGTAGATGACAAGCAATAACAATTAAAAGAAAAAATAATAACCACGCCAGGGGGCATAAGTCTGCAGAAAATAAATGAAATACAATCAATCAGTGTCGAAGGAGGTTACTGACTACAACACAAGGCAATGGACACACGATCAAAACATGATCAGTGCAGCCTTTCAGCAAACACTGTAGTCACATTATATATTCACACGGACCTTCAAACAAAAGACATTTAGAAATCAAGTGGGAGCTTTTATTTGCAGATTTCCAATTCTTCATAGTCACCAGAGAGCAATAAAACAACTTCAAATCATCCATGAAACAAGAAAATGAGGCTTATTCCCTCCATTTACTACAATGAATGTGATACAGTGTTTACAACAGTTTTTGAATCCAACGGGTCAAAATAAAATAGAATAAATAGAATCTTGAACGGGGGATTTTCATTTTTAAGTTGAGCCCATTTCTGACCAAAAAACCTGGGAGTGTTGACAATTAAAAAACAGATGACCCAGAGATTCTTCATCTGGATTACAAAAGGTAGAAGGTCCAACCATAAATGTGAATCTTCTTTTAAGACGCCGTCCACTTGTCATTCATTATTTTTAAATGTGTTTCCTTAACTTTAGGAGACAGTGGCATTTAACACATTTGGAGAACGCCTTCATTTTCATAGAATAATGGTTTGAACTTTAAAAGAGATTCTGTTGAAGTCAAAATAAATCTTTGTCTAATTTCCTCATGGATAACTTTAGTGCTGAATTTAGAGTCAGTTACATTCCAGTTAGAACGGGAAGTGCTGTCATTACTTTATCAAACTGAAGTGTATTTTTGATCATGTGAATTAATGACGGACGGATTGCTTTGCAAACAAAAAATCTGTTCACAACTCAAGCCGTATTTCCAACAAAAGAGGGAAAGTTCAAAAGATTTCCACCACAGTCCATCACTGACCCAGGACCCGGGGCTCGGGGGGCGGGGCTCGGGGGGCGGGGCGACCGGACTGATGCATCGAGAGTAAATAATACAGACATATATCATCCTGGACTTCCCACGCAACAACCTTAGATCAGTAAAAGGAAAAAAGAGAACATTTTTGCGTCTTACCTCAGACCAAAGACAGAATAAGGTTCAAGGTTCAAGGTTTCTTTATTTTATTTCCCCCCTAAGGGGGGAAATTCGTTTTGCAGCACAGCTCAACATAAAAGGACAATGTAAAAACAATATACACACAGATACAGATAATAAAACAAAACCACACTCCCTCAAAGTGCAAAACAGCAGATTAATCACATGTGTAATGTTCTATGTGCGGATTTACAAAGTGCTAAGTGCCATTAAGGAGCTTCACGGCTGTCGGGATAAATGTAGTTCCAGCCTTTTAGTTTTACAACTAGGAACTCTGTAGCGCCGCCCAGAGGCAAAAGTTCAAACTGTGCCTTAAGTTTGAACTTAAGAATTGAACCGAGAATAACGTGCTCGGTTGTGTTGTGAGAATGTCATTGTACCTAGAAATGCAAGTCTCCACGAACTCACGCACAGGAGAGCTCCACGTGAGTTTATGTCGTACGACAGATAAACCGCACCCAAAGGAACTTTTTTTATTGTAACACTGTATCAAAAATACAAACGTTTTGGCAATAACATTTAACAAACATTTAAAGTGCGTAATACAAGGCACAACACACACACACTGTACACACACACACACACACACACGCACACACACAGTAAACACACACACACACACACTGTACACACACACACACACACACACACACACACACACTGTACACACACACTATACACACACACTGTACACACACACACTGTACACACACACACTGTACACACACACTATACACACACACACACACACACACACACACGCACACACATACACACACAGAGATAGTGCATTTTTATATTTCATACATTTTAACGATTTCCAGTAGTTTTCTTCAAGTTGTCTTTTGAATTCTGAAAATATAATCGACTAAACTGTTCAGTCGATTCAATGTCAGCTTCACAGAAAGTACAATAGTTTTGTTCAACATTAAATCTCCGTCTAAGCAGTTCACTGGAGGTAAATCTCATTTAGAATCTTCAAATGTATTTCTTTTGCTTTAGGGCTAACAGGGAATTTTAAAATTCAGTTCTTATTTTTTTAACAAACTTTTGAGGGATTGCTTTGCACACCTTTTTAAATTCTGATTTTTTGCTTGTCATGTTGTAAGTGGAGCAGAAGTTCATCCACCAGGTGGCGTATGGACCACACCCCTTTATCCATCCAGGTCTGTAACAGAGATTTTCTGTCTCTGTTCCACGTGGAGCAGATGATGTTGTACATGAGTCTCCAGCTTAACAGGACTTGTTTATGAAAAGATGACAACTTAACATTAAAATCACATCTAAGGACAAACTCAACCCCCTGGAGAGACAAAACCAAAGGATATTTTTCTCTGTAACAAAATATTTTAACCTTTTCATTTTCAAGACATTCAAAGTCAATGGCCTGAAGACCACCCTCTTCATATTCTTTCACAATTTCAGACTTTTTAATGTAGTGTGCTCTGTTCTTCCAGATAAAATTAAAATTGAGTTGGTTTATTATTTCAATTGGTTTATCTGGTGTAGACATAGAAGAGGCTGGAGAAATACATCGAGCCTGGGATTCCATTTTAGTCAAATATGTTCTTCCAAAGACTGTTAAGGCTCTTTGTAACAAGAGTTCAGTTTGGATTTACACTGAACAGTTTGATCATATGTTTAGTGATTCACTTGTAGCTGTGTCTTTGGTTAATTGTATTCCAAGGTATTTAACAGGAATATTATCTGCTTCTGTGAGATCGTGTCATGTTTGGCCATAAGTTCACATTTACTGTGGTTAAGTGTCAGTCCAGACGCTTCAGAAGAGATTTATTAATTTGAATACTTCAGGAATTTGATCTTGATTTTTAAGAAAGACTGTGGTGTCATCAGCGACTTATTACAAGCTGTTCATCAAAAAGGCTGAGTTTTTCAATATTTGAATTTTTCATTGTAGTTGCCAATGTTTCAACCGCCATAATAAATAAAAATGGTGAAATATTGCATCCTTGCTTTACTCCTCGATTTAGAGAAAAGCGTGGAGTCAGAAGAGCTACTGTCCTGTGGTATCTGTGTAAAAAGCCTCAATTATATTACAACATTTTGGTCCTAAATCATATGAATGTAAGACTTTAAATATAAATTGGTGCTCTAGTTTATCAAATGCTTTATGGAAGTCGAGGAATAGAATGAACCCTTTGTCTTCAGTTTGATCGTTATAGTTTTAGAGATCTTAGATCAGTCTGATGATCTGATGTAGATCTTTTATTGACAAATCCTGACTGTGTCTCACTCATAATAGAATCTAAGCCAGTTTTGAGTATGTTAGTGTATGTATGTTAGTAATTCATAGTCGTTATTTAAGAGTGAGATGGGCTGATAGTTTTATAATATCTTGACATGGTTTTGGAGTTAATGCTATGACGCCTTGTTTCATGCTCGTTGGTTGGGGTTAAGTTAGATTTGGTTTCATTAAACACCTGAAATAACAGATTTCAGAGAGAGTCCCAAAAATGTCTGTAGAAATGAGCTGTAAGTCCATCAGGACCTGGGACTGATCTAGTGTTAAGAACGTCTGTCTTTGAGTTCACTGTCTATTTTTGGTATTAATTGTTGAATTTGTTTCAGAAAGCGCTCTGCCTTTTGAGCGGAGCAGGAAGAAGTGCACAGGGTTTGATAAAACGTTTGATAAAAAGTGTTTCATCTGAGCATTCTCTGCTGTTTATTATTAGAGTCTTTATTGCCTTTTATTCTTGTCTTCTTTTTTCTAACCTGCAGTATTTTTTCACCTTCTTCCATCCACTTCGCTCGTGATCTAATGTTTGCTCCTCCAGCTTTCCTTTCATATATTTTATCAAGTTTTTCTTGTAATTGTAAAAGTCTTATTCGATTGTCTTCTGATACTGAGGGACATATAGTAATTGAAAGAATATATTTTGTAATATTTTGTTCTTCCAAATTATTTTTCTTTATGACATGTTTACTAAATGAGATTGGGTATTGATGGATTTTATATTGAAGGAACTCCCATTTTTGTTGTGTTAAAGATTCGTCCTGTAGAATGTTTTGTACAAGAGCTTCTATTCCTTTACAAAACCATCGTACAATAAGAGATTAGAGTTAAATTTCCAGTACCCCTTTCTGGTGGAGGTTTGTGGGAGAGGTGTTACTGATAAAACCAATAATCAAGTCTGGATTTAGCTGATCCGTCTGGTTTAAACCAAGAGTGTTTTGTATTAGGGGTTTTTGTCTCCCTGGGTCTGTGAGGTTTAAAGGATCACAGTACTCGGCCAAGAGTCTGCACAGAGTCTCAGGACGAGGGGGACACACCGTCTGGTCCAGCAGCTTTTCGGGGGTTGGACTTCCAAAACTGTCTTACCTCGACCCTTTGAAGTGAGAGGCCGGGGGAGGGGCCCGGGGTGGGATAGGCAGAAATGTCCACTGTAGTGAGATGGGTGGGGGAGGGGTTCAGTCTCTGGTTGTTGGTGGGGGGAGAGTGGGGGGCTTTGGGCTGTAGTTGGTTGATCTGCCTGAGCCGCTCCAAACAGCAGAAGGGTCGTTCAGAGAGTCTCCTTCAGGCGTGTGTCGTACAGAGATCCAGCTCCTGTTAAGTCTGTGCTTTGGGCCTTCGTCTCTCTCTCTGTCCCGGCTCTGAACGCTGCTCCTTCGGCCCCTGAGCCTCAGTTTGAACCAGAGCTTGTCGTTGATATAAATCGCTCTGGTGCGACCGGAATGACACTGTCCTCACAGAATCAGATGTTTGACGTCACCGGGTCCTGTATCATTCAAACCATCTGCTCCTGATGCCCTCCCACACTCCTGTAACACACAAGAGGTTAACTCAGATGCCCTCCCACACTCCTGTAACACACAAGAGGTTAACTCAGATGCCCTCCCACACTCCTGTAGCACTGAGACTGCTTTAGTCCTGGTTTAGTCCTAGTTTAGTCCTGGTTTAAACATTTTAATATTTACTTTTCTTCAGTGGATTCTGAGCTGAAGTCCTTTCGCAGATCCATGGACCAAGATCTGCTCCTGTGGCTGGTTCTTGTTGTAGATTGTGGATCACACAGAGTTCTGCTCTGAGTCAAAGACAGATCTCTGTGAAACAAACACATATTATTCCTGAGTCTTTGTGTAAAATCCTGTTTGGATCTTGTTCTGGACTCAATGTTGACAGAGTTTTGTTCTTGTGGTGTTTAAAGAGTCTGGATTTGATGGACTTAAAGCTGTTCTTTGTGAATGTCTCTTTATATTAGAGCAGAGATTCTACACAATTGTGACATTAAATAGATGTGAATTATAGTTTGACATAAAAAGTGCAGCTCTGTCACAACAAACATTCAATTGTTGTCAAAAGAATCCAATCTGGTTTGATTTAAATGTGAAGAATCCTGTTGATGTGGTTTAAAGTCACCTGTTTTCCTGTGCAGTTCCACACATGTCCACAGAGGGGCGCTGCTGTTCTTTCATCAGAATCCTGTTTGAGCAGAAAAGATTTACCACGTGACGCTGAGACAAAAGTCACTTCAAAATATAGGACTTTGAGCAGAATCCATCAAACTGTGTTGACAAGTTTACTTCTTAAACTTCTTTTTCTCACGGCTTTATTTTCTGACATTTGGACTTTGATTTGGATTCAAGGATTTGGTCTAAAATCATGAGTTGTTCTTTTATGACAGAGTTTTATTTTCTAAAACATGAACACATTTTCTTTGCAGCTATTTATTTATGTCAGAAATAAATGTGTCAAACAAATATTGAGGAGAATTAAAGCCGTGGACAGAGGCTCTGTTCACACAAACATCTGACCAGGTTTGAAGCTAATTTAATGTAAAGAAAATAATAGTTTTGTTCACGTTATTTAAAGTTTTGAGGAGCCAACAACAAATGTGAGCAGAAAAATCAGGTTTGCAAATAAAAATATGTACAAAACTATTATTTTCTTTTATTATTTACAAATACATGGGTCATTAAATGAGCTCCACACAGTTTCCTCCTGATAATAGTTTAGTTTAAACTCTGTCTAAATAGAACAGAAGAGTGTGACCTGGAGAAGGATCGTCCTGAGAATGAGTCAAGAGGAACAGGGTTAGTCTGTCAGAGAGACTCACATCAATAGACAGACCCCGCCTCCCGCCTGTTCATTCCAGTTCTATGGTTCATTCGTCCAGCCACTAGGGGCGCTGTGATTACCCCCGAGTCACTTCCTGTCTCACTCCGGCTTGGACTGTGCTGAACTCGTGGCATGAACGGAGCAAAACTGCTCCTAACCACCCGAATTCTGAACCGAAAATCTCCAAATTCACTGGTGAGTGAACTAAACTTGTAACAAATCGAACCACTTAGTCCAAGTTAGCATTTCTAGCGATGAAAAAGTTAAATTGATATGTTTAGTTACTTCCGCGTTCGCCGCGCCAAACTTTTCCGCTGTTTTTGAGTATTTATTTTAAGTTTCGATCACTGACCAGG
The DNA here is from genome assembly GCA_019453435.1 of Rhinogobius similis. Taxonomy (NCBI): domain Eukaryota; kingdom Metazoa; phylum Chordata; class Actinopteri; order Gobiiformes; family Gobiidae; genus Rhinogobius; species Rhinogobius similis. Next base: position 40,226,696 of record CM033626.1, read on the forward strand.
TTTAGACCTGGTTTAGTCCTGGTTTAGACCTGGTTTAGACCTGGTTTAGTCCTGGTTTAGACCTGGTTTAGACCTGGTTTAGACCTGGTTTAGACCTGGTTTAGACCTGGTTTAGACCTGGTTTAGACCTGGTTTAGACCTGGTTTAGTCCTGGTTTAGACCTGGTTTAGACCTGGTTTAGACCTGGTTTAGACCTGGTTTAGACCTGGTTTAGTCCTGGTTTAGTCCTGGTTTAGACCTGGTTTAGACCTGGTTTAGTCCTGGTTTAGACCTGGTTTAGACCTGGTTTAGACCTGGTTTAGACCTGGTTTAGACCTGGTTTAGTCCTGGTTTAGTCCTGGTTTTCGACCTGGTTTAGTCCTGGTTTAGACCTGGTTTAGACCTGGTTTAGACCTGGTTTAGACCTGGTTTAGACCTGGTTTAGTCCTGGTTTAGACCTGGTTTAGACCTGGTTTAGTCCTGGTTTAGACCTGGTTTAGACCTGGTTCAGTCCTGGTTCAGTCCTGGTTTAGACCTGGTTTAGACCTGGTTTAGACCTGGTTTAGACCTGGTTTAGTCCTGGTTTAGACCTGGTTTAGACCTGGTTTAGACCTGGTTCAGTCCTGGTTCAGACCTGGTTCAGACCTGGTTCAGTTCTGGTTTAGACCTGGTTTAGTCCTGGTTTAGTCCTGGTTTAGACCTGGTTTAGACCTGGTTTAGTCCTGGTTTAGACCTGGTTTAGACCTGGTTCAGTCCTGGTTCAGACCTGGTTCAGACCTGGTTCAGTCCTGGTTCAGTCCTGGTTTAGTCCTGGTTCAGTCCTGGTTTAGTCCTGGTTTAGACCTGGTTCAGTCCTGGTTTAGACCTGGTTCAGACCTGGTTTAGTCCTGGTTTAGACCTGGTTCAGTCCTGGTTCAGTCCTGGTTTAGACCTGGTTTAGTCCTGGTTTAGTCCTGGTTTAGTCCTGGTTTAGACCTGGTTTAGACCTGGTTCAGTCCTGGTTTAGACCTGGTTTAGACCTGGTTTAGTCCTGGTTTAGTCCTGGTTTAGACCTGGTTCAGTCCTGGTTCAGTCCTCGTTCAGTCCTGGTTCAGTCCTGGTTTAGTCCTGGTTCAGTCCTCGTTCAGTCCTCGTTCAGTCCTCGTTTAGTCCTCGTTTAGTCCTGGTTTAGTCCTGGTTTAGTCCTGGTTCAGTCCTCGTTCAGTCCTGGTTTAGTCCTGGTTTAGTCCTGGTTCAGTCCTCGTTCAGTCCTGGTTTAGTCCTGGTTTAGTCCTGGTTCAGTCCTGGTTTAGTCCTGGTTTAGTCCTGGTTCAGTCCTGGTTCAGTCCTGGTTCAGTCCTGGCCAGGTTTTGCCCACATCTTTCAGACCAGTGTGAAGTGTTGAGACAGTTGACGCACAAAGACACAGAATGGGACTGGACAGAGCAACATGAGGATGCTTTGGTGAAACTATAAAAGACTATTGCAAATGTTCCAGTCCTGAGATACTATTGCCCAGAGGACGACTTGGTGGTACAATGTGATGCGTCAGACACAGGTTTGGGGGCAGCACTCATGTAGAAGGGTAAGCCCATTGCTTTTGCAAGCAGAGCACTCACACAAACAGAACGTGGCTATGCCCAGATTGAGAAAGAGTTTCTAGCTATGGTTTTCAGTGTAGAAAGGTTCTATCAGTACACATATGGTCGTCAAGTCACTGTCCAATCTGACCATAAGCCATTAGAGACCATAGTTCGAAAACCACTTTTGAGCGCACCTAAAAGACTTCAAAGGATGATGTTGCGCATTCAGAAATATGACATAAATGTAGTGTATGTACCAGGCAGGGACATGTTACTGGCCGACACCTTAAGCAGAGCATATCTCCCAGAATGCTCATCCCAAAGCTCTGTAGAAGCTGAAATTGAGACTGTCAGTATGGTACAACATTTGCCTATTTCCAGCGACAGCCTTGGTCAGATCAGAGCAGCTACAGAAGATGACCAAACACTACAGACTGTTATTAAAATGATGCAGCAGGGATGGCCATTAGACAGAAGAGCCTTATCACCTGAGATTAGACCTTACTTCTCATTCCAAGAGGAGTTAAATCACCAGGATGGCATTGTGTTTAAAGGAAAACGTCCTGTCATTCCAACCTCACTCCAGAAAGATATCACTAACCGCCTGCACTCTCATTTCACAATCTCATTTAGGTGCAGAAGGATGTCTTCGGAGAGCCAGAGAATGTGTCTTCTGGATTGGCATGAACGACCACATAAAGACACACATTGCCCGTTGTGATCTCTGTAGATCAGTAGATGACAGACAACAGAAAGAAACACTCCACCCACACGGTATTCCAAACAGACCATGGGCCAAGGTGGGCATTGACCTATTTCAGTTTGACAACAAAAACTACCATATAACTGTTGACTATTATTCCAACTACTGGGAAATAGATTTTTTACCAGACACAAAATCAACTACAGTAATAAAGAAACTAAAAGCACATTTTGCGAGGTATGGTATTCCCAACACTGTAATCTCAGACAATGGACCTCAGTATTCAGCCCAAGAGTTCCAAAGATTCAGCCAGCTGTGGGAGTTTGAACACAAAACCTCATCTCCAGGTTACCCACAGAGTAATGGCAAAGCAGAGTCTGCCGTTAAGACAGCTAAGAAGCTGTTACACAAGGCCAAAGCTTCTGGACAAGACCCTTACCTTGCACTCTTGGATCATCGCAACACACTGTCACAAGGACTGGACACCAGCCCAGCACAAAGACTGTTTAGCCGCCGCACGAGGACACTGCCGCCAGTCAAGACCAGCCTTCTCCAGCCCAAAGTGATTTCGGCAGAGCAGGCACTGCTGAGCAATCAACTCCGTCAGTGTTCTTATTACAACCGATCTGCCGGGGACTTAGATCGTTTAAAGCCAGGTGATTTTGTGAGGGTACAACCTTTTCAGCCCCACACTAAATGGAGGCTGGGCACTGTGAAAAAACCTATTGACTCGAGATCCTATGAGATTGAAATGGATTCAGGTGCAGTTCTCAGGCGGAATCGTAGGCACCTCAGATGGGGTACCACAGTCCATGCCAACTGACATAGAGACTGTAGACCCACAAGATGTCCAAACAGACCGGGTACAACCTCAGCCGACCCCTCAGAATAACAATGTGCCGATGACAACCAGGAGTGGTAGGATTATTCGTAAGACACAGCGCTACAAGGACTTTACAACGTAATTAGGCACTGCGTGGGAGGTAAAATAAAACGGGGAAAAAGTGTTCTGACATGTTACAGAACTATTTTATTTTTGTGATTTTGGGATATTGCCAATATAAACTGAAATTACTGTTTGAGAGATGTTTCATGTTGTGCTAACATTGTTAGTTTGTATTTAGTTTAAAAAATAGCAATGTTCAGAAAGCGATTGAAAAGAAAAAAAAAAAAAAAGCTTTCAAAAAGAGAGAGGATGTAACAATATGGTATGTTGTTTTGTATTAGCCATATAAGATCTGCCGCTAGGGGGCGACCACACATTGTTGTTACAAGTTGAAGCCAGACAGTGTAAGCAGTGTTGCCAGATTGGGCGGTTTTCCGCCCAATTGGGCTCCATTTGTTGGCTTCGGGCGGAAAAATAATAGCGTTGGGCGGAGCATATATTTTGGGCTATTTTTGGATGTCTCAGGCGGGAATTTGAAAATGCAAAATAGATTAATATCTTCATAAATATTTGTGTATTATTGATTGAGTTGTTGATAGAATATTAAATAGAATAGAATAAATGACAGACATTTCATATTGAATGGTTTGCAACAGTGACATTGGATGTGCTGGTTGTCCGTCAAAATGGGAGGCACTTGTGGTAAATATTTAGCAGTTTTTACATTTTTAAAGTACAGTTCCAGAAGAAATTTTAAAAGTTTAAAATGACAGGTGTGTGTCATCAAAATGTGACGTACAGTTGAAAATAAGTTAACACTATAAATGTTATGAAGATTGTCAAACAAATGACAAAACAGGCAAAATGTGCAGTAAACTCTTAAATACAATCATATTAGTCAAACATGTGTCTAACCTGTCGACTTTAAACGCACCACACAGTCAGATGGTGGTACTGTCCTAATAAGGAGGGCTAAGGGCCCGACTGTGGTCTATATGTTTATCTGGTGTGTGCCGTTGGTTTGTTCATGATTTTACGGTTGCAACTGTGCTTTGTCTGCCATTTAAATAGTAATTGTGGAAAGTTTATACTTTGGGCTGGTTTTCATTGATCTTGGCGGGTTTTATGTGGACTTTGGGCTGGAAACTGTCAGTAAAATCTGGCAACACTGAGTGTAAGAAGGAGAGTTGACACTGATGATTGTTATAAATAAATGCGGACCCAGTTGGGCCAGAGCAAGGAAGCTGGACTTGTTTTTTATACAAAAACCCAACACTTTAACAATGTTCACCTTTGGATGGAGGGAACAGACTCACTCAACACGTCCACGCTCCTCTTGTCGCGGCTGCACGCCGTGTCCATTGGCGCCTCTCCAGCCGAAAGATAATCGTGGCCACTTTGTTCCGGTGAAACTATAGTTTGCTTTGGTTTTTGGTGGGACATTTTGTCGTGTGTCGTTCGGGTAACCGTTCCGATTCTTAATTTAAGTTAAATTAAAAATATAACTTTGGAGGGAATTTGCCAGAGGCTTACGACAAAACTAGACCGCTCTGACCGCCATCTTTGCCGGAAAAAAAAAATAAAAATAAAAATCTTTGCCGGAAAACGTCCACACGCAGAACCGTAGAGTCTGTGTGAATTAGTAAAAAGGAAGTAAATGTCAGCTCGGCTTAATGGAGCCTCCAGAGGTGCTATTTATGGAAGCAAAATAAAAGTATTTTTCTAAAGACATGGAGTGAGAATAAAATATTGTTGATCTCTCAAGAACAAGAAAAAATAACAAATATACGAACACCTTTTCAAAATGAAATTATTACAAAACCACATATTCTCAACTACTGGGCTAAATAAGCTCCCAAAATCATCTGGAATAAAGTCTGGATCTTGCCCTGGATCTTGTTTTTTCAATAATAAAGTTAAAGAAAACTCAAAATCATTCACAAAATATACCCCGTAAAACATTGTTTAAACAAATTCAAGAAAGATTTGGATGTTAATTGTTCATTTTGTGGTTTAAATCCAGAAACTGTACTTCTTTTTTTTTTGGAACTGTTCATGTACAAAGGCCTTTTGGAAGGAAGTGCAACCAGTGTTATGCATCCACTGCGGTCTGAACAGTGGGCGGGGCTACTGCGCTCAAATTGAGCCGCCGACTGTAGGCTGCCATGTTTGCAATCTGCTGCTGACCACTAGGGGCCGCTGCGGAAGTAGAATTATTCAATGCAAGTCAATGGGGAGTTAGACGTTTGAAAACCTACTTTAGAGCCTGAGGCTCAGAATACGGCTTTGGTCTCAAACGTTAGCTTACGGCTCTGTGACAACGCTGAGGGGGGTGAATTTTTTTGAACCAGGCTGGTTTAGCCTGTGATTTTTTAAAGTTCTTGAATATCTAATGAGGAAGGCGGGCTTTACGCGCCGGAAATGTCACGGCGCAGCCAAACACTAGTGGGCGGTAACCATAGAGGCCACGACGGCAGTACGTCAGCAAAAGGCCGCCCCAAAGTCGCCCTCCCCCCGCCTCCCCACCGAGGGGGGAGTGGTGGGGGCTAACCCGCGGCCATTTTGAATTCTCCATGACTGAGCCGCATTTTCATGAAAGGGGCGGAGCGACGACAGTCTGTCCATTATTTTTTATGTCTATGGGTCTGAATCAGAAGAAAAGCTCCTCTTTTCAGTGTCTCTTCCTTATGACACAACACGCGGAGCAGCAGCGCAGGAGCAGCACAGAATTAATTATGAACTATATACATATAATCATTGGGTCAAATAATGCATTCATTAACACATTTTCTTAAACTAGTCTAGATATTTATGATTCAAATAACCTAATAACGTCAAAGATCATTTTATATATACACGTGAGTGACAAATAAGGGGATAGAGATATGTAGAATCAGAAACGGTTTATTGCCATTGTCAGTGAATCCATTGTCAGTGTATATATATCAAATATATATTCTACTTTCATGAATTTTTGAGGCGTCACCTTAAGCCGGTGTCCACTTCACGATGTTGTCTTCTGATGTTAGATTAGATTGAGTGGTGTGTCTCTGAGACGAGAAAGTAAGACTAACCTTAGAACGTCGTGGGACCAAAGACCAGATACGATATTTATGTTAAACAAAATGCGTCAACACATTTTATCTTGTCATTTGTTTCATTTAGCAACTTCTACAAACACAAAACCAGCGCCAGCGGGTGACGAGTGCTCGGTTAACGATGACACTGACGCTCTGTGAGCCCCTTTTGTCGTAAATCATCGCACGAGACCGCGTTCTGTGACTTTCACCTCGTCTTGCAGCGGGACATCCATAAATGTTATAAGAGGCTTTGGTCTCACCTGAGGAGCAGCAGCTGAGACGTCCCCACGCGCAGAAACAAACACACGGCTCGAAAATCTTTCCCAAGTTTGACTTATAAATCGAGAGGAGGTTCAGGCGGAGCTTGTGAGAGGGAGGCGGAGCCGGAGCCGTGTGCGCGCAGTTATTGTCATTTTCTAGTCCACAGGAAGCTTCTCATGAGATCCTAATTCTGTTTGGTGGGCAGCACTTATGGTAAATATTTATCGTAGTTATACATTTGTGAAGTTGCAGTTTGTGAAGAAAATTTGAAAAATAAAAGTATAAAACTACAGGAAGTGGAGCTGAATCCCTCTGATATCAACAAAATGTGATTTACAGTTAAACCATCATTCAACAAAATAAAGTGTTAAACCCTAAATTTAAAGATATCAATGTTAAACTCCTCCTGTAGTTTATTCACATAAATGTAAGAAAAAGAGTATCACAAGTTTTTCATCGTGTCATGTTTTCATGAAGAAATAAGGGATTTTATGACCAAAAATCCACATATTTGTGACATTTAAATCTGAAAAATGGACAGAACCAGGTTTAAATTTCTTGTTCATTTTGTCACATATTAGTTATAAAAATGTACAGAGGGGGTTTGGATTTATTATTTAGTTTAAACTAGATCTGACTGAAAATTGTCCTAAAAATTCAAATTTTTGCCTCACTATTTCTCCTTCAAACTTCCATAAATGTGTCAGAATCTGATCTTAAATCCTTGTTTGTTCTAAATGTGTTGAGTCCAGATTGTACAGTTTGTGTGGATCTACTTTAATGATCTTTATGTCTCGAGGGACAAAAATGCATTTGAAGAAAACAATGTCAGAGAAATCTATGGATGAAGTGGATTCAATGGAAGAATCAAACATCAGGAGCAGGTTGGACAGGGCTGTTGTTTCCACATTAAAGTCGATCTGTGAGAGAGAAAACAATGAAAAAAAAAATGTTTTGCCTGTGGAGTCTGGCCTGAAGTCCTTGTTGATGCTTCATTAAGGCATGAATAAGACGTAGTTATTACAAAGTGGCTCCTTTCATGGCTGAGAGTTTTGGTTACCCTCTGGTTGTTTTTAGCTTAGCTTTTGATTAATATTTATTGTTTAATTTATTTAATCTTACTTACATCATTTATTTATTCTATTTATCTATTTATTTATTGTGTTTACCTACGTTAGGTTAACTATTGTACATATATTTATTTAGTTTTACTCTCTTTCCACCCATTATTTCCCCATATTTATTCATTTATTCTTTTATTCATTTTAGACTCTCCAGTGTTCCCTCTGAGGGGCCCTCTGCACTGGGAGCGGTGGTCGGCTGTGGTTGCTGGGCTCTGGCTCATGGGCCCCTGGGGGAGGTTTGGTATGAGCCTCGTCTCCTCTGGGCCCTGAGTCTGTGTCCTGTCGCCGTGGGCGGCTCTGCTCCTGGTGCAGACGGCTCCTCCAATGGTGCTTCTTCAACTGGTTTATCTGTACTCAGCCTCCTCCTGTTTGTCAGCGTGCGTGCGTGCGTGCGTGCGTGCGTGTGTGTGTATATGTGTGTGTGAGCATGTGCACGCTTGTCTTTGTGTGTGTGACTATCTAGATGGGTTGTTTGGTCATGTGGGTTGGCGGGGGGTGGGGGGGGGGTTCGGTGGAATGTGGGCATGTGGCAGTTTTTAATGCACTGTAAAGCACTTTGTGTTACGTTTTTATGTATGAAAAGCGCTTTATAAATAAGATTTGATGATTTGATTTGATTTGTTCCTCTGGACAAAGCACACGTTCTGTTCAGAGGAAGTAGGTCTGGGGCGGCCGCTGCTCTCCAAAAGTGGCAAAACCATCCAAATCACGACTTCGATGTAATTGACTTTTTCAATCGAAATGCTCTAAATAATGCGTCTGCCAAGTTTCTCTGACTTTGCTCAAAATAATTTTGGCCTCTCCATAGACTTGTGCCATGTCTCATAGGAAATGCATGGGGAATATGCGGGTCCCCCAGGCCAAACGATCCAAAATAGGACATCGGTGTAATTGACTTAAACTTAAAGTGGCGTCCAAAATTGAAATCAATATGGCCGCCTTGTCGTTTGACTGATGACTGTGCACCAATTATGTTTTAGGGTCGTCTTTATGTGTACTATCACTGTGGCAAATTTCATAGGCCTCCTCCAAACTAAATGCATCTCCCTTTCCATAGGCCTGACCCAACAGGTGGCGCTGTAGAGGCTGTTTTTTAGTTTCAGGAAAAATACAGTTATGACCCATTAATGTCCCTTAAATGGAGTCACTGTATTGAGTTTGGTGGCTGTCCCGCAGGTTTTAGTTGTTTTTTATTGCAGCTTTGTGTGAAGACAGTCTGAGTCCCATAGACAATGCATGGGAGCTCTGGAGGGCTCTAGAGGCAAAAATGTGAAGAATAGGCCATGGGTCTCATTGGCTTTTCTGATCAGGAGGCCGTCTGGGAATTGTCTGCAAATTTTCACAAATAAAAGTCAAAGTAATGTTTTTTCTCCCCATTGTAATTTAGTGCGCTCCTACAGGTGGCGCCGTAGGGTTGATTGTTATTGTGCGCATATAAATGGATTCAGCTGCTTGACGTTTACGTGTGTTTCAAATTTCATGTCAATCGGAGTATGCATGTGCGTGCAAATCAAATCAAATCCATTTATTTGTCTAATGCCCAAAATCACAACAACAGTTTCCTCGATGGGCCACAGGTCAAAGCAGTTCAGATAACTGTCCCAGAATGCCCCTGTCCTTTGACCCTCCTTCAGGAAAAACTACAAAAAACCCCACGGGACAAAGTATAAACCTGAGGAGAACCACAGTGAAGGAGAGATCCTACTCCCACGGACGGACAGGCTGCAGATGAACTAGGACTGACATCCACTTGGACTGAACCAGAACCACTCAAGAGGGAGGAGGCTTTAAAGAGTTCCTCCAGGAGGACGAGGAGCAGTCCACCAGTGTAGAGAGATCCTCCAGGAGGACGAGGAGCAGTCCACCAGTGTAGAGAGATCCTCCAGCAGGAGATGAGGAACAGTTAATCTAAAGTAGATGGAGTTGGTCCAGGCAGACGAGGTGTGGCTAATCCAGGGTTGAGGGAGTTCCTCCAGGCGGGTGGTGCACAGATCGTCCAGTGTAGAGATCGATCCTCCAGACAGATGGGGGGGGGGGGGTCGTCACTGGAGCAGCCGCCGCAGTGTCTGAAACAGAGAGAGAAACATGTGAACAGCAATGAACAGACTACAGTTGAAGTAATATTAACTATTGTTGATGGTAAAGTAGAAGAACCAGAGGACAGTGTTCAAGCTGCCATACTTCCCCCAGCATAGTTGCTCCAAGGGCAGCGGAGCTAAAACTGTAGGTTTTGCAGTAGCTATTTAAATGATTTTGTGAGCACTCTTTGCGCCCCTGGTGGCCAACGGTGATAAATGCACCATATCACTAATTCAGTTTTTTTCATGCCGCCCTGCACTGGACATATTCCCCAAGTTTCGTCCAAATCGGACAAAGTCGATGTTTGACTTAATAGGTAGGGGGCGCTAGCGAGTACTTTTTATTTATTTTTATTAATGCATTACATTCAGATCATAATTACGCACTCGTGACTGAAATTACAGCTCTGTCAGTCCAAGCGTGTAGCCGTGACATGCGATCGGAAAAACAGGAAACAAAGGCGTTCTTCGATGGCGAGCCACGGCGAGACCATTCGAGATATCCGAATAAAAGTGACAGATTATTAAATTTTCAATGTGTCCCGATCGCGAAAGTCTGTGCCAGACCCACGTCAGGCAAAAGCCCTAGTCCATGTTCTCCGTCCCAAAAAAAAAGTCAAACTGGCGTGGCGACTTCGGTCCAATATGGCCGCCGTGCGCTTGGTCCGAGGGCCGTGCTCCAATGTCATGTTTTGCTCGGTTCACTGTTCTCTATCACTGCTCCGAGTTTCGTGCGCGTCGGGCAAAATTTGCTCGTTCCATTTCCCATAGGGTCCGATTCGGGCTGGTGCTGCTCGTTCGGGTCAGGTCGGACGTTCTCAGGACGCGCAAATGATCAAATTTTTCGCCGGGCCGGTCGCGACTATACCCCCATTGAAGGCTTTTCGTGCATGTTCACTGGGCGAAAAAGGGGCCGATAGGTGGCCAAAAAAATAATAATAAAAAGAAACCGACGAAGAACATTGTCTGGCGAGGGACAATAATAGCCCTTTTCTCAATTAAATCCTGTCCATGTGATTTACAACTTATACAAGATTTAAATTCATTTCAGCTCTGTCCTCCTTTATGTATGTGGCCCTCACAACACTCAGGGACCAAAGTGCTGTCCAACATTTAAAAATATAAAACCATAATACAATACATTAAACAATGTAATCAATAAAACTGGACATTGAACAGAATAAAATGTCACTGAAATACTTAGTTAAAGCCAGTCCAAATAAATCTGTTTAAAGCCTTGATTTAAAAAGGACAAAGTCTGTGACGGTGCGTTCAGGGCTCAGTTAAAATGAACGTAATTCTCCTGCAGCAGGTCGAGCCAACATTAATGCTTTAAAACCAGAACTCAAAGTAACTGCTTTAAAATCTGTTTTTATTACGGTAAACCTCGAAAGGGGAGGTTTATTTCAAATGAAATGTAACATAAAACATAGAAGTGCCTCGGATTAAGAAAAATGTGTGGATGAGACACTGCTTTAAATCCACACGGTACAGAAGGACAGAATGAAGTAACAATCAACACCCACTAATAATTATAGAATGTGGAGAAAAGCTCTATAATGGAACATCATTACTCACTTATTTGTCCATTTACGCAGACGGAGCTGAATGAAGAGTCTTTCACTACTTTAAATAATACTTTCAAAATGAATTGGGCCAAACACTTTCTAAAAACCCTGTGTCAATTTGGAACAAGTTTTATTTGCACGGTCCTTTATATTAAACACAACATAAATACATACTATGGAATAATAGAGACATATTATATAAAAATAAGTCGCTTTTTTTTTTCTAATTGGGTTGAAAAACAGATTGTTTTTGTGAATCAATTGTTCAATAGGAACAGACCGCTTGGGTTAACTTTTACACCACAAAAAAGAAGTGTGTGGCCGTGGGCTCTAAGTGCACCACCAAACAGTGCGCATGCTCCACCTTTCGGTTCGCGGTAGAGAAGCTGTCCTTCCCTCAACACAGCGGCGTTGTTATGCTGTTATTACAATTAAACACTAACTAAAACATTACCACGGACTCCTCGCTCATTTCGACACCGCCCAAATAAAATTATAAAATTAAACTTCACAGTGACAGATGGCCTTGTGAGGTTTGGTCAAACTGACACTGAAACAAAACTAAATCTGACGGTGATCGTTTGTGTTTGTGTTTGTTCAGTGCGCTCTTTGCTACAGCATGCGGCGCTAACGCTCCTCTGTCGAATACAAGCACGTCATCACGCACGGCCAATCAGCTCCCGAGCCGCCGTCACAAGCCCCGCCCTCCGTATAAACCGCCATCTTAGAATTCCAAAGGCGGATCTGACGCGGCGCGCAGCGGAGACACCCGGGACCAAAACAAACGGGGAATACGGTACTTGTTCAGCTTTTAACGCCTTTTACAACCGACCAGAGCCACAGACGAAAGTGACAGTCAATAACCACTGATTACGCGGCATGTTATATCATTTAATGTACAATAAAAGCCGTTTGCGCTTAAACAAACGCCGAAAGGAAACGTCACAGAGCTAGCGCCAGAGTTAGCATTAGCTTCTCTTAGCATGTGATAAATACAGAGATTTAATGTCTTTAGATTCAGTTTGCGCACGTCTGTTGGACTCTGGTGCCTTCAGACAAACGCTACGGGTCATAATATGTGTAAGAATGTGTTGATTATTTGATTAAAAAAGGTTAAAAGTGTGAAAAGTGCGAGGCGGAGAAGCGGCGTTTGAAACGCGCCAAACCCGCGCTTTGAAAACAGATGGACGCGCGAAATACGCAGTTAATGTAGATCAGTTTGTGCATTTAATGGAACTATTTACACGTCATCGGTGAAATTAAGCTGTTCTGCTGTGATGTTTTATGTCTCGTGCAGGTGACGTTTGGCGCGAGTCCAAACGAAGGACGAGCGTCAGATTCACGTCACACTGGATGGACGTTAAAGAGGAGATTATAGTGGCCTCCGTGATCTTTAAAACAAGCTGAACATACATAATTATAAATGCACAATGAGCGTTTTTAATTTGTACAGTAACGTTAGGCCTGGGCAGTTAATCAATCAAAGTACAATCGCAGTTTGAATGCGCGCAAATCGAAAAGACCGCAATTTTTGAAGTGCAGTGTTTCCTCCACAGTCTACAAGAAGAAGAAGAAGATTTTTTTATTTATAGAGCGCTTTTCCACCTAATAGGCACCCAAAGCAATCAGTTTTATTCTGCGTGAGAACTCCAAACCCTGTAGTTTCAACATATTCTGAAACAAGTGACAAAAACACAACAAAAAGCGACACAAAAATGAGTCCAACATGTGACAAAAACAAACCCTAAAACTAAAAAAAAAAAACGAGACAAAAGCACGTGATTCTTCAGTTCGTATATCATTCTTTTTCTTAGTTCTCCTTTCTTGTGTTTAAAATGTTCCCCAATCACTGGACTGGTCAGAAAAAGTGACATTGACTCAACAAAAACCTTTGCATTAATGATTCAAATAAGGATCGCTTTTGCCACCAGAGTCTCAGCACAAACCTGTGAGAAACACTGCTTTATAATAGAATAAGATTATTGATTTATTTTATTTTTTTTAAAGTTTTTTTTTTTTTTTTAATTAGATCATTGTTTTTTTTATTTTCAGGTTCAAAGGTGAGTGCAATTTAATGTTAGAATGTTAGGGCTGCAGGATTTTTGAGAAAGGGTATTGTAGTTTTGATTTGATTTGCAAAACATCTGTCAAAAGAAGGATTCTGTTCAGAGGGCTCCACCGAACAACTAAAATATGACCTGAAACACTAATAAAAATAAGCTCTAAACAAGAGTTTTTTTAAAGATAGTGTTCATTCTATAATCTAATTAATTGCGGCCATTATAATTTAATAAACGATATGTATAATATATTGTGTCTGTTCAGTTAGATCTTGGTCCTGGTTTTTCCCTGATCTGCGAGTCCTGCTTTAGTCCGGTTTCTCTTCTTTCTAACTCTGAAGTCTCTCTCCAGTTAAAGAACTCACGCAGAGAACTGACCAATGTGACAAAAACGCGGTTTGAACTGACAAATAAGACAAAAATGCGACTTAAAGTGAGAAAAATAGCGATTTACAAGGGACGAAAAGTGAAATAAATGAGACAAATGCTGCAAAAACTTGTCTAAAAGTGACAAAATAATGACAAAAATGCAACTAAAACAGAAAAAACGCAACTTAGACAAAGAAATGTAACAAAAACGTGATTTTTTAAAAATCTTTGCTCGAATAAGTTTCTAGTTTTGATGCAAATTTTAGTGTTAATTACTATCAGATTTTCGATGCTTTTGACAACTTTAGTCCCTGTTTTTTACTTGTGACTTAAAGTGAGAAAGCATGCGATTTACAAGAGACGAAAAGTGAAATAAATGAGACAAATGCTGCAAAAGCTCGTCTAAAAGTGAGAAAATTATGCGACAAATGCAACTAACGCAACTTAAACTAAGAAATGTGACAAAAACGTTGTTTTTTTTCTATTTAGTATTGATCTTTGCTCCAATAAGTTTCTAGTTTCGATGCATATTTTTGGTGTTGATTACTGTCAGATTTTCAATACTTTTGACAACTTTAGTCCCTGTTTTTTAGTCCCTGGTCTGCGAGTCCTGCTTTAGTCCGGTTTCTCTTCTTTCTAACTCGGAAGTCTCTCTCCAGTGATCGAACTCGTGCAGAGGAATCATGAGCGACGCGGCGGAGGAAGCGATGGACGGATCAGCGGCGTCTGGAGAAGAGTCTGAGCAGAAACCTGAGAGTCCAGAGAAGGCCAGCTCCAGCCCCGACAAGTCCTCGCTCTGGGGTAAAGCTCTTTGTTAAGTCGTCTAAAGAGTAATTAAAAACATAGCTGAGGTGGCTAGAACAACAGAACAATGTAATTTACTTGTTTCCTCCATGAAGACGGGTTATACTGTCAGGACAGGCGTCAATGACTGTTTTTTTGTGAATAAATACACACGTTTTCCATATTTCCACTTAATTCCCTCCTGCAGCCTTCACCACAGTCATGTGACCCAGCAGCACGTCAAATGTAATCAGTTTTGTTGTTTTTCTGTAACAAAAAAACGATGTGTAGCACTAGATAGTAGTTTAGAAGGAGATGTATTACAAGCATAAAAAATGAAATTAAAACAGGAGTAAATAATGCTCAATAATTTTTAGCCAACCAAGCTAGCACAGTAAGGAAAACGGAGACTAAAGCTGACAAAAGCACGACTAAAACTGAGAAAAGTGACAAAAGCACGACTAAAACTGAGAAAAGTGACAAAAGCACGACTAAAACTGAGAAAAGTGACAAAAGCACGACTAAAACTGAGAAAAGTGACAAAAGCACGACTAAAACTGACAAAAGCGTGACTAAAACTGACAAAAGCGCGACTAAAACTGAGAAAAGTGACGAAAGCATGACTAAAACTGAGAAAAGTGACAAAAGCACGACTAAAACTGACAAACGTGACAAAAGTACGACTACAACTGACAAAAGCGCGACTAAAACTGACAAAAGCGCGACTAAAACTGAGAAAAGTGACAAAAGCGCGACTAAAAGCACCAAGAACACATCACAAAGGGCTAAAATCTTTTCTAAAATGCACCTGAAAGTGACAAAACGCAACTTTAGGAAACAAAATGCGACTTAAAGCTAGGGCTGCACAATATATCAAAAGTATCGATATCGCAACAGTGTCCGATGGAAGAACGATATCACAACAAACAAAACAGTAACAACAACAAGTCTTCATCTGAGAGAAATGTTCTGTTTTAAAACATAAATCATAAATATTCTCTCTCTAGAAGCTTCATTCACAAGATTTTTAAAAAGTTTTTATTGTAAGTCTAACAATAGAAATAATCAGTGACTAGTGACGACTAAAATAATCATTAGTTTCATTCTTAGTCAAAAAGTGTATTTAAATAGCGCAATAATATATATTATATCGCAGATCTTAAGAGCCGTATCGAATATCACAATCATTTACAGTATCACGCAGCCCGACTTAAAGAAAACAAAATGCAGCTATAAGCAACATAAACGTGACAAATATGTGACAAATGCAAAAACACATCTTAAAGCCACAGAAATGTAGATAAAAACAAATATGACACAACAAAAAGCACCAAACTCAACTAAAAGTGACTGAAATGCAACATATGCATCCAAAACATATCTAAAAGTGACAAAAAAGCAACTTACGGCGACAAAAATACAACTAAAATTTACAAACAAGTGACACAAACGTGAATATAAGCGGCTAAAAGCATCAAACTATGTGTAGTTACTCAATGTGTAACGATGCGTCTCTTTCCAGGAGTCGGAGAGATCATCGAAGGCAAACGAGCGAAGAAAAGTGTGGAGCGTTTGGACATGCAGGCTCCAAAGAAGGCGGTCAAACTGAGCATCGGAGACGGTAAACTCACTGCAGACTGATGCTAACCTTTAACCTGCAGATGGAAACAAGCGGTTTAGCTTTAAATATGTTTTTATGAGCTTAATGTACAGTGTCCCTTCAAATAAAGACCAAACTATGGCCCGTCCACACGGAGCGGAGCTCAGGGGAATCTGCAGAAGTATTTGATCCAAACTGTGGATCATTCACACGGAGCAGGCGTCTCAGGCTCTGAACACTTTTTGAAAGCAGGTCCCAGAGCACAAAGATTTCAAATCACAGTTTACACGTCTTCAAAGTTACAGCAAATCTTCCACTTTATTTAGATGACGACATCACAGCCCCAGCACTGCGTCTGTTCTGTACAATGGATCCATTTTGTACGAATATTAGCTATAAAAACTAACATTCAGATTTTGCCAAATTTTTTTAACTTCAAACTTGAATAAATGTGTCAGAATCTGATCTTAAATCCTTGTTTGGTCTAAATGTGTTGAGTCCAGATTGTACAGTTTGTGCAGGAGCTGATTTTAGTCACATTTTTGTCGCTTTTAGTCGTGTTTTTGTTGCTCTTTGTCGTGTTTTTTTCACTTTGAGTCACGTTTTTGTCGCTTCTAGTTGCGCTTTTGTTGTTTTCAGTTGAGGTTTTTGTCTCTTTTAGTCAAATCCTTGTTTGGTCTAAATGTGTTGAGTCCAGATTGTACAGTTTGTGTGGATCTACTTTAGGCTGATCTTTATGTCTCGAGGGACAAAAATGCATTTGAAGAAAACAATGTTCATGTTCTCCCACTTGTTCCCGTTGGGGGTCGCGGGTGACAGGAGACTGTCCCAGTGACTTTGGGCCTTAGGCGGGGCCTGGACAGGGGCCACTCGTCGCAGCAAACACAGAGACACAGACAACCATTCACTCTCACATTCATTCTCTACGAGCAGTTTAGAGTTCTCAATTAACCTGAACATGTGCTGTGTTTGGACGGTGGGAGGAGCCAGAGAGAACCCACAGTAACACAGGGAGAACATGCAGACTCCACCCAGAGATGGTGTGATGGTCTGGTCCGGGAATCGAACCCACAATCTCCTTATTGCGAGGCAGGAGCTTCAACAGCTCTGCCACCGTGCACCCCGAGAAAACAATGTCCCAGAGAAATCTATGGATGAAGTGGATTCAATGGAAGAATCAAACATCAGGAGCAGATTGGACACATTTGTTGTTTCCACATCAATGTCCAGATGTGAGAGAGAGAAAAAAAACAGTTTTGCTTGTAGTGTCTTGTCTTAACTTGAACCGTTCCTCGTTCGCCTCGTGTCGTTTGAGTCTCACGTCGATCTGTTCGTGCTGTTGTCGTTTCAGGCACCGGAGAGAAGCTCGGAGACATCCCTCGCACTCTCCATCAGCTCAACAAGATGAAAACTGCCGACCTGGTGCCACTGCACAGCCTGCTGTTCGACCGGCGCGGAAAAGTACAAAAACACACAAAAACACACTTCATCGCGGCTCCAGAACTTCTGTATCTCAGGACTAAACGTTCAAAAGCCTTCTCTTGCTGTGGTTTAATAAAAAGCTGTGATGAATGCTGAATCTCATCACTCACAGCTCAACAAAAGACGTATCGATGCATCTTTATTTGACATGATCTGTTTAAAATGACCCGACTGTGCTTGTGTTTCCTCAGTTGTCGTTGATAAAGAAGAACATCCGTCAGTTTAACGGCTTCCCCTTCGACGCCGACAGCGAACAGTTCAACAAGAAACGGGAAAAACTCCAGAAGTGAGTCGTGTTTATCGAAGAGTCTGTGTTTAATCCAGGGCTGCAACCAGTTCATCGATTAATCGCAGCTAATTTCGTAATCGATCAGTCTATACGCACCAGGAAAGATGTCCAGTATTTGTCTTTACTGACGATATTTAGATTTTTAAATCCATAACGAGGCCCACAAATCTAATTTAAGTTGGCATAAAGGTCACAAATTACTCAAGAAAAAGTCATAACAGTGTGTTAGTACCACTTTATAATAACTGCGTCTTATTATGCGTTAATTAAGCAGTAACAAAGACTTAATTAATAATGATATATAAAGTTTATTAAACACGATTCATGCTGAGTAACGACTTAATTAAGGCCAAGGTGAGGTTAGGGTTAGAAATTGTAATGGTTTCAGGTTTTAAAAGCAGATGAAATGTACTTTTATCTGAGTCAAAGCGTGTTATTACTTGTAAATTTAGTAGTTTTTTGAGTGCCTTGGGCTATAAATATAATGAAAACAAAAAGATAATAGTAATAATTAACAATATGCAAGAACTAAACCCATTTATTTGTCTGAAACTCAAGTTAAGGAGTTCACTGAGTGTGAGACAAACTTAAGGGGAACTCGATACAAAAAAGGTTGGGAATTAAGTCTTCATGCTTTATTAAGGCATGAGTAAGTGTAGTTATTATAAAGTGTTATGTGGAATATAAATCAAAATGTGTTGCATTGTTGTGTACGCGAACAAATTAGCCAAAATGTAGTGCTCTTTTATTTCCATGTTTACTTATTATTCTGTCAAAACTGGATCTAAACCGCGTCTAAACCAAGTCTTAACCAATAACGATATGAACTATTTTCCATATTTTTGGCAGAGGATTGTGGGCCGGGTCATGTTCCTTGCAGGGCCTGATTTGGCACGCAGGCCTTCAGTTGAACAGCCCTGCGTCGGACCGTTAGATTACCAAAATAACCGTTAGTTGCAGAGTTTAGTCCTCGTCCGGGGTCATTGCTCTTGTCTGTGTTTGAGAATCGCCGTCGTGTTTCAGGAACTTCACCAACGCGAAGCTGAAGCTGGTGTGCGCCGTCCTGGACCTGGAGAAGAAGGGCACGCACTCGGACCTGGTCGACCGGATCATGGCCTTCCTCGTGGCGCCCAAGAGCAGCGGAAAGGTCTGCGCTCGCACAAACGGAACGAATACATCTGCACGACACAATCCACAAACGGAACGAATACATCTGCACGACACAACGTCCACAAACAGAACGAATACACAATCCACAAACAGAACCAATACATCTGCACGACACAATCCACAAACAGAACGAATACACAATCCACAAACAGAACGAATACATCTGCACGACACAATCCACAAACAGAACGAATACATCTGCACGACACAACGTCCACAAACAGAACGAATACACAATCCACAAACGGAACGAATACACAATCCACAAACGGAACGAATACACAATCCACAAACAGAACGAATACACAATCCACAAACGGAACGAATACACAATCCACAAACGGAACGAATACACAATCCACAAACAGAACCAATACATCTGCACGACACAATCCACAAACAGAACGAATACACAATCCACAAACGGAACGAATACATCTGCACGACACAATCCACAAACAGAACGAATACACAATTCACAAACAGAACGAATACACAATTCACAAACAGAACGAATACACAATTCACAAACAGAACGAATACACAATCCACAAACAGAACGAATACACAATCCACAAACAGAACGAATACACAATTCACAAACAGAACGAATACACAATCCACAAACGGAACGAATACACAATCCACAAACGGAACGAATACATCTGCACGACACAATCCACAAACAGAACGAATACACAATCAACAAACGGAACGAATACACAATCCACAAACGGAACGAATACACAATCAACAAACGGAACGAATACACAATCCACAAACGGAACGAATACACAATCCACAAACGGAACGAATACACAATCCACAAACGGAACGAATACACAATCCACAAACGGAACGAATACACAATCCACAAACGGAACGAATACACAATCCACAAACGGAACGAATACACAATCCACAAACGGAACGAATACACAATCCACAAACGGAACGAATACACAATCCACAAACGGAACGAATACACAATCCACAAACAGAACGAATACATCTGCACGACACAGCGTCCACAAACCAAATTGAGATTTTAAAGGACAGTTGTGGGAAAACGACTGTATATTATGCCTTTGTCGAAGCAGTCTGAACACGCAGTTTCAATTTACACAGTCATAATTTTAGCGCTAACAACAATTGGAATGTTGATTCATTCACAGTCACAGAAAACTGTATGTATGATGTTTTCTGTCTTTAATTTTACTCGTCCAACCGCTTAGCATAACGACTACGCTTAAAGGTCCCATATCCTGCTAAATGGACTTTTCAGAGGTTTTAACCTTCCTCCAGGGCTCTCTGGGCCTCGTATGTTGTGCCCAAAGTGGTTTTTTGATTGATTCCCTCATGTTTTCACTAGAGAACTGTCTTTTCCGTCCCCCTCTGAGCAGCAGACGGGGGCTCCTCACTTAAGATGACGCGGTGTTTAAGCCACGCCTCCAGGAAGAATAAAAACAGCTAATGCTAATGCTACACAGTAATTACACGATGGATACGACAGATAGAAGAGTTAGCTTGTTATTTACCAAACGGCACGTCCGTGGTTGAGGCCCTGGAGCACGTCAAACTCCAGGTCAGATCCAGGACGTAGGACTCAGCACGACGCACCGTCAGGACCAGAAAAGGTTTATTCAGTGTTTGTGTATCGCTGTTTACCGGAGCACACGGCACATGCACCATCTCCACTACAGGGGAGGCACGGGTTGGGCGGGGGAGGCAGCCTGCTCTCTGTTTGGGGGGGTCAGATCTCAGAGTGAGGAGGGGGGCCAGTCCAAGAAATGGGTGTTTTTTGTAAACTGTTATGTTATGGATATTACACAAAGCCCTGAGGACAGACTGTGTGAAGGGAAAAGAGCAGGATATGGGACCTTTAAGGTTGCCAGATGTTACAACAAAACCAGTTAGAAAAGGGTCAAATATATGTTCGTGACCTCTCGATTGAAGCGTAGCACCGGTACATTCTGCATTCATTACCTTAAAAACTGAAACGAAAATGCTTTATCAAATACTGTTGCCATTAAGAGACAGAAAAATAGATGAGCAGAACAACTTCTTTCAACAATTGTACGTTGAAAAGGAACTGCTTAAAGTCTATACGACAGGTTAGACGTCACATCGCACTAAAACGTAGGGAACGTGATTTTTATTTAAGACTTTACCAACCATTTTGCCCGTTTGTCCTCGGTTTGACGGTTTTCGTGAAGTTTGTAACGTCACTTCCTGGTTGGCAGTAAATATGACATGGGTAGAGGTAATAACTGTTACCTAGCAACCATTTTCAAAACAAGGGCCAAAATCCATCTAGATATAGAACGAATACATCTGCACGACGCGGCGTCCACAAACGGAGCGCTGACGGTGCAAACAAAGTCACCATCGCACGAGCTTTTTTCATAAATAAAATGACGCTTTTTATTTCGTTCAGGGCATCTGCAGGACTTATAACATATTAAAAGGTCAAACTTAGGCCTTTCAAAAGTGTTAAAAAGTCTTACCACGATTTTATAAAACTGATGAATTCAAATGCAGCGCTAATACTAATTGTTTTATGTCGACTAAACAGATTATTTTATGTAGATTAAAAGGATTTATTCGGGACGACAGCAAAAAGGAGACGATATGGAGTGAGTTATCTAAAGATTTTGGAGAGAATCATGAATTTAATCTTAATTAATCCACTCTTTACCAGTACTTTTTTGTATAAATAGTTGAACCTCTGTGCAGTTTTAGTGTTTTTGAGTGCACTTTGAGTTGGACACGGAGAGAATTTCTTTTGTCGACAACAACCAGCGATGGATGAAGTTGTTACTCAAGTAAAATCACAGATTCAGCAGCAAAAAGAACTTTAGTAGAAGTTAAAGTATCACATTTTAAAATCGAATCAAGTAAGTACTCCTGAAAAACTGTACTTTAAGAGTACAAAGTAAAAGTAATTAGTTTTGGTTTGGAGAACTATTAAAGCATCAAATTGTAGTCTTGATTTATTCTGCTGATTTTTGGTCAAATTTTCAGGTTATTTTTCTCTTCAGAGGCTTTTCGTTTGCTCAAAGTGAACTTGGAAACAAAACAAGATGCAAGACGTCGCCGTAAATATGTTAAAAATAAACCCCAGCCTCTTCAGCAGATCTAAAACTTCAAGAAATATACGTTTGCTTTTAAGTCCAGTTAAAAAATGTAGTGGAACAGAAAGTACAGATATAATGCTCCGAAATCTAGTGAAGTAAAAGTAAAATCTACTATAAAATGTAGTACATATTTAAAAAATGACTTGCGCACAGTACTTTTACTTTTGTTCTTTGTTTTCGTGTTACTTTCCAGCGCTGACCACAGTCGTGCTCCTCCTTTTTTATTAATTTGTACATGTTTTGTTCATTCACTTTTAGTTGAAAATATAAACACTAAGAACACACAGTTAAATATGCTTTTGAGATTCTACCATTTATTTAATATTTGAATAAACTAAAGTCATTAATAAAACATGTAACCTTAAAGGGGGTCTGCAGATAGTTTAAATGTTTATTAATGTGCATTGTTCCCCCTTTTTCCTTCAATAAATATGGAGTGTGTTCCAAAAATTGCTAGACGTGTGCGGTGAGGTCTTAAAGATTTCCGTAAAGATGGTGTAAAGGTTTTAGAATTTACTGTGGGATCCCTGCGTGTGCTCCGAGGCTAAACCGACCAAACGAAAAAGAACGAAAGTGTCTCGTTTTAAAGTGCGTATGACAGGTTTTCTTGATTTTCTAATTTTTACTTTATTCGGTGCATTAATACCTGTTGCAAATATAAATTATAGTTTTACGCCAATCAAGCAGCCGTTTGTGGAGAAAAGTTGAAAAATCTGTTCAAAATTACAGGAAGTAAACAAATTGATGACATCACACTGGGGAGACAAAGGTTACGCTAAATTTACACAAAATAAATTACTTTTTTTGAACCTTTATACATGAATTCAACAAATTAAAGGTGTTAACATGTATTTTTATTTGTAAAATAATCAAATCTGTGACGTCTGAGGAGTTTTGGCCCTGTGTACAGTGCGGTTGCTATGGTTAATTTCCTAGTGTGATGTCATCGTTTACAACCAGGAAGTAAGACAAAAACCTAAAAAAATTGCTAAACTGCACTGAAATTTGTGAAGTTTTTTAACACAATTTGAAACATATTTATCTTAACTGCATTTTTGTCAAACGAGTGTCCGACCCGTCAGACGCCCTTTAATCGATTCAAACATCTGTTTCTCCAGCGAGTGCCGATGAAGAAGAAGAAACGCTCCAAGAAGAAGCTTTCGGGCGACGACTCCAAACCCAAAAAGAGCAAAAAGAAACGCAGCAGCAGCGGCAAACAGAAGCCCAGCTCCACCTCGGGCCCCAAGAAGTCCAAGTCCGGGTCCAAGTCCAAGGCCATCGTCATGGACTCCAGCAGCGACGACGACGAGGAGGACGAGGGCGAGGAGAAGGCCGCCGCCGCCGAGTCAGAGGGGTCCGAGGCCGGGTCCGGGGCCGAGTCCGAGGCCGGCTCTGAGTCCGGGTCCGGGTCTGAGTCTGGAGACAAAGACGAGGAAGAGGAGCAGTCTGAGGAGGAGGAGGAGGAGGAGGAGGAGGTGAGGGGGTCTCAGATAGAGCTGGTGATACAGCAAATACATAAACGATTCATGTTTGATTTAATTTTTTTTGTTTTGTTTTTCACATAATAAAAAAAACAGAAGTCTATGTGAAATAAAATAACACAAAACGTGATGGAGAGTGTCAGAAACCCGAAAGGGCTTATCCTTAAAGCCACACACCTTTAATTGATCATTTAACGAGCTCAAATTAATAGAAAACGTTCAAAATGTGTTTGGGTTTTTCTGTCGTCTTTAACAGAGCTGCACCGTTTAGGAAAAATATCGAATTGTGATTTTTCTGACCAGTGCCGTTGAGATTAGATTGTGATTCTTGTTTTAATTTTGTCCCATTTAGTCGTGTTTTTGTCACGTTCAGTTGTGTTTGTCAGATTTAAACAGGTCTTTGTCACTTTTAAGAGCAAAAATTACAGGCATCTAGTCGACTAAAGAAATTCTTGAGCGACTGAAAGCCCGCCCTATCGACCGATTAATCGACTAAAACAGGGGTTCCCAAACTTTTCTGGCCAGGACCCCCCAAATAGCCATGCAATCAACTCAGGAACCCCTAAAGCAGAATTAAAAATAATTTTAAATGTCAAAGCTTGTTAAATCAGGTTTAATATTGGTTATTTGAATTGATTACTGTCTTATTTCACTAAAAGATACTGTTTTGAATTTGAAAAGTAGAGCAAATACAGTGTCATATTTATTCAAATTAGATCTGGAAATCATCTCGTGACCCCCACTTTGGGAACCACTGGACTAAAAGAGGGCGTGGCCAAAATACACTATGAACTATAAAGTATCTCACTCAAAAGAACACAACTGCAAATCTATTTAGATTAAAAGGATTGTATGACAAAAACAGTAGATATGGAGCGAGTTATCTGAAGATTTTGGAGTGAATCCTGAGTTTAATCTGATTTATGTAAAACCAACATATAAATACAATGTTTAATAGTACTTTTCTGTTAACATAAAATAGTCGACAAATACGGTATCGAGGGCTGTACTCGACTAAAGAAATTCGACTTTAGACCAGCCCCATCGACCGATTAATCGACTAAAAGGGAGTGTGACAAAAGCTAACGTTTATACAAAATCTTCAGATAATTCTCCCATTTCTTCTCGTCTTTATTATAAAATCATTTATATGACAATTTAATATAAATAAAACTATTAGCCCTTTAAGAAAAATCTTGATCGACCGACTGAACGACTAAACTACGGCCTTAAAAATTGAGCTTAATTTTTGCTCATAAAAGGTCTATTCCAATTAATTTCTTTCATTTTGCTCGTATATTTTTGTTGAGCTTGTACTCAAAACCTTCAGGCAGAACGTCCCCATCAACGAGAGAAGAATAAACCCTCAAACCAAAAGAAAAGTACTTTATACTTCAGTTAAAGATGCAGTAGAGTAAAAAGTACAAATACTAACAGTAAAAATTGTAAAAGTAAAAAGTATCCGCTGTAAAACGACTTTAGTACAGCACAGATACCTAATAATGTTAAGTGCAGTACTTTTACTTTTGTATCAAAATCTGATCAAAAACGCGACTTGAAGTGACAAAAACGTGACTAAACGTGACACAAAATCTGACAAAAACGCAATTTAAAGCGATAAAAGCACAACTTAAAGCGACAAAAACACAACTAAATCAGACCAAAATGCGTCTTAAAGCAACAAAAACGCGACTTAAAGCGACAAAAGCGCAACTAAATCTGACCAGAACGCGTTTTAAAGCGACAAAAACGCGACTAAATCAGACCAAAACGTGACTAAAAGCGACTCAAAGCGACACAAACATTACTAAAAGGGACAAAAACGCGAGAAAATCTGACAAAACGCAAATTAAAGCGACAAAAACACGACTTAAAGCAACAAAAACGCAACTAAATCTGACCAAAACGCAACTTAAAGGTGCGACTGAATGAGACAAAAAAAAATTTGTTCTGTTCAAATGTGAATTGAACAGAATCCTTTTGTTAAAACACAAATCACAATCTAATCTTCATTGCACTGATCAGTAAAAACACAATTAGATATTCTGACATCCGATTAGACATATTATACTGAATGGTGCAGCTGTTGCTTTCCACGGCTGGTATTTGCCATATTATTTTCACAAAATAATCACAGTTGCAGTTGTAGTTACACAGATTAAACTCCAGGTGCTGCTCATCTTTACTTGACCTGCTTCTTCTGCGCTTCTTTAATAATTAAACACCTTTGCTCTTTAAGAATAACACAGTATTATTATGTTAAAGGAAAATATTCTGCATTTTTCACATTGCTGTCACCCTTTCAACCTGCTCTTGAGTGCCTTGAGTTTGCATCTCATGTTTTAAAACAAACCGTTATCGTGTTTAGAGGCAGAAATGCTCAGAACGAGTTTAACAATGATTTAAGGACTTAAAACGGCAGAAGATTCTCAGACAAACGACGTATGAAGTCTGAAAATACGTCCCGGACAGAAGGAGTTCAGCAGGAAGTGTGTTTGACGCTCGGAGGGAGAGGATTTTCTAATAAACATTCCTCAAAACAGCGTGAACGAAGCTGAATGTACCTCCAGTGTGTTTTTGACGAAGAACATTGTCAGAACAGGATTAAAAGACAGAAGTCACTGGAGCAGAACATGTTCCTTTAAAGTGTATGTTTTATTTTTACTGTGACTGCTCTGTTTGACGTCGATTTCCGCGTCTCTTTCCAGTCTCCCAAACCAAAAGCACGAGCGAAAGCCAAGAAGACGACGCCGGCGAAAAAGCAGAAGACTCCGAAAAAACCTGCCAAAAAGAGAAGCAGGAAAGAAGCGTCTGAGTCGGAGTCAGAGAGCGACGAGGACGAGGTGAGAGCGCCGCGGAAACGTGGTCTGGGTGGTACGGGGATAAGACGGAATCATGAGCTGGTAATGTTCTAGTGAAAAGGTCTTGTGATTGTCTGTTTGTGTCTTTAATGCAGACAAAAATGCAACTGAATCTGACAAAAATGAGACTAAAAGTGACAAAAACGCAACAAAATGTGACAAAAACGCGACTATAAGTGACAAAAATGCAACTATAAGTGAGAAAAACAGCACAAAAACTGATCAAAACGCGACTTGAAGTGACAAAAACATGACTTAAAGCAAAAAAAACACGACTTAAAACAACAAAAACGTGACTAAAAGCGACACAAACGCGACAAAATCTGACAAAAACGCAATTTAAAGCGACAAAAACGCAACTAAATCTAACCAAAGCGAGACTTAAAGCGACAAAATGCGACTTAAGCGACAAAAACGCAACTAAATCTGACAAACGCCACAAAATCATATAATAACGTGACTAAACACGAACGTGACAAAATCTGACAAAAACGTGACTATAAGCGACAAAAATGCAACTACAAGCAAAGAAAACAGCACAAAATCTGATCAAAACGTGACTTAAAGCAACAAAAACGTGACTTAAAGTGAAATGTTATCCTGATTGTCTGTTTGTGTCTTTAATGCAGCTGTCTGTTCAAACACACTTTTCTCCTGATGTTTAGCCTCTGAAGATGACTTTATTTACCTCTTAAAGGCCAGAGCGGCACAATTAAACCAAATCCACACCAAAACAACATTTTAATGGATGGAATTAACAAAACACAAAGACTGCAGAGTTTGAAGAGCAAGACTTTCTTCCACAAAAAACAAAATGTGTCGCTTTGATTTGAATAAAAACAGCTCACACTGTAGTTTGGACATGTTCTGAAACAAGAGATAAAAGCGATAAAAAATGTGTTCAAAAGCGATAAAAACACACAAACAACAAACACGACTCATTGCACCAGAACACACTAAACGCGAGAAAAACGTGACTGAATCTGACAAAAATGCAACTGAATCTGACAAAAATGAGACTAAAAGCGACAAAAACGTGACTATAAGCGACAAAAATGCAACTATAAGTGAGAAAAACAGCACAAAATCTGATCAAAACGCAACTATAAGCGACAAAAACGCAACTTGAAGTGACAAAAACATGACTTAAAGCAAAAAAAACGCGACTTAAAGCGGCAAAAACGTGACTAAAAGCGACACAAACGCGACAAAATCTGACAAAAACGCAATTTAAAGCGACAAAAACACGACTTAAAGCGACAAAAACGCAACTAAATCTGACAAACGCCACAAAATTGTATAACGTGACTAAAAGCGACACAAACATGACAAAAACGTGACTATAAGCGACAAAAATGCAACTATAAGCAAGAAAAACAGCACAAAATCTGATCAAAATGTGACTTGAAGTGACAAAAACATGACTTAAAGCAAAAAAAAACTCAACTAAGTCTGACCAAAACATGACTTAAAGCGACAAAAACGCAACAAAACCTGACAAAAACGCAATTATAAGCAAGAAAAAATGCACAAAATCTGATCAAAACGCAACTTGAAGTGACAAAAACGTGACTTAAAGCGACACAAACGCGCCAAAAACTGACAAAAACGTGACTATAAGCAACAAAAATGCAACTATAAGCGAGGAAAACGGCACAAAATCTGACCAAAACGCAACTTGAAGTGACAAAAATGTGACTTAAAGCGACAAAAACTCAATTAAATCTGACCAAAACATGACTTAAAGCGACAAAAACGTGACTAAAAGCAGTCGTCGATGTAATCCCTCATTGGTCCAGGTGTGGTCCATCGTAGAAAGGGGTTCAGAGGTTGTCATCCGGACGCCGTTTAAAGATCGAGACGTTTCGACTTTTATCCAAAAGTCATTGTCAATCTGAGCTGGTCTGGGAACTCCCAGTACTTAGAGTAGCATTTAAGCCCAAGGTCCCAGACCAGCTCTCTGATTGACAATGACTTTTGGATAAAAGTCGAAACGTCTCGATCTTTAAACGGCGTCCGGATGACAACCCCTGAAACCCTTTCTACGATGTAACTAAAAGCAACACAAACGTGACAAAATCTGACAAAAACGCAACTTGAAGTGACAAAAACATGACTTAAAGCAAAAAAAACGTGACTTAAAGCAGCAAAAATACGACTTAAAGTGATAAAAACGCAACTAAATCTAACCAAAACACGACTTAAAGCGACAAAAATGCGACTAAAAGCAACACAAACGTGACAAAATCTGACAAAAACGCAACTATAAGTGAGAAAAACGGCACAAAATCTGATCAATACGCAACTTGGAGTGACAAAAACTTGACTTAAAGCGACAAAAATGCAACTATAAGCGACAAAAACAGCACAAAATCTGATCAAAACGCAACTATAAGCGACAAAAACGCAACTTGAAGTGACAAAAACATTACTTAAAGCAAAAAAAACTCGACTTAAAGCTGCAAAAACGTGACTAAAAGCTACACAAACGCGACAAAATCTGACAAAAACGCAATTTAAAGCGACAAAAACACGACTTAAAGCGACAAAAAAACTAAATCTGGACAAACGCCACAAAATTGTATAACGTGACTAAAAGCCGACACAAACATGACAAAAACGTGACTATAAGCGACAAAAATGCAACTATAAGCAAGAAAAACAGCACAAAATCTGATCAAAATGTGACTTGAAGTGACAAAAACATGACTTAAAGCAAAAAAAAACTCAACTAAGTCTGACCAAAACATGACTTAAAGCGACAAAAAACGCAACAAAACCTGACAAAAACGCAATTATAAGCAAGAAAAATGCACAAAATCTGATCAAAAGCGCAACTTGAAGTGACAAAACTTGACTTAAAGCGACAAAAACGCGCCAAAAACTGACAAAAACGTGACTATAAGCAACAAAAATGCAACTATAAGCGAGGAAAACGGCACAAAATCTGACCAAAACGCAACTTGAAGTGACAAAAATGTGACTTAAAGCGACAAAAACTCAATTAAATCTGACCAAAACATGACTTAAAGCGACAAAAACGTGACTAAAAGCAGTCGTCGATGTAATCCCTCATTGGTCCAGGTGTGGTCCCATCGTAGAAAGGGTTCAGAGGTTGTCATCGGACGCCGAAGATCGAGACGTCGACTTTTATCAAAAGTCATTGTCAATCTGAGCTGGTCTGGGAACTCCCAGTACTTAGAGTAGCATATAAGCCCAAGTTCCCAGACCAGCTCTCTGATTGACAATGACTTTTGGATAAAAGTCGAAACGTCTCGATCTTTAAACGGCGTCCGGATGACAACCCCTGAAACCCTTTCTACGATGTAACTAAAAGCAACACAAACGTGACAAAATCTGACAAAAACGCGAACTTGAAGTGACAAAAACATGACTTAAAGCAAAAACGTGACTTAAAGCAGCAAAATACGACTTAAAGTGATAAAACGCAACTAAATCTAACCAAACACGACTTAAAGCGACAAAAATGCGACTAAAAGCAACACAAACGTGACAAAATCTGACAAAAACGCAACTATAAGTGAGAAAAACGGCACAAAATCTGATCAATACGCAACTTGGAGTGACAAAAACTTGACTTAAAGCGACAAAAATGCAACTATAAGCGACAAAAACAGCACAAAATCTGATCAAAACGCAACTATAAGCGACAAAACGCAACTTGAAGTGACAAAAACATGACTTAAAGCAAAAAAAACGCGACTTAAAGCTGCAAAAACGTGACTAAAAGCGACACAAACGCGACAAAATCTGACAAAAACGCAATTTAAAGCGACAAAAACACGACTTAAAGCGACAAAAACGCAACTAAATCTGACAAACGCCACAAAATTGTATAACGTGACTAAAAGCGACACAAACATGACAAAAACGTGACTATAAGCGACAAAAATGCAACTATAAGTGAGAAAAACAGCACAAAATCTGATCAAAATGTGACTTGAAGTGACAAAAACATGACTTAAAGCAAAAAAAACTCAACTAAGTCTGACCAAAACATGACTTAAAGCGACAAAACCTGACAAAAACGCGATTATAAGCAAGAAAAAATGCACAAAATCTGATCAAAACGCAACTTGAAGTGACAAAAACGTGACTTAAAGCGACACAAACGCGCCAAAAACTGACAAACGCAATTTAAAGCAACAAAAATGTGACTTAAAGCGAAAAAAACGCAACTAAATCTAACCAAAACGCGACTTAAAGTGACAAAAATGCGACTTAAAGCAACTAAAACGCAACAAAATCTGACCAAAACGTGACTAAAAGCGACACGAACGCGACAAAAACTGACAAAAACGTGACTATAAGCGACAAAAATGCAACTATAAGTGAGAAAAACAGCACAAAATCTGATCAAAACGCAACTTGAAGTGACAAAAATGTGACTTAAAGCAAAAAAAACTCAACTAAGTCTGACCAAAAAACGCGACTAAAAGCAACACAAACGTGACAAAATCTGACAAAAACGCAACTATAAGCAACACAAACGTGACAAAATCTGACAAAAACGCGACTATAAGCGAGAAAAAATGCACAAAATCTGATCAAAACGCAACTTGAAGTGACAAAAACATGACTTAAAGCAAAAAAAACGTGACTTAAAGCAGCAAAACACGACTATAAGCGACAAAAATGCAACTATAAGTGAGAAAAACAGCACAAAATCTGATCAAAACGCAACTTGGAGTGACAAAAACTTGACTTAAAGCGACAAAAACTCAATTAAATCTGACCAAAACGTGACTTAAAGCGACAAAAACGTGACTATAAGCGACAAAAACAGCACAATATCTGATCAAAACGCAACTTGAAGTGACAAAAATGTGACTTAAAGCAAAAAAAACGCGAAAAAGGTGAATTTGAACAGAACATCCTTTTATTAAAACATAAATCACAATCTAATCTTCATCGCACCGGTCAGAAAAAACACAATTAGTTATAGATTATAAGATAGATTGTACTGAACGGTGCAGCTCTGTTAAAGTCAATAGAAAAACACAAACGTGAATCGTGATTAAATCTAAATCATGATCTGCTACGAGAAAACCATGATTCTCTTTTGCCGCAGCACCAGCTCGTCTGGAAACAACGAGACGAGAAGTGTTTAAAGTGTTTAAACTCTGGTCTGATTTCAGCCTCAGAAGAAAAAGTCCAAACCTGCGGCGAAGACGAAGAAAGCCGACAGCAGCAGCAACAGCAAAACCAACACGAGTAAGAAACCCACGTTTAAGAGAATCCAGCGTCCGATCTGCTTTTACCGTCACTCAATCCAGCGTCCGATCTGCTTTTACTGTTTCACTCAATCCAGCGTCCGATCTGCTTTTACCGTCACTCAATCCAGCGTCCGATCTGCTTTTACTGTTTCACTCAATCCAGCGTCCGATCTGCTTTTACCGTCACTCAATCCAGCGTCCGATCTGCTTTTACTGTTTCACTCAATCCAGCGTCCGATCTGCTTTTACCGTCACTCAATCCAGCGTCCGATCTGCTTTTACTGTCACTCAATCCAGCGTCCGATCTGCTTTTACTGTCACTCAATCCAGCGTCCGATCTGCTTTTACTGTTTCACTCAATCCAGCGTCCGATCTGCTTTTACTGTCACTCAATCCAGCGTCCGATCTGCTTTTACTGTCACTCAATCCAGCGTCCAATCTGCTTTTACTGTTTCACTCAATCCAGCGTCCGATCTGCTTTTACTGTCACTCAATCCAGCGTCCGATCTGCTTTTACTGTTTCACTCAATCCAGCGTCCGATCTGCTTTTACTGTCACTCAATCCAGCGTCCGATCTGCTTTTACCGTCACTCAATCCAGCGTCCGATCTGCTTTTACCGTCACTCAATCCAGCGTCCGATCTGCTTTTACTGTCACTCAATCCAGCGTCCGATCTGCTTTTACCGTCACTCAATCCAGCGTCCGATCTGCTTTTACTGTTTCACTCAATCCAGCGTCCGATCTGCTTTTACTGTTTCACTCAATCCAGCGTCCGATCTGCTTTTACTGTCACTCAATCCAGCGTCCGATCTGCTTTTACTGTTTCACTCAATCCAGCGTCCGATCTGCTTTTACTGTCACTCAATCCAGCGTCCGATCTGCTTTACTGTCACTCAATCCAGCGCCCAATCTGCTTTTACTGTTTCACCTAATCCAGCGTCCGATCTGCTTTTTACTGTTTACTCAATCCAGCGTCCGATCTGCTTTTTTTACTGTTTCTACTCAATCCAGCGCCCGATCTGCTTTTACTGTCACTCAATCCAGCGCCCGATCTGCTTTACCGCTACCAATCCAGCGTCCGATCTGCTTTTACTGTCACTCAATCCAGCGTCCGATCTGCTTTTACTGTCACTCAATCCAGCGTCCGATCTGCTTTTACTGTCACTCAATCCAGCGTCCGATCTGCTTTTACTGTTTCACTCAATCCAGCGACCGATCTGCTTTACTGTCACTCAATCCAGCGTCCGATCTGCTTTACCGTCACTAATCCAGCGTCCGATCTGCTTTTTACTGTTTCACTCAATCCAGCGTCCGATCTGCTTTTACTGTCACTCAATCCAGCGTCCGATCTGCTTTTACTGTCACTCAATCCAGCGTCCGATCTGCTTTTACTGTTTCACTCAATCCAGCGTCCGATCTGCTTTTACTGTCACTCAATCCAGCGTCCGATCTGCTTTTACTGTCACTCAATCCAGCGTCCAATCTGCTTTTACTGTTTCACTCAATCCAGCGTCCGATCTGCTTTTACTGTCACTCAATCCAGCGTCCGATCTGCTTTTACTGTTTCACTCAATCCAGCGTCCGATCTGCTTTTACTGTCACTCAATCCAGCGTCCGATCTGCTTTTACTGTTTCACTCAATCCAGCGTCCGATCTGCTTTTACTGTTTCACTCAATCCAGCGTCCGATCTGCTTTTACCGTCACTCAATCCAGCGTCCGATCTGCTTTTACTGTTTCACTCAATCCAGCGTCCGATCAGCTTATACAGTCACTCAATCCAGCGTCCGATCTGCTTTTACTGTTTCACTCAATCCAGCGTCCGATCTGCTTTTACCGTCACTCAATCCAGCGTCCGATCTGCTTTTACTGTTTCACTCAATCCAGCGTCCGATCTGCTTTTACCGTCACTCAATCCAGCGTCCGATCTGCTTTTACTGTCACTCAATCCAGCGTCCGATCTGCTTTTACTGTCACTCAATCCAGCGTCCGATCTGCTTTTACTGTCACTCAATCCAGCGTCCGATCTGCTTTTACTGTTTCACTCAATCCAGCGTCCGATCTGCTTTTACTGTTTCACTCAATCCACTTTTGTCTGCGACGTTCAAGTTCAGAGCTGCACGATTCATCTGAAGAGCAATTTGAACAGATTCAGCAAAATGTCCTGTTTCATTCTGCATAAAAACTGTTGAACCTGTAGTTTAGTAAGACACGTTCTGAAACAAGCGACAAAAAGTAGTCGAAAGTCGAAAAGCGACAGAAAACAAGTCAAAAGGTAATAAAAACATGACAAAAAAACGAGTAATAGCAACAAAAAGTGCGGAAAAAAACACAAAATAAGTCTAAAAGCAACAAAAAACAAGTCAAAAGGTAATAAAAACATGACAAAAAAACGGCTCATAGCAACGAAAAATGATTTAAAAAACTAAAGTCTAAAAGCAGAAAAAAGCAATAAAACATGACAAAAAAACGAGTAATAGCAACAAAAAGTGCTAAAAAAAACTAAGTCTATACTAAAAGACTAAAAGCAACAAAAAAGTCAAAAAGCAATAAAAAAATGACAAAAAGACGACTCATAGCAACAGAAAGTGCTAAAAAAAAAAGTCTAAAAGCAACAAAAAACAAGTCAAAAAGCAATTTAAAAAAAGGACAAAAAGCAATAAAAACCTAACAAAAAGATTCCTAATACCAACGGAAAGTGCTTTAAAAAAAATAAACGCAACAAAAAAACAGGTGAAAAAGCAATTAAAAAGTAGTCAAAAAGCAATAAAACCTAACAAAAAGACGGCTAACAGCAACAAACAGTAATTAAAAAACAAAATAAGTCTAAAAGCAACAAAAAACAAGTGAAAAAGCAATAAAAACATGACAAAAAGACATCTAACAGCAACGAAAAGTGATAAAAACAACTCTCGATGCGACAAGAACGTTCCGAAGCGCGTGATTCTTTTAGAGTAGGGCTGGGCGATATGGCAAAAATAAAAAATCACAATTTTTAAAATCTTAACTCACGATTTTGATTTTATCACAATTTTTAACAAAAGCATAACAAATCCACTCACAGAAGCAGTTTTTTTGTTGAAAGAAGAAAACAAGCTTTGAATAAATGCCAATTTTTTAAATTTGAAAAAATAAACTTGCAGTGTCACATTATCAAAAAAAAAAAAAAAAAAAAAATCACAATAAAGCTATAATTATCAAGACTCAGTTAAGCTTTTCAAGTAGTAAGTCGTGCAAATAATTGCAATGACATTAGAATAACATATTGGCTCATTTGTCAATATAGTGAACTGTTAGGCCAAAATATGGTTCGGATGTTCTGCTGGACCATAGATCACTTGTTGTGGCAAAGAACTGCACATTCTGTACTTTTTGTGCAACTTTACTTCGGCGGTCTGTGTACATGCGCGGTGTGGTGGTGTTCGAAAAAAAACTTTCGTCTAGGCAACTCATAGCGCTGATCTAAATCTTAACATACGCATAAATGACCAAACCCACAATTACTTTCATTTCTTACCATGTTCATTTTATTATCTTAAAATAAATACACAATATATAGTACTATAAACACAAGATGGAAATGTAAGTTGCCAACAAAAAAATATTAATAAATATCTTAAATAACGAAATAAAACTTAAATATTCAAGTGTAAAACAAATGCCACCCAATAAAAGTGCAAATACGAATATAGATAGAATCATCCAACAAGTGAAGTCTATGTGAACATTAACTGGCTCCTACAAATGTGTAAATGGTCACATATTTATTCAGTGCTTTTCCACCTTCGAGGCTCAAAGCGCTTTACATCAGGGGACCGTTCACCCGTTCACTCACACATTCACTCACACATTCACACCAGAGTACACAGACACTGGGGACAAGGCGGGTTAAGTGTCTTGCCCAAGGACACAATGGCAGCATTCACCTGCGGGAGCAATTGCACCACCAACCTGTGGGTCAGTGGATCTGAGCGCTCAACCGAGGATGTTTATGTGAGGAGCGGGATTTGAACCGCTGACCCTCGGATCAGAAGACAATCTACCAACTGAGCTACTGCCGCCCTGTACGTCTACATGTTCTAGCTGCAAAGTTGTTTATCAAGTCATCATATGAGAGCTTCTGTGCCAATTGGTGGTGAGTTCAAGGGGTAAAAGAAACAAAATATTCGTAACTGTAAATGATTACTACTACTACAATTTATTTATTTATTTTTTGCAAAAAATGAATAAAAATAGTTTATTCAGCTTTAAGAAATGCACAGGAACTGTTGTCATTGTGAATGTATCATTGGCATCATATTTATTCACGGATTAAGTGCAGTAAAAGCCCACGCACCAAATGTCCCCTAAACGCCTCAGAGTCAGACGTAATAGGCTCCTCCCCTGACTCTCTCTCGTCTTCATCTCTCAAACCTGAGGTCTTGGTGGTGGGTCTTGGTCATCCCTGTTCTCTGAGGGAGGAGCCGAGGAGGAAAGAGAGAGAGCCCTTGGCGTCGCGGTTTTATTAAATTACGCGCATGCGCTTCACTTTGGCGAGCGGAATGCGGCGCCGCGTGGGTTTAAAGTCCCATGTCTGTCACTGGTAAATACCGCGCAGATGCCGTGTGAGTGCAGTAAAGGGACGTTAAGGTCGAGGAAAAAAGAGCGCAACGTTTCCTCGCTGGTGCGGCTTTCACAGACACACATAAGATCGTGATAAAACGATCTCTTAAAAATGACACATCGTCAGCTTTGGAGATCGTAAGACGGTTTTAGATCGTCATATCGCCCACCTCTATTTTAGAGTTTGTCATTTTATATTTAAGTCTTTTGTCTTTTCTCCTGGTTGTTGTCTTTAAAATGTGAACTTTGAACAGAATCCCATTATTAAAACCAAAGTCACAAATATAATCACAAACCGTCAGAAAAATCGTGACTCGACACGTCTCTGATACAACACAAGCTTCTGTTCACATCTGACTCTAAAACTCAATTTACTCAGGGTTTAACTCTAAAAAACTCGTGCTTCAGAACGTTCTTGTCGCATTGAGTTGTTTTTATCACTTTTTGTTGCTCTTAGCCGTCTTTTTGTTTTGTTTTTATCACTTTTTTGTTGCTCTTAGCCGTCTTTTTGTTTTGTTTTTATCACTTTTTGTTGCTCTTAGCCGCCTTTTTGTCACGCTTTATTACCTTTTGACTTGTTTTTTGTTGCTTTTAGACTTATTTTGTTTTGTTTTTTAAATCATTTTTCGTTGCTGTTAGATGTCTTTTTGTCATGTCTTTATTGCTTTTTGACTTGTTTTTTGTTGCTTTTAGACTTATTTTGTTTTTAAATCACTTTTCGTTACTGTTTGCTGTCTTTTTGCTAGGTTTTTATTGCTGTTTGACTAGTTTTTATTGCTTTTTCACTTGTTTTTTGTTGCTGTTAGCTGTCTTTTTGTCATGTTTTTATTTCAATCTCAAACAAAGCAAGGAATTCAAACCTGCTCCATCCATTTTTCAGATTTATGTCCCAAATATTTGACATTTTGTTTATGAATATGATATTTATATGAAATTACATGAAAAACAAGAACAGAACAAGTTCCACTAAATATAACATTTTTCTTTAGACGTTAGAAATGTTAAATACACACAACTGAAGCCAACGCTGCCATCGTGTGGGCAAAGAGTGCAACAACAGACGGTTCGCTTCAGTCCTTTAAACCCCGTCGCAGCTCAAACCAGGCATTTTCTCTCATTACTCCGTTTTGCTTTTTTGTGCTTCATTTTCAACCTGAACAACACATTTACAGAGAGTGAGCTCCTTCTGACGAGTGTGGGACGTCTGAAGGTTTTATCAAGATAATGCACAGGATTATAGAGTGTTTTTTGTGCGTTTTTGTTAAGATTAAGAGTATTGTGTGTTTTTATGAAGATTAAGAGTATTGTGTGTTTTTATGAAGATTAAGAGTATTTTTCTGTGTTTTATTAAGATTAAGAGTATTTTTGTGTTTTTATGAAGATTAAGAGTATTTTTGTGCCTTTTTATGAAGATTAAGAGTATTTTTGTGTTTTTA
Source organism: Rhinogobius similis (assembly GCA_019453435.1). Lineage (NCBI taxonomy): Eukaryota > Metazoa > Chordata > Actinopteri > Gobiiformes > Gobiidae > Rhinogobius > Rhinogobius similis. Next base: position 40,264,442 of record CM033626.1, read on the forward strand.
TGAAGATTAAGAGTATTTTTGTGCATTTTTATGAAGATTAAGAGTATTTTTGTGCGTTTTTTGGAGATGAAGCGTATTTTTGTGCGTTTTTGTTAAGATTAAGAGTATTTTTGTGCGTTTTTGTGAAGATTAAGAGTATTTTTGTGCGTTTTTATGAAGATTAAGAGTATTTTTTGTGTTTTTGTTAAGATTAAGAGTATTTTTGTGCATTTTTGTTAAGATTAAGAGTATTTTTGTGTGTTTTTATGAAGATTAAGAGTATTTTTTGTGTTTTTGTTAACATTAAGAGTATTTTTGTGCGTTTTTATGAAGATTAAGAGTATTTTTTGTGTTTTTGTTAAGATTAAGAGTATTTTTGTGCGTTTTTATGAAGATTAAGAGTATTTTTGTGCGTTTTTATGAAGATTAAGAGTATTTTTGTGCGTTTTTATTAAGATCAAGAGTATTTTTGTGCGTTTTTATGAAGATTAAGAGTATTTTTGTGCGTTTTTTGGAGATGAAGAGTATTTTTGTGCTTTTTTGTGAAGATTAAGAGTATTTTTTGTGCCTTTTTATGAAGATGAAGAGTATTTTTGTGCGTTTTTTGGAGATGAAGAGTATTTTTGTGTGTTTTTATGAAGATTAAGAGTATTTTTGTGCGTTTTTATGAAGATTAAGAGTATTTTTGTGCGTTTTTATGAAGATTAAGAGTATTTTTTGTGCGTTTGTGCTTCAGAGGACGAGAGCTCGGACGAGGACGAGCCTCTGAGTAAAATGGTGAAGAAAACACCGAGCGACGAACAACTGAAGGAAACGGTGCAGAGTTTACTGAAGGAGGCCGACCTGGAGGAGCTGACCATGAAGCAGATCTGTCAGAAGGTACTACTACTACAAATACTACTACTACTACTACAAATACTACTGCAAATACTACTGACCATGAAGCAGATCTGTCCAGAAGGCAGAACTGCAATACTACTACTACTACTACAATACTGCCAAATACTACTGCAAATACTACTACTACTACTACAAATACTACTGCAAATACTACTGCAAATACTACAAATACTACTGCAAATACTACTGACCATGAAGCAGATCTGTCAGAAGGTACTACTACTGCAAATACTACTACTACTACTACAAATACTACTGCAAATACTACTGCAAATACTACTACTACAAATACTACTGCAAATACTACTGCAAATACTACAAATACTACTGCAAATACTACTGACCATGAAGCAGATCTGTCAGAAGGTACTACTACTGCAAATACTACTGCAAATACTGCAAATACTACTACAAATACTACTGCAAATACTACTGACCATGAAGCAGATCTGTCAGAAGGTACTACTACTGCAAATACTACTGCAAATACTACAAATACTACTGCAAATACTACTGACCATGAAGCAGATCTGTCAGAAGGTACTAATACTGCAAATACTACTGCAAATACTACTACAAATACTACTGCAAATACTACTGACCATGAAGCAGATCTGTCAGAAGGTACTACTACTGCAAATACTACTACTACTACTACAAATACTACTGCAAATACTACTGCAAATACTACTGACCATGAAGTAGATCTGTCAGAAGGTACTACTACTACAAATACTACTACTACTACTGCAAATACTACTACTACTACTACTGACCATGAAGTAGATCTGCTAGGAGGTACAAATAATACAAATACTACTGCAAATACTACAAATACCACTGCAAATACTACTGACCATGAAGTAGATCTGCTAGGAGGTACAAATACTACAAATACTACTGCAAATACTACTACTACTACAAATACTACTGACCATGAAGCAGATCTGTCAGAAGGTACAAATACTACTACTACTACAAACACTACTGACCATGAAGCAGATCTGCCAGAAGGTACAAATACTGCAAATACTACTACTACAAATACTACTACTACTACTGCAAACACTACTACAAATACTACTACTACTACTACTGCAAATACTACTACTACTACTACAAACACTACTGACCATGAAGCAGATCTGTCAGAAGGTACAAATACTACAAATACTACTACTACTACAAACACTACTGACCATGAAGCAGATCTGCCAGAAGGTACTAAAATGTTTGTGTTCTTTGTTCAAACTCTTGCCTCAGAATCCTCATAAATGTTTCCACTTTTTCACGAATGAAGTGAACAAAATGTCTGAGTGATGTATTTTTAGACAAATGAACTCTCGAATGTCTCTAATGTGTGTATTTGTACCTACGATACTATATTTTAAAGTAAGAGTTGAGTACTTAACTGTTATCCTTCATAGCTGGAAAAGTAAAGCGACCACCAGGGGGCGCCGTCTCACTGGGGTTTACCTGGTGCTGCAGAGGACAAACATCAAGAAAGACACTCAAGCTCCTGAACATTTAAAACATAAAAAATAGATCATTTAAAGTGTATTTTATTCAGTCTGTTTTTTTACTTTTGTGTTTTTTGTGTTTTTTTACTTTTGTGTTTTTTTGTGTGTTTTTTCTGCAGGTGTTTGATGTTTATTCAGAACACGACCTGAGCAGCAAAAAGGACTTCATCAAACAGACCGTCAAATCTGTGAGTCACTTTATCTGAACCCTCCACATCCTGGTACTTTAGTGCTGTTCACAGGTGACCACCAGGGGGCGCCACAGCAGCTCAGTGACACTAACAGGATGAGCCTCAGTGACAGATGGAGCAGTATTTATCTTTTATTACAGTTTAAGTTAAAAATCCAGTTTCTTTGGACTAAACAGACTCTGAAGTCGAGTGTCGCTGCACAGTTTAGTTCGTCTGCCATGAAAGTTTTCTGATCTTTAGGAAAATCTGAAAGAAAGAAAGAAAAGCAGATTAAACGTAAGTCCAGACGCTGCAGGTGAAACAGGAAACATCTCACATTTAAAGATAGACTGATGAACTGCTCCTGTGGTTCACTCACTTAAATGGAAGAAAAATATATTTCACATTTTTCATCATGTCATGTTTTCATGTAGAAATAATGCATTTTATGTAAAAACAGACAAAAAATCCACACATTTGGGACGTTTAAATCTGAAAAATGGACAGAACCAGGTTTAAATTTCTTGGTTCTTTTTTGTGACATTAGTTATAAAATCTTTACAGGGGGTTTGGATTCATTTAACTTTGGTCAAATCCTCGACTGAAACGGTGTGATTCTTCTTATACTTTCTCCTCGTCCTGTGACGTTCATAAATCTTACAAAACTGTGCAGGACCTTTAATAACAGACAAAAGCACCAGAAGCAAAGGACACAGACTGAGAGTCCTCTGAGATTCAAAGTGCTGCCACACTTTAACTCAGTCTCACAATCTGTTTTCTATAAAAAGGATGAAGGGCCAAAGCCTGAGGGCCACATTTGGCCCCCGGGCCATCAGTCACACACTTTATCACTAAATACCCTTCTTTGTCACACGTGTGTCATTGAACAGGTCGTCAGTCCTAAACAGCAGATACTTCAAAACTCGTTATAAAACATCAATTAAACAAGACCAAAAACTGAATAAGAACCAGAAGTGTGTCAGGATCAAACACATCACTGCAATGAAGGCGCCCTCCACAAGGGGGCAGTGAAGGGCCTGTTAGACCTGGTTTAGACTCTGTTTAGTCCTGGTTTAGACCCAGTCTAGTCCTGGTTTAGACCTGGTTTAGTCCCAGTTTAGACCTGGTTTAGTCCTGGTTTAGTCCTGGTTTAGTCCTGGTTTAGACCTGGTTTAGACCTGGTTCTGGTTTAAATCTCTCTTGTGTTTCTCTCTTACAGTCTGTGTTTCTCTCTCACAGTCTGTGTTTCTCTCTCACAGTCTGTGTTTCTCTCTCACAGTCTGTGTTTCTCTCTCACAGTCTGTGTTTCTCTCTCACAGTCTGTGTTTCTCTCTCACAGTCTGTGTTTCTCTCACAGTCTGTGTTTCTCTCTTACAGTCTGTGTTTCTCTCTCACAGTCTGTGTTTCTCTCTTACAGTCTGTGTTTCTCTCTCACAGTCTGTGTTTCTCTCACAGTCTGTGTTTCTCTCTCACAGTCTGTGTTTCTCTCTTACAGTCTGTGTTTCTCTCACAGTCTGTGTTTCTCTCTTACAGTCTGTGTTTCTCTCTCAGTCTGTGTTTCTCTCTCACAGTCTGTGTTTCTCTCTCACAGTCTGTGTTTCTCTCTCTCTGTCTGTGTTTCTCTCACAGTCTGTGTTTCTCTCTCACAGTCTGTGTTTCTCTCACAGTCTGTTTCTCTCTCACAGTCTGTGTTTCTCTCTTACAGTCTGTGTTTCTCTCACAGTCTGTGTTTCTCTCTCACAGTCTGTGTTTCTCTCTCAGTCTGTGTTTCTCTTACAGTCTGTGTTTCTCTCTCACAGTCTGTGTTTCTCTCTCACAGTCTGTGTTTCTCTCTCACAGTCTGTTTCTCTCTCACAGTCTGTGTTTCTCTCTTACAGTCTGTGTTTCTCTCTTACAGTCTGTGTTTCTCTCTTACAGTCTGTGTTTCTCTCTCACAGTCTGTGTTTCTCTCTTACAGTCTGTGTTTCTCTCTCACAGTCTGTGTTTCTCTCTCACAGTCTGTGTTTCTCTCTTACAGTCTGTGTTTCTCTCTCAGTCTGTGTTTCTCTCTCAGTCTGTGTTTCTCTCTCACAGTCTGTGTTTCTCTCTCAGTCTGTGTTTCTCTCTCACAGTCTGTGTTTCTCTCTCAGTCTGTGTTTCTCTCTCACAGTCTGTGTTTCTCTCTTACAGTCTGTGTTTCTCTCACAGTCTGTGTTTCTCTCTCAGTCTGTGTTTCTCTCTCACAGTCTGTGTTTCTCTCACAGTCTGTTTCTCTCTCACAGTCTGTGTTTCTCTCTCACAGTCTGTGTTTCTCTCTCTCAGTCTGTGTTTCTCTCTCACAGTCTGTGTTTCTCTCTCACAGTCTGTGTTTCTCTCACAGTCTGTTTCTCTCTCACAGTCTGTGTTTCTCTCTCAGTCTGTGTTTCTCTCTGTTTCTCTCTCACAGTCTGTGTTTCTCTCTCACAGTCTGTGTTTCTCTCTCACAGTCTGTGTTTCTCTCTCACAGTCTGTGTTTCTCTCTTACAGTCTGTGTTTCTCTCTCACAGTCTGTGTTTCTCTCTTACAGTCTGTGTTTCTCTCTCACAGTCTGTGTTTCTCTCTCACAGTCTGTGTTTCTCTCTTACAGTCTGTGTTTCTCTCTCACAGTCTGTGTTTCTCTCTCAGTCTGTGTTTCTCTCTCACAGTCTGTGTTTCTCTCTCAGTCTGTGTTTCTCTCTCACAGTCTGTGTTTCTCTCTCACAGTCTGTGTTTCTCTCTTACAGTCTGTGTTTCTCTCTCAGTCTGTGTTTCTCTCTCAGTCTGTGTTTCTCTCTTACAGTCTGTGTTTCTCTCTTACAGTCTGTGTTTCTCTCACAGTCTGTTTCTCTCTCAGTCTGTGTTTCTCTCTCACAGTCTGTGTTTCTCTCTCACAGTCTGTGTTTCTCTCTCACAGTCTGTGTTTCTCTCTCACAGTCTGTGTTTCTCTCTCTCAGTCTGTGTTTCTCTCTCTCAGTCTGTGTTTCTCTCTCACAGTCTGTGTTTCTCTCTCAGTCTGTTTCTCTCTCACAGTCTGTGTTTCTCTCTCACAGTCTGTGTTTCTCTCACAGTCTGTTTCTCTCTCAGTCTGTGTTTCTCTCTCAGTCTGTGTTTCTCTCTTACAGTCTGTTTCTCTCTCACAGTCTGTGTTTCTCTCTCACAGTCTGTGTTTCTCTCTCAGTCTGTGTTTCTCTCTCAGTCTGTGTTTCTCTCTCAGTCTGTGTTTCTCTCTCACAGTCTGTGTTTCTCTCTCACAGTCTGTGTTTCTCTCTCAGTCTGTGTTTCTCTCTCAGTCTGTGTTTCTCTCACAGTCTGTGTTTCTCTCTCACAGTCTGTGTTTCTCTCTCACAGTCTGTGTTTCTCTCTCAGTCTGTGTTTCTCTCTCAGTCTGTGTTTCTCTCTCAGTCTGTGTTTCTCTCTCAGTCTGTGTTTCTCTCTCACAGTCTGTGTTTCTCTCTCAGTCTGTGTTTCTCTCTCACAGTCTGTGTTTCTCTCACAGTCTGTTTCTCTCTCACAGTCTGTGTTTCTCTCTCACAGTCTGTGTTTCTCTCTCACAGTCTGTGTTTCTCTCTCACGGTCTGTGTTTCTCTCTTACAGTGTGTTTCTCTCTTACAGTCTGTGTTTCTCTCTCACAGTCTGTGTTTCTCTGTGTTTCTCTCTCACAGTCTGTGTTTCTCTCTTACAGTCTGTGTTTCTCTCTTACAGTCTGTTTCTCTCTCACAGTCTGTGTTTCTCTCTCACAGTCTGTGTTTCTCTCTCAGTCTGTGTTTCTCTCTCAGTCTGTGTTTCTCTCTCAGTCTGTGTTTCTCTCTCACAGTCTGTGTTTCTCTCTCAGTCTGTGTTTCTCTCTCACAGTCTGTGTTTCTCTCTCACAGTCTGTGTTTCTCTCACAGTCTGTGTTTCTCTCACAGTCTGTTTCTCTCTCACAGTCTGTGTTTCTCTCTCACAGTCTGTGTTTCTCTCTCACAGTCTGTGTTTCTCTCTCACAGTCTGTGTTTCTCTCTTACAGTCTGTGTTTCTCTCTCACAGTCTGTGTTTCTCTCTCACAGTCTGTGTTTCTCTCTTACAGTCTGTGTTTCTCTCTTACAGTCTGTGTTTCTCTCTTACAGTCTGTGTTTCTCTCTTACAGTCTGTGTTTCTCTCTTACAGTCTCTGTGTTTCTCTCTCACAGTCTGTGTTTCTCTCTCACAGTCTGTGTTTCTCTCTCTCTGTCTGTGTTTCTCTCTCTCTGTCTGTGTTTCTCTCTCACAGTCTGTGTTTCTCTCTTACAGTTCATCACATGAGGGGCGTGGCCGTCTTTCGTCCTGTTTAAGTTGGTCCGTTTTACTCTTTTCTTTTATTCGTTTGTAAAGTATTGATCATGTGTTTGTGACGTTCAGGTAAAAACAGAACGATGTAAATATGTTTGTTTTGATAAAATATTTTTGGAAACGTCGAACCTGTCGCAGCGTTTGGTCTGAGTCGAAATAAATGAACTTTTCCACAAAACTATTCGACGTCTGTTTGTCCTTTATTTAAACTTTAAAGTGATCAAAGGGACAGACACAGGAGGGACAGAGGGACAGAGGAGGGATAGAGGAGGGATAGAGGAGGACAGGGAGGGGGACAGAGGAGGGATAGAGGGGGACAGAGGAGGGGAGGGGGACAGAGGAGGGATAGAGGGGGACAGAGGAGGGATAGAGGGGGACAGAGGAGGGATAGAGGGGGACAGGGAGGGATAGAGGGGGACAGAGGAGGGATAGAGGGGGACAGGGAGGGGGACAGAGGAGGGATAGAGGGGGACAGAGGAGGACAGGGAGGGACAGAGGAGGACGGGGGGGACAGAGGAGGACAGGGAGGGACAGAGGAGGACGGGGGGGACAGAGGAGGACAGGGAGGGACAGGGAGGGACAGATTAGGATAGAGGGGGACAGGGAGGGACAGAGGAGGACAGGGAGGGACAGAGGGGGGACATGGAGGGACAGAGAGGGGGGACAGAGGGGGGACATGGAGGGACAGAGGTGGACAAGGGGGGGACAGAGAAGGACAAGGGGGGGACAGAGAGGGACAGAGGAGGACAAGGGGGGGACAGAGGGGGGGCACAGGATGCACCACCAGAACAAACTGAAGTGACACCAAGAAAACCAGTGTCTGGAGCCAAACCTCCATCATCACCTCCTCCTGGAGGAGGTCCAGACCAGCAGAGGCCCAGCACCTCCTCCAGCAGCTCTTCCTCCCACATCACCTCCTCCATCATCACCTCCATAACCTCCTCCATCACCACCTCCATAACCTCCTCCATCATCACCACCTCCTCCATCATCACCTCCTCCTCCATCATCACCACCTCCTCCTCCATCTCCTCATCACCGTGTGGTACAGGAGCAGCACATGAAGGAGAGCTGCTCCTCCCACAGATGGACCAGGACCATCAGGAGGAAGGAGGAGGATCATCTAAAGAGGGACAGTTCCTCTGGACAGACGGCTCCTCCAGTGTTTCCCAACCAGGGGTACAGGGGCCCTTGGGGACCAGGGGGTACGTAGAAAATTAAATGGACTTTATTAGTTATTAGTTGTAAATTTTGCATCTTTTTGGAGCATCTTGAACCTAAAGTATGATTAAAATAAAAACAGAATGGTAATAATTGATAACATGTGACTGTTAAACCCATTTATTGGCATAAACTGAAGTCGAGGGGTCCTTTGAGCGTGAGACAAAGTTTAGGGGGAACTCGAGACAAAAAAGGATGGGAGCCAGTTCATCCAGCACAGAGAGGTCCTCCAGGCAGACGACCAGCAGTTCATCCAGAGCAGTGGATCATGTGAGTCTAGACCAGTTGGCGAGGCTATCGCGCTCAAATTGAGCCGCCCACTGTAGCTGCCATGTTTGCAATCTGCTGCTGACCACTAGGGGCCGCTGCGGAAGTAGAATTATTCAATGCAAGTCAATGGGGAGTTAGACGTTTGAAAACCTACTTTAGAGCCTGAGGCTCAAAATACGGCTTTGGTCTCAAACGTTAGCTTACGGCTCTGTGACGTTAGCTTACGGCTCTGTGACGTTAGCTTACGGCTCTGTGCTCTGTGGCGTTAAGCTTACGGCTCTGTGGCGTTAGCTTACGGCTCTGTGACGTTAGCTTACGGCTCTGTGACGTTAGCTTACGGCTCTGTGACGTTAGCTCACGGCTCTGTGACGTTAGCTCACGGCTCTGTGACGTTAGCTCACGGCTCTGTGACGTTAGCTTACGGCTCTGGCTGGTTTAGCCTGTGATTTGTTAAAGTTTGTGTATATCTAATGAAGAAGGCGGGCTTTACGCGCCGGAAATGTCAGGGCGGAGCCAAACACCTACGAGTGGGCGGTAACCATAGAGACAACGACGGCAGTACGTCAGCAAAAGGCCGCCCCAAAGTCGCCCTCTCCCGCTTCCCCACCGAGGGGGGAGTGGTGGGGGCTAACCCGCGGCCATTTTGAATTCTCCATGACTGAGCCGCATTTTCATGAAGGGGGCGGAGCCACAACCGTCTGTCCACTATTTTTATGTCTATGGTCTAGACAGACAGAGGAGGAAGTAAACGTCACACGACACACTCCTGGTGTCACATTGTTCCTCAAACTGAGCCCAGCCTCACAGGCCCTGGATCTCACACAACACGTCCTCTTTATTCCTGTAGTTCCCGTACGCACCGCCATCTTGTTTCCGTTGTAGTTCACACGGAGCAGACGAGCTCAACAGAAAATAAGTTCTACTCGACTAAAAAGACGTTTTCAGGAAATCGTTGTGTTGTGACTTGTTGTGTCTCGTGTTCATTAAACATTTTACACAAATCAATCTACTTTATGTAACATTTTAGCCTCAGACTTTTCCCTCGTTCGTCATTAGCTTTAACGGAGTTCTGGTCAAACGGAAGTGCGTTTACAGACGGAAGTGCAAAAAACTGCAAAAGTGGGCGGGGCAGAATAAGGTCCATATAATCTGGACACAAAGGGCCCTGGAGCTTAAAGGGCCCATGACAGGTTGGACTCATGTAACAACAATACCGGTAAGATAAATCTATTTAAAGTTTTGCCAAAAATAATTATACATTTTATCACTTTTAGCTGTTATTTTAGTTTTGTAATATCACTTCCTGGTTGTAAATGATGACATCACACTAGGAAATTACCATGGCAACAACACTGTACACTGGGCAAAAACTCATCTAATGTCACATGTGTTTTTATTTGACAAATAAAAACACATGTGACACCTTTATTTTGTTGAATTAATGTTTAAATGGTCAAAAAAGTCGTCTCTTTTGTGTAAATTATGCATAACCTTTGTCTCCCCAGTGTGATGTCATCAGTTTGTTTACTTCCTGTATTTTTCATCTTGTTTATCAACTTTTCTCCACAAACAGCGACCTGATTGGTGTAAAACTATCATTTATTTTTATAACAGATATAAATACACTAAAAAGTCAAAATTAGAAAATCATGGAAACCTTACGCACACACACACACCATACGCACTTTAAAGCCACAACAATAAATCATATGAGAAAAAATAAAAGCATTTTTTTTAAAATCATCATGGAAGCGCTGCATGTTATTGTAAACAAAAAAAACTAAATGTGTTTCAAGACCATCTTGTGTTTCAGTTTTATGGTGTTTTAGAACGAGGCAGATATTTATAAGATTTTTTTTCTTCTTTTTGCTCCTTTTCAATTGTGGCGGTACTTTTTTGTTGATTTGAATGTACTGAATGTGAGCACAACTGAAATGAATAATGAAATAAAAAAAATAAAAATAAATAAAAGGAGAAAAACAATATGAAAAATGCAAAAATATTACATATATATATTATAAATAGTAGAATAAAATGTCACTGTTTCAGACATACTTTACTAATATTCCCAAAATGACCAAAGTAGTTCATACAAATATTTGAAAACAGTTTGAAACACATTTTTACATGAAAATGATTATGACTAATACAATTTAGACGACATATGTTGAATTACATGAAAAACTTGTAATAATTTTTTTTTTTTTTTTACAAGTTTACAATTGATATCTTTAAATTGAACAGTTTCTTGTTCCTGCAGAATCTCGACTCTAACCTGCTCCAGTGAATTAAATTTGTATCTCATGCTTTAAAACAAAAAAGTTGATCATGGATTAAATGAAAGGATTTCTCTGAGTGCATCCAGCCGGCAGATGGCGCCCAGTGCTTACACAATTTAGTTATGTTAGCATTTAAGAGATGCTACGATTAGCCTTCAATCCACCTGCAGATGGCGATCTTCTGTCAAACGTAGGACTAAACTGACTCTGGGGTTTTCCTGTTGAACCGGTGGATCGATCACAAGCCTCGACATTTACATTTTAACTGAACTTTGAGTCAGAATCAGAAACGGTTTATTGTCGTGGTCTGTGTCAAAAATCACAAACAGGAACCTGCTTCAGCGTAAAGTGCAACGTAAAACAATGAATAAAATATAATAAAAAATATAAAAGTGGCATAAGATTAAGAATAAAATAAACTAGAATAGACTAAGATAAACTAAGACTAGATACAGAATGTACAGCTGGACAGACAGAGCAAACAGACAGTTCTATATAATATATTGTTAAAGTGTCAGGTCTAAAGTGTCCATGAGTCCAACAGAGGGACAGGAACTGTTCTGTGGAGGTTCTGGTCCAGATGGAGGTTCTGGTCCAGATGGAGGTTCTGGTCTGGATGGACTGTAGCCTCTGCCCGAGGGGAGGGGCTTAAATAGTCCGTGTCCAGGTGAGAGTCAGCTGTGATCGACCTGCTCAGAGTCCTGGAGACACAGGTCCTGGAGACACAGGTCCTGGAGACACAGGTCCTACAGACACAGGTCCTACAGACACAGGTCCTACAGACACAGGTCCTACAGACACAGGTCCTGGAGACGCAGGTCCTGGAGACACAGGTCCTGGAGACGCAGGTCCTACAGACACAGGTCCTACAGACACAGGTCCTGGAGACGCATGTCCTACAGACACAGGTCCTGGAGACACATGTCCTACAGACACAGGTCCTGGAGACGCATGTCCTACAGACACAGGTCCTGGAGACGCAGGTCCTGGAGACACAGGTCCTTGTAGATGGAGGCTGCAGCCGATCACCTTCAGCAGAGAAACAATGTGCTGTAGTCTCTGTTTGTCCCGGGCTGTGGCTCCAGCACCACACGGTGATGGAGGAGGTGATGGAGGAGGTGATGATGGACAACACGGTGATGGAGGAGGTGAGGATGGACAACACGGTGATGGAGGAGGTGAGGATGGACCACACGGTGATGGAGGAGGTGATGGAGGAGGTGAGGATGGACCACACGGTGATGGAGGAGGTGATGGAGGAGGTGAGGATGGACCACACGGTGATGGAGGAGGTGAGGATGGACCACAGGGTGATGGAGGAGGTGAGGATGGACCACACAGTGATGGAGGAGGTGAGGATGGACCACACGGTGATGGAGGAGGTGAGGATGGACCACACGGTGATGGAGGAGGTGAGGATGGACCACAGGGTGATGGAGGAGGTGAGGATGGACCACACGGTGATGGAGGAGGTGAGGATGGACCACACGGTGATGGAGGAGGTGAGGATGGACCACACGGTGATGGAGGAGGTGAGGATGGACCACACGGTGATGGAGGAGGTGAGGATGGACCACACAGTGATGGAGGAGGTGAGGATGGACCACACGGTGATGGAGGAGGTGAGGATGGACCACACGGTGATGGAGGAGGTGAGGATGGACCACACGGTGATGGAGGAGGTGAGGATGGACCACACGGTGATGGAGGAGGTGAGGATGGACCACACGGTGATGGAGGAGGAACTTTGAACTTTACACCTGCTGTGAACACAAACATATGGACCATTGTTGTAGCAAACAATACATCTAACACACTCACACTAGTTCTGGGTGATTTCCCGCTGTGATGTCATCGTTACAAACAGGAAGTGAAATTAAAAACCTAAAAAGTACCTGAACTGGGGAAAATGTGTAAAGTTTTGAGCAGAATTTAAAGTATATTTATCTTCACAGTGTTTTAGTGAAATGAGTGGCAGGCCCTTTAATGGACGGTTCACCTGAAGAGGCAGGCCCTTTAATGGACGGTTCACCTGAAGAGGCAGGCCCTTTAATGGACGGTTCACCTGAAGAGGCAGGACCTTTAATGGACGGTTCACCTGAAGAGGCTCCTGTGAGTCAGACTCAAATGTTCAACAGTGACGTGTTTTATTTGTGAAACTGCTGTGAGTGTTTGTGTTTCGGTGATGAGCTCATGTCTGTCAGAGCTGGAATTGTTTCTGCTAAACTCTGTGCTGCTGTTGTTTCAGGATAAACTCGCCTCAGGTTGATTTCTGCGGGGGTTTTTCGTTTAAATGTGTAAATTAAATGTGCTTTTCATGGAAACAGATGCAGATACTTGAGTTTCTCTTTTGACCCTTGACCTCACAGTTCAAAGATTCAAAGATGATTGACCTTCACTCGACGCTAAAATACTCGTGTTATTTAATGATCCAGTGCGACCTGACGATAATCCAGAGCTCGTACACTTTTTGGACTGTTTCTGCTCTGAGTGACAGCTGCTCTCGACCAATCACAGACAAGCTCTATGTTTCTCTGATTTAACGCCACTTTCTTTGTTCTTGAACAAACATCACCTTTAAAGGTCCCATATCCTGCTCTTTCCCTTCACACAGTCTGTCCTCAGGGCTTTGTGTAATATCCATAACATAACAGTTTACAAAAAACACCCATTTCTTGGACTGGCCCCCCTCCTCACTCTGAGATCTGACCCCCCCGAACAGAGAGCAGGCTGCCTCCCCCGCCCAACCCGTGCCTCCCCTGTAGTGGAGATGGTGCATGCGCCGTGTGCTCCGGTAAACAGCGATACACAAACACTGAATAAACCTTTTCTGGTCCTGACGGTGCGTCGTGCTGAGTCCTACGTCCTGGATCTGACCTGGAGTTTGACGTGCTCCAGGGCCTCAACCACGGACGTGCCGTTTGGTAAATAACAAGCTAACTCTTCTATCTGTCGTATCCATCGTGTAATTACTGTGTAGCATTAGCATTAGCTGTTTTTATTCTTCCTGGAGGCGTGGCTTAAACACCGCGTCATCTTAGTGAGGAGCCCCCGTCTGCTGCTCAGCCGAGGGGGACGGAAAATACAGTTCTCTAGTGAAAACATGAGGGAATCAATCAAAAAACCACTTTGGGCACAACATACGAGGCCCAGAGAGCCCTGGAGGAAGGTTAGAACCTCTGAAGAGTCCATTTTGCAGGATATGGGACCTTTAAAGAAACAGAACCACAGCAGCTCCACACGGCGCCACAGTCTGTGACACGTGGGAGGTTTGTTGTTGTTGTTGTTGTTTGTTTGTGAGTTCTTTACTTTCACTTTCAGAATGAGTGAGAGAGAGAGAGAGAGAGAAAGAAAGAGAAAGAGAGATTAGTTTTTAAAGACTTGTTTGTCAAACCCAGTCCGTGTTTACAAAGCACTACAGTCTTTACACCATTTGTCCCAAACCGAGCTGATCCTCCAGGAGCCCCGGGCCCCTCTGGACCCTCCTCCTCCTGCTCCTCCTCCTCCACCTGCTCCTCCTCCTCGTGAGTCTGTGAGGCGTTGAATGGTGGGACGTCCAGCAGATGGAGCTGCTCTCGGTTCATGAACAAAACATCCCTGACCTTTGATTAAACGACCGTCACCAGAGAAAGTGAAGCTGAAGCAGGAGTAAAGTCCCTGAGCTTCTACAGTTTAGAAAGGACGTTCACTTTCTTTTCGTTCTTCTCCCACGTTCACCAGACGCTCTGCACGTCGAGATAACAACAATAATAACCAGACAAAAATGAAAGACAAAATGATTTGAAGGTTTTCTTTCAAATTCCTTCCAGATAAATTCCTCTGATTCATGAACTCGAGTCGTGTCTTTGTCACGTTCATCACATTTGTCCCAGAAACACCCAATAATCGGATTATTCTGTGACCTGAACTTTCTTAGTCATTGTTTCTTGTTTTCCGTTGACCATGTGCTGCTTGTGATAATAATAAAGAGATATGACTAAAGTCTGGAGCTTGTTTTGTAAAAGTGACTCAGTGTTTGGTTTGAAAACACGGAGCTGGAAACTCTGGACGTTTGATTCAAACCCTGAGCTCCTTTAATGTTCACTTATTTTAGGCTTAACATTTTAGATTAATTTATGTCCTAGTCTCACTCTATTTCTACTCAATTCTCTATTTATTTCTTCAATATTTATTTATTTATACTTTTGTTCATTTTAGACTCTCCAGTGTTTCCTCTGAGGGGCTCTCTGTACCAGGAGCCGTGTTCGGCTGTGGCCCCTGGGCCCTGGCTCATGGGCCCCTGGTGGAGGTGGGGGAGGTTGGGAGGGAAATGGCATTTGGAAATGTTTTTAATCCACTGTAAAGCACTTTGTGTTACATTTGATACGAAAAGCGTTTTATAAATAAAATTTGATTTGATTTAACCTCGGCCCGTGTTCTGAGCCACAGAAGGACGTGTTTGTCCTTCAGCCGTTTAAAACAAAGGAATCGTCCTCCTCTTCTTCCTGATCTTCCTCCTGCTCTTCCTCCTCCTCTTCGTCCTGATCTTCGTCCTGCTCTTCCTTCTGCTCTTCCTCCTCCTCTTCCTCCTGCTCTTCCTCCTCCTCTTCCTCCTGCTCTTCGTCCTCCTCTTCCTCCTGCTCTTCCTCCTGCTCTTCCTCCTCCTCTTCCTCCTCCTCTTCCTCCTGCTCTTCCTCCTCCTCTTCCTCCTCCTCTTCCTCCTGCTCTTCCTCCTGCTCTTCCTCCTCCTCTTCCTCCTGCTCTTCCTTCTGCTCTTCCTCCTCCTCTTCCTCCTCCTCTTCCTCCTCCTCTTCCTCCTCTTCCTCCTCCTCCTCTTCCTCCTCCTCCTCCTCTTCCTTCTCCTCTTCCTCCTGCTCTTCCTCCTCCTCTTCCTTCTCCTCCTCCTCCTCCTCTTCCTCCTCCTCTTGCTCCTGCTCTTCGTCCTCCTCTTCCTCCTCCTCTTCGTCCTGATCTTCGTCCTGCTCTTCCTCCTAGTCTTCCTCCTCCTCTTCCTCCTGCTCTTCCTCCTCCTCTTCCTCCTGCTCTTCCTCCTGCTCTTCCTCCTCCTCTTCGTCCTCCTCTTCCTCCTCCTCCTCTTCGTCCTGATCTCCCTCCTGCTCTTCCTCCTGCTCTTCCTCCTCCTCTTCCTCCTGCTCTTCCTCCTCCTCTTCCTCCTGCTCTTCCTCCTGCTCTTCCTCAGTCACAGTTATCTGTTTGGCTAAAAATATAAATTTCCAAAGAAGAATCAAAGGCCTGAATGAGAAGGTCAATTATATAAAACACACCACAAGGCATTTGGGCAACGTGACCTTCCTCAGGTTCAAAGACTTTCAGAGAAACTTTAGACTTTAGACCAAAGTGAAGGACGATCACGAGCCGAATGTTTGAACTGAAAAGGCCGAAGGATACGTTTGAGTTAAGGAGGTCAAAATGTACTAAAGGTTCATTTAAATGTTATTGGAATAATTCAAAAAAATGTTAAAAAGCAAAGTTTACATTTATTGTGTTGTTAATTCACTGTTTGGTTAATGAGGGGTTCATATGTTTTTATGTTTTGAGTTTTATCGTTTACATTTGTAATAAATCTAAAGACACACTTTCCAGTTTGGACGCTGCATCTGCTGCACTTTATGCTTTTTAAAAGAGAAGAAAAGACAACCTTTATTTGTCCCAAAGAGGAAAAAAAAAACAGTGAACAAATCAAGAACATCAGGAAAAAGAACATGCAATCAGCAAAAACAAGATAAAGAAGTTTAAAGATAAAATATGACCTGCCACTGTGCAGGTCGAGCAGAAAATAACGATAAGAAAAGCCTGTCTGTCCCTGCTCTACGGCAGGACCGAGACAACGGCAGGTGAAGTCACTTGACTTATTCATTTGTTCATTTATTGCTCATGTCATTTACTTTCGTCAACACAAAATCAGAAAACAAACCAATTCTATGCATTTTTGACCTGAACAAAAGAAACCAGAAGAAAATCAATCGTACAAACTCTGCTCCAGTCACAAATCAATTCAAATAAACAGCTTTAATTCTTCTCTCAGTAATTTATGCAGGAAGTGTCTTTGGTTATAATTATCATCATCGCGACAAATGAACAAATAAATGACAGAAAGTGACTTTGGTGAAGTTTGCACCAGGGATTAACACTGAGGTTATAACACTATTACACATGGTTATTACACTATTACACATGGTTATTACACTTTTACACATGGTTATTACACTTTTACACATGGTTATTACACTTTTACACATGGTTATTACACTTTTACACATGGTTATTACACTTTTACACATGGTTATTACACTTTTACACATGGTTATAACACTATTACACATGGTTATTACACTTTTACACATGGTTATTACACTTTTACACATGGTTATAACACTATTACACATGGTTATTACACTATTACACATGGTTATTACACTTTTACACATGGTTATAACACTATTACACATGGTTATAACACTATTACACATGGTTATTACACTATTACACATGGTTATTACACTTTTACACATGGTTATAACACTATTACACATGGTTATTACACTTTTACACATGGTTATTACACTTTTACACATGGTTATAACACTATTACACATGGTTATAACACTATTACACATGGTTATTACACTTTTACACATGTTATAACACTATTACACATGGTTATTACACTTTTACACATGTTATTACACTTTTACACATGTTATTACATGGTTATTACACTTTTACACATGTTATTACACTTTTACACATGTTATTACATGGTTATTACACTATTACACATGGTTATTACACTTTTTACACCTCATTTTTTCCCTCCAAACTGTAATAAATGAGTTTCAGAATCCGATCTTAAATCCTTGTGTCTAGAATTGAAATAAGAAATAATGTGTTGAAAGAAGTCACAAACGTTTGAAACAAGTCAAATAATCCAGTTCCATCAAATAAATAATCTGCTCTGATCTTAACGAGTCAAAACGCCTGAAATTCAGATTAATATCCTCAAATCAAGACATTTAACTCATGTAGAAGTTCATTTTTGCAGAGTTCAGCATAATACAGTCAGCTCCCTTTAATGTTTTAGTCAAACTCTTAAAACGAGACCAAACTGAGCCTGAATCAAGATGAATTTGGACTGAGACTTGAGGAAGGCCGTTTCACGAGGTTATATGATCGACAAGGAATGATAAATATGAGATCTGTGCAGTTTGATAAATGCCAGAGATAACACGCTGATCATTCCAAAGTTCAAACATGAACTCCACAATCTAAAACATGTGGAGAATGTTCTGCAGAGCAACAACAGCAGGAGCCACATCTGAGACTCTTCATTTACACATTTTCTTCCATTTCAGATTATTTGAGCAGCTCTTGGTTTGATGTTTTAACGTTCTTTCAGTGCATTTTACTTTGAACTAAATGACTTGCCAACGGGTGAAGAACATTGTCCTTAATCCACCGGGACATTGTTTTTTGTTTTCTACAAAAAGCTAAACCGATCAGAAAGAAACAGCGAAACATTCTACGCCGCATTTAAACCTCGTCCAATTAAAACGACTCCAAATCCAGATTAAATGAATGAATTCAAGTGAAACAGGAAAAACTCTTACATTTAAAGATATCAATGTTAAACGTCTGCTGTAGTTTATTCACAAAAATGTAAGAAAAAATTATGTTTTTCATCAAAAAATCATAAAAATCCACACAAAATGGACAAAAATCCACACATTTGTGACATTTAAATCTGAAAAATGGACAGAACCAGGTTTAAATTTCTTGTTCATTTTGTCACATATTAGTTATAAAAATGTACAGAGGGGATTTGGATTTATTATTTAGTTTAAACTAGATCTGACTGAAAATGTATTTAAAAATTCAAATTCCACCTCATTTTTTTCCTTCAAACTTCCATAAATGTGTCAGAATCTGATATTAAATCCTTGTTTGGTCTAAATGTGTTGAGTCCAGATTGTACAGTTTGTGTGGATCTACTTTAATGATCTTTAAAAATGTATTTGAAGAAAACAATGTCAGAGAAATCTATGGATGAAGTGGATTCGATGGAAGAATCAAACATCAGGAGCAGATTGGACAGAGCTGTGTTTCACATTAAAGTCGATCTGTTGAGAGAGAAAACATTGAAAATAACAGTTTTCCTGTGGAGTCTGGCCTGGTCTTTGTTGATGCTTCATTGAGTCATGAATAAGACGTGGTTCTTACAAAGTGATCCTTTCACGGCTGAGAGTTTTGGTTCGTCTCACGCTCTGATTGTTCCTCGGGACAAAGCACACGTTTATGTTCAGAGGAAGTGGCTCTGGTTTGTAGTTTTATTTTCTGATCCTCTGATTGTGTTTGAGGAACAAAGACTCTGAGCTCCTGAAGGTGTGGCCTCTGTGTTGAGTGTCTCGGTTCTGTTCCTTCATGGGTTTTTTCCGACAGACGACGTCCAGAAGTGTCTCGAGTCGACAACGATGTGGCCTTTGGAGTTCAATAACGGCACGTGTAGCATAACCCTCCAATTACACATCAATGAACGTGTTTTACAGATAAAATCCATATAACTTCGCTTCATAAACACAAACATTACACTTGTGCTTATGTGCAGCTTCAGAGCGACAGAAAATACAAAAAACACCTTCATTTCTGCTCCGTCTCAACTTTTCTGCTTTTGCCTTTTTACCGTCTCTTTCTACGTGAAGCAAATGCCGCGTTAAAGCAATAAACAGCAAGTGTTCTCTCAAAACAGGAAGTTAGCTGTTATTTCGTGAATATTGACATTGATATAATGAAATGTACCTCCAAAGTCGGGTCACTCTGGCAAAATTAAAGTCAGAAAAGACAAACGGACCATTTTGAATCATCAGGACCATATTGAAGGTGTGAAATAAAATACAACTACAGTTTTTAGCAACGGAAAAGTACCTTGTTGGTTCTTTACAGCTCGACTGTCTGAGGCGTCGAGAAAAACAACGAGACTTGTGTTTGTGGCGTTTGTTCACGTCTGATTCTGAACCTGAACCTTTAAGAAAATGAGGCGACATTTGATTTTTAGGACAGTTTCATTTTTTTTCTCATTTTTTTCAGGTCTTTGTTTTCTGGTCACTTTTCTGTCTCGTCTGGACTTTCATGTGTCCAATCTGCTCCTGATGTTTGATTCTTCCATTGAATCCACTTCATCCATAGATTTCTCTGACAATGTTTTCTTCAAATGCATTTTTAAAGATCATTAAAGTAGATCCACACAAACTGTACAATCTGGACTCAACACATTTAGAACAAACAACGATTTATTAAGATTAAGATTTTAGTCAAAAAATTGAGGTGAAATTTGAATTTTTAGGACAATTTTCAGTCAGATCTAGTTTAAACTAAATAATAAATCCAAATCCTCTGTACATTTTTATAACTAAAATGTTACAAAATTAACCAAGAAATTTAAACCTGGTTCTGTCCATTTTTCAGATTTAAATGTCACAAATGTGTGGATTTTTGGATGTTTTTACATAAAATGCCTTATTTCTACATAAAAACATGACACGATGAAGAACCTGTAACACAATTTGTTCTTACATTTATGTGAATAAACTACAGCAGAAGTTTAACATTGATATCTTTAAAGGCTGAATGGAGGATTTCTCACCGATTTGAAAATCTGCGACTGTTAGTCCTTTTTTTGAAAAAGCGCATGTGCAGGTTCCCCCTCCCTCCTGTTTGTCCAGAGTGAACGCCCCAAACCTCGTGCACGAGCACCAGCAGCACTGCTCCATGTGCATCTGTTTACAAGACGATTGGTGTCGCTTTCTCACCACAACCTCCACCAAGAAGATTTAATAATACACTCCACATACAATAAGCTAAAAAAAGAGTCAGATAAACAGTTACCTGTCCAGCAGACACTTTGCAGGAGGCATCAGTTGAAGCCTGTTTTGTTCTTTCAATGCTCGCCAGCCGTAAACCATTCCCCCAGAATAACACGCCTTTTGTTTCTTTCCTCTGCAGACTTTCGTCTCTTCTGTCAAAGCTCCAAAACAGTCTTTCTCTTTCGTCCCTCAGCCATTTCGGTACTTCATGGATGAAAGTTTAGACCTACAATGACGGAACTCGCCGCTAACCTCCTGATACATAAACACACTAGCATATCAACCACGCATGCGCGGTTCCCCTGGACGAGCCTGTGGGCGGGCACTAGCACCAGAGAATGATTGACACCTGAGCGGACCAGTTATTTGTACTACCCACCAGGAAATGAGATTCTGATTTGTTGCCCGAAATCCTCCATTCAACCTTTAAGTTAAAGTTTCTTCCTGTTTCACTGAAGCGTCTCACTTTAAGATAAACATCTGCTTTCACAGCATTTAAGGAACTGGAGCTCGTGTTTGTGCAACAGACATTTCCTCAAACAGGAGCCTCATCAGCTCCAGACCAGACCGTAAACAAGGCCCACATCCACAAACATCACACAATAGACATAAATAATCCCTGGTAAGGCTTTATTTTGTTGAACGATGGTTTAAACCGTCAGAAAAACGTGTGTCTTTGAAGTGTCTCTGTGTTTTCTGTGGTGTGTCGCCTTTTGATGACATCACAGAGGGACAGGGACTCAGAAACAAAGACTAACCCCCCAAAACCAAAAGACTAACTGCTGAAAATGTGTTTTGATTTGAGTTTTTAAATAACGCTATGACCAACCCAGAAACTCCCCTCCCACACAGCTCCGCCTCCACCTCCGCCTCCTGTTGTTCCACTTGACTTTTCACACTGAAGACTAAGACTTTGATCTGAACTCCATGCCGTTTGTCCCTTTTCCTTGTGTTGGAGGACGTTTCACCTGGTGCTGCTGCTCCACAGGTGAGACCACAGTTTAATCCTTTCAAACGGTTCATTTGTTCATTTGTTCTGTTTTACTCCAGACGTAGAGCTCTTTTCTCTGCTGTGTCCTTCTCTCACACAGCACTCAAGGCAAGAATTAACATCAAACAGACACTTATCACAGGCTCTTTTACAACATCTGTGAAGTATTTGTCCTTTTATGTTTTTAAGAATCCATAAAAAGGACTGGTTTTGTAGCAGGTTTTAACTCAGGTTCTGCTCCAGTTTGAGTCCAGTCACTGATGGTGGTGTCTGTGTTTGGTTCTGCTTTAGTCTGTTTTTTGTGACAGAGAAATGCTGTTTTATGTTTGATTTATTCAGATGAAGCGGTGGATTTGTGTTGGATTGTGCCAGGTGTTTGTGATTATTGGACAAAAACAGAACCTTGTGGTCAGAGGTGGGTCGTGTGGTTACATTTAGTTGAGTCATGGTTTCAAAGAGTTGTACTTCAGACATAATACTTCCCTCTGAGTAAATCTACAGGGAATGATTACCACGTCCAGTCCTGGCTCAAAGCCCACATCCCTGAATTTGAAAGGTCTTTCCTCAATTCCACATTTTTTGCTTCAGACTCGTTTATTTCCTTTGTGCAGTTTTGAACGACACAAAAAACTGAGAAAACAAAGCTAATTTGACATAATTTCACACAAAACTCCAAAAATGGGCCAGACAGAATAATTGGCTTTGAAAATTGTAGATAAACAACTTTAAGCTTTTGGCGCTCATTTACAGCCACCAGGGGCAAGTAAAGGAATATTTCACTGATTTTAAGGTTTTTCTGACGGATTATGCAATAGTTCATCTTAAAATAAGTTGCCAAAGTGTTAAATAAAATGATCTTAACCCACTGACAGATCATTTGGATTGAAATAAGTAAGAAACGGTTTGAATCAAGTGAAATAATCCAGTTCCATCAAATAATTAAAGTCTTAACAAGTCAAAACGTCTGACATTAAGATTCTAACTCGTCTCATGAGGCACATTTGTCTCATTTGTTTGAGTTTTGTCTGAATTCTGACGACACACGGCACACTTTGAATGTTTACCACAGGAACCAGAACTGGGTTCATCTGGTTCCGGTTGAGTGAACGCGCTTTTGCTGCCGCTGCTCGCCGGCCAAATTATTTGTTGTTGTCATGTACAGTGTCCTTGGGTGTTTTGAAAGGCGCTTATAAATAAAATGTATTATTATTATTATTATTATTACAGGAAATACACATTTACACAAATACACCCTGTTTTCCTGCAGATTTTCTCCTGCAAATAAAGAACAGGAAAATCAGTCTTTCATGTCGGCTAAACTTCAGATATTCTTCTTGGAATCTGTCACTTCACATTCAGTCCACACATCAGAGTAAAGAATGTTAATGATGTTGTCTTTAGTAAGAGCCTGAGCCTGAGGCGTGACCTTTGGCTCAGCTCCATCAGCTCCATCAGGCTCCAGTTAATCAGTAAATGTATCGTCTCTGCAGCAGAACGACACGAACCTGTTTGTCACACATTAATCTGCCAAAATCAACAGGTTTGAGTCGACAGATTAAACTGAACTAACTCTGCAAAAACAAACTGCAGAGTCTTGACTTTTGCTTCCTGAGCTGGTGCTTCATCAGCTCAACATGTTCCAAGTGAGAGTTCACTTTAGTCCAGTTTGCATTATTTAAGTCGTGAAGTCGACTCAGTTCAGGACGTGATCATCTGCAAAGAGCTGCTTTGGAAAAACTCAAACGACGAGAAAAGCTTGTGTTTTAGTTAAATTGAACTCATTTCAGTCCTGGTTTAGTCCTGGTCTAGACCTGGTTTGGTTTCAGTTTTTCTGTGGTGAATGTGTGAGGATCATGGGTCTTTTCTTCTCGACTCGACAGGAAGCAGCATGTTATAGAAAATACACTCTGCACACTCTTGCACACTCTTGCACACTCTTGCACACTCTTGCACACTCTTGCACACTCTTGCACACTCTTGCACACTCTTGCACACTCTTGCACACTCTTGCACACTCTACACACTCTACACACTCTACACACTCTACACACTCTACACACTTTACACTTCTGAGAAACAACACAACGACCCTTTGACCTCTTGAACGTTGTGCAGTGTTTTGTTTCTGATACAGAGTGAACAGAGTTGTACTTTTGAGCAGAGTTTGTTGAAGTGTTTTGTTTCTTTCTATTTACTGCAGAGTTTTGTATTTTTAAAAAGTTACATATAGATCGTGAACATCCTGCATTCTGTGCAAAAACAAGGACACACACACACACACACGCACACACGCACACTGTACACACACACACACGCACGCACGCACGCACGCACACACACACACTGTATACACACACACACACACTTTTATTTATTTATTACAGAAGAACTCATTATTTGCATGTGCTCCTTTTGTATTTTGAGTTTGTAAATGGCTCGGTGTGTTTGCATGTTCTTCCTGCATTTACATTTGCAAATATCTAAAGTTAGCACCACAATAGGGCTGTTCAAACACACATTGTACAAACTGCACAAACTGCACAAACTGCACACACCAAACACACCCAGTTATGAAACATATCTTTTCATAAACTAAACCTCAGAGTTATTCTTGCTCAAGGGTTTCAGGTGGAGTTAGACCTGTCACGACACATTTCACACACAACAGAAAATGGTCTTAAAGCAGGATATTTTCTAAAGGAGGGAGTCAGTTTAAGCAATAAATGAACATATTCAGTCGAGATTATGTCAGTCCAATAGAAATGAGTCTTCAACGTATTTGTTCAGGTTTAATTCTCAGGAAAATGTGAAATATCTGTAAAATAATCACAAACTCTGCAGAAATCTCCCACACAAACCTGCCGTGACAGAAAACACTTGAAATCAACATTCTTATCTCAGATATTTGTCTGAAACGTTCTGTTCTGTTTGTAAAGACTTTAATCTAATCTCAAAGTCCAACCTTAACCAAACACGCCCTTCATGAGTCTGAACCTTGTGTGTTTTATTTCTGTAATTATTATTTAGAGCTGGGGCTTCTCTGTCGCAGTAAATGCAGGGCCTGTTCTTGTTGTTACAGGAAATGGTTCAAGAGCCTAAAGTGTTGATCCACATCCGCCCCCACAAACGTTTCTCTTTCGATCTTGTTCTGACACGACAAACATTGCGGTCTTTCATCACATCGTCATTTCAGAATTTGAAAACAGCGGCTTGTGCATGAGTTCTTGTCGTGAAGCATCTGGAGGGAGATGGACTTGTCTCAACACATTTCGAATCACAATCTCCCGCCTCAAAAATATCATTTCAAACGATCAAACTGACTCTGTTTTTGCTCCTGAAACAATCACCTTAAGGTTGGGTTTATTTGGTGTATTTATACTTATTGAACATAAAAATATAGTTTTACACCAATCAAGTCGTAGTTTGTGGAGAAAAATCTGTTAAAAATGATCCATCCAAAGGTTTTACCCTTGAAACATGAATTCAACAAAATAAAGATGTTCATGTGGATCTGATTTGTCACAAAATAAATCCGTTTTGCTCAGAGTGTGATGTCATCATTTACAACCAGGAAGTGAAATTATTGAACCAAAAGTTGCCAAATCGAGATAAAACGTCTAACTTTTCCCCCAAAACTTTAAATATATTTACTGTACCTGTATTTTAGTCCCAGGACAAGTCGGACCTGTCGCTGACCCTTTAAAGCAGGATCAGGGGCGGACCTGAGTGATCGGGGGCCCAAGGCAAAGTGGAGCACGGGCCCCTCCACTTTTCTGTCGTGTCTCTGGAATCGTTCTTAAAGGAAGCTTAGATTTTTGTTGTTTTTGTTTTGTTTTATTTACGTTTAAAAGTTATATGCTCTAAACATCTTTAAAGGGGAGTTTGGGGGTCGTTCCCTAGAAAAATATTTAAGAAATCAGAACATATTTCATGTTTGTCAGTGCATTTTACACATGTTCAGCTCATTTAAATACATGGTTTCATAAAAAAATAAATATATCTTTATATTATTATATTTTATTCACTATTTGGCTTGATTTGGGGGGGGTTAGGGGTCAGACGTGTTCAGTCGTGTTCAGTCGTGTTCAGTCGTGTTCAGTCGTGTTCAGTCGTGTTCAGTCGTGTTCAGTCGTGTTCAGTCGTGTTCAGTCGTGTTCAGTCGTGTTCAGACGTGTTCAGACGTGTTCAGTCGTGTTCAGTCGTGTTCAGTCGTGTTCAGTCGTGTTCAGTCGTGTTCAGTCGTGTTCAGTCGTGTTCAGTCGTGTTCAGTCGTGTTCAGTCGTGTTCAGTCGTGTTCAGTCGTGTTCAGTCGTGTTCAGTCGTGTTCAGTCGTGTTCAGTCGTGTTCAGACGTGTTCAGTCGTGTTCAGTCGTGTTCAGTCGTGTTCAGACGTGTTCAGTCGTGTTCAGTCGTGTTCAGTCGTGTTCAGTCGTGTTCAGTCGTGTTCAGTCGTGCGTGATTTTTGTTGTTGCTGTGAGTCTTGTCTCGCTCCAGTGAATGGTGTTTTCGATACGGTTGAGTTTGTCTTAAGGGATCACAGGTGCATCCTGGGTAACGACTAACAACAAAGGGCCGGTCGGGAGTCTTTTGTGGCGATGCTTTTGTCGTTAAGGACAAGGTTGAGTTCTGGTTTGGTCCTGGTTTAATCCCAGCGTACAGTTCTTTTAGTTTGAGGCGAGACGCTGCAGGTGAACAGGTAAAAATCTTAAATTATACATTAAATAATGCACAGGGGGGTTTGGATTTCTGATTTAGTTTTAGAGTTAACTAGATCTGACTGAGGATTGGTCCAAAAAATTCAAATTCAAAAGTCATTTTTTGACTTCAAACTGTAATAAATGTGTGTCAGACTCAGACGTGACAAATCCTTGTGTCGTGTCTGAATCTCATTGAGTCCAGATTGTAGTTTGTGC
The DNA here is from genome assembly GCA_019453435.1 of Rhinogobius similis. Taxonomy (NCBI): domain Eukaryota; kingdom Metazoa; phylum Chordata; class Actinopteri; order Gobiiformes; family Gobiidae; genus Rhinogobius; species Rhinogobius similis. The sequence continues at coordinate 40,290,846 of CM033626.1, forward strand.
AGGAGCTGCTTTAGGCTCATCTTTAAGTCTCTGGGACAAACATGAGTTAGGAGAAAATGTCCTTTGGAGTTTGTCGCCTTTAGTTGCGTTTTTGTTGCTTTTAGTCATGCTTTTGTCGCTTTTAGTTACGTTTTTGTCGCTTTTAGTTACGTTTTTGTCGCTTTTAGTCATGTTTTTGTTGATTTTACTTCTGTTTTGTCACTTTTAATAGTGTTTTTGTCGCTTTTACTTGCGTTCTTGTTGCTTTTAGTCACTTTTTTTGTCACTTTTAGTTGTGTTTTTGTTGATTTTACTTCTGTTTTTGTCGCTTTTAATAGTGTTTTTGTAACTTTTAGTCGTGCTTTTGTCACTTTTAGTCTCGTTTTTGTCACTTTTATTAGTGTTTTTTGTCAAATCCTTGTGTTGTTGTGTCAGTATCTTGTTGAGTCCAGATTGTACAGTTTGTGCAGGAGCTTCATTAAGGCTGATCTTTATGTCTCTGTGGGACAAAGCTGTGTTTGGAGAAAATGTCCTTTGGAGTTTTTTTCACTTTTAGTCACATTTTTGTTGCATTTAGTCATGTTTTTTCACGTTGAGTCACGTTTTTGTTGCTTTATGAGGTTCCCACATGAAGTCTGGGGTGAGAACTCAAACTGAAGGGTGTGTTTTGCCGGCAGCGTCTCGTCTTAAATCTCTTTTGGCCTGGGCTCAGGAGGATCGGGTTCGGGTTCAGTTCGAGCTGCAGGTGTTTCCTGAGTGTCGGGTGTCGTTGCGAGATAGGCCTTTCATTGTGGCGGGAAATGGGCGGGGCTCATGGCAGATGCAAAGCGTACGATAAAAAATGCAGTTGAAAGAGCGCGCCGAGTGTCTGAGTCTTGCGTTTCCATTTGAACTTTTGAACAAGAAAAAGACCAACAAAATAGTCTGAGATTGTCAAATATATTGATTCTGCACAAGCCCCGCCCTAAATCTCAGTAGTAAATAAACCATTACATAAAATAACAAATGAATATCATGTGTTTAATTTAATGTGTAAAATGCACCGACAAACAGATATTTTCGGACTTCTTAAATATTCTTCTGGGAACGACCCCCAAACCCCCTGTTTAAACTTTGCACTGAGCTCGTTAACTGATTAATCACAACTAATTGATTATAGAAGTAGTTGTCAACCAATTAAGTAATGGAATGACCGTTAACTGGTCCATAATCAAACGTCAAGAGGTTTTATGACTCAGACAGAGCAAGAATTACACAAAAACGTCACGGGAAATGTGTTCAGTTTGTGTTTCTGATCAAAACACACTTTGCCCTGTAAATATTCTGCTCCAGGACGACTTCAAACGGCTTCACTTCAGCTTTATCTGAGTCAAAGTGTCACATTCACGGGCCGGACACGCTCCAAACAACTATCTATTGTATGTGGAAAAGCCCATTCATGATTGTTGGCGTCTGAGCTCATTCGTCTGACATGTTTGGGCGGCAGGACGTCCGCCTTCGTCTGATGGATGGACCTGAATCATGGCATGAGCTCACAGCTTTCACGTCTGTCTTATCTGAAGAAACTCACAAGTGAACGAATCTATTCAAAGGATAATCACGAGACGAATCGATTTGTAAAACAGAATGTTCCAACGGTTCACTCTCCGCCCCAAACGTGTGAACCTGATGTCAAAATAAATGAATAAATAAAACTTCCTTTCAAGAACAATTAAAGAGACGCGACACAAAAGTTAGAAAAGTCTCTCTTGACGACGAGGGCCCCATGCTTACGTTTCCCTCGGGGCCCTCAGATTCCGAGCTCCGGCCCTGGGATCCTGCTCCTCTGATAACGAGCTCCGAGATAACGAGCGCCGAGATAACGAGCGCCGAGATAACGAGCGCCGAGATAACGAGCGCCAAGATAACGAGCGCCGAGAGCAACTAACGAACTAGTGCTTTGAATAATTTATTCTGTAGTCGTTAAAGTTTTACAGCTTCATCATTTTACATCAGATGTTTTTTATATTTAACGTGACCTGCCGTCGTTAAACAAACCTTAATCAAACATCATCATCTGACTAATCGTTTTAATGACTTTATAACTATAATTACTTTAACGCTCAGGGCACGACTAATGATCTTGAATACAATTACACCCTTAAGTCAAATGTCTAACCTGTCGTACTCGCTTTAAAGCAGAACTGAGTCACATTTTGACCTCATTAAAGTCCGCATAAGTCCGTGTGGTTGTTGTAAATGTGTTTTCGGGGCGTTTGAAGCCCTCGTCGTCGCCCCCTGCTGTCTCTGCGCGGAAAACCAGCCGCAACTCTCTCCTGAGAAACACGCACTCTCTTTTTTATATTTGGCGACATGAAATGCTTTTGTACGTGATTGTACTTCTTTGTTTCAAAAAAAAGGAAGGGGAAAAAAGAGAACAAAAGCTTTGGCGTCTATTTTCACAAGAGAACTGCAGGGGGAACTCTGCTGCTGAAGTTCCGCTTTAACTTTAGCTGTTACTGAGTTATATTTCCATATTTTAATCGAAATTATTCATAAATTGTTTGTATAATATGTTCATTTCACATATATTCGTGCAAAAGCGTGGTGATGAGACAGTGGCTCGTACTATTTTCATCTCTGACACACAGACGGTGCTTTTTCGGGTCAGTCGTTTTCCGTTCGTGGCGAGCTGCGGCTGTTTGCAAGAACATTTATGACAGTTACGAGATAGTCTTCCTCTTCACATTTGCGTGTGCAAATGTGAAGATAAATGTCCTTATACAGCTCTGCTCGTGTCATGTCCATATTTGAGCCACAGACGCTGCAGACTTGTCTTCGCGATGATCAAATGATAGTTTTGCACCAATCAAGAATCCATTTGTGGAAAAAATCTGCTAAAAATGACGGGACGTAAACAGACTGATGACATCACAGCGGGCAGACGAAGCTTCTGCAGAATTTACACAAAACAAACTACTTTTTTTGACCTTTTAAACATTGAGTCGTCCAAGTTAAGACGCCCACGAGTATTATTATTAATCAAATCAAAACCTCTGTGACATTAGACGAGTTTTTCCCCGGCGTACTGGATGTTTCTTGGTGATTTCCCGCTGTGATGTCATCGTTTACAACCAGGAAGTGAAATGAAAAACCTAAAAAAGAGCCAAACCGGGATGAAATGTGTAATGTATTTGATCAAACTTTGAAATGTATCTGTCTTAACCGCATTTTAGTCAAACGAGTCGTCCGACCGTCAGAGGACCTTTAATACTTCAATAATTCAAAGAAGGAGGAGCTCATTTAGATAATCCGACTAATCAATTAATGACTAAATGTTTTTAATCACACTTAATCATCAGGGCGGGGCGGGTTAATTGACGACATAATTGACGTAAACAAACAGAGGCATGTTTTCATTTGTGTTTAAGTAATAATTATAGACCCTTTAAAAGTCTGCGACAAAAACAGTGTAAATCCAGAGGCAGAAGTTTGAGCGGAACATGATGTGATTCAAACTGGGATTAAGCTCAGAATGTGACAAAATCTGAAAAATGGAGATGATTTAGTGTCAGTGTCAGAGCCTCAGACACATGTGAGTGACATCAGAGCGGATTAAACACATTTATTATTGTGTTTTACATCATGTTTGAGCAAATTATCAACTCTTTGCATTTTTGATGAAGGAACAATCCAGATTTATGGGTTTTACTGGAAAATACTCAGAAATGTTGAGCCCACAATCATTTTTCATTTTATCTACAGATATATTAGATACTGTTCCATAAATTAGATTCGTTTGAAGATAAAATACAGTATTTAGTCCATGGTTTGTTACAGAAAATCAAACTAACTGACCTTTTACTCTGGAAATTCAAATGTGTTGTTTCTTTCCAACAAAACTCTTCAAACCATAGAAATGTGTCACTTTTAGTCACGTTTTTGTCGCTTTTAGTCGCGTTTTAGTCGCGTTTAATGGAAAAATTCTCACAGAAATGTTGAGCCCACAATCATTTTTCATTTTATCTAGAGATATATTAGAGACTATAGGATAAATTTGTAGATTTTTTTGCATTTAGTCCATGGTTTGTTACAGAAAATCAAACTAACTGACCTTTCTACTCTGGAAATTCAAACGTGTTGTTTCTTTCCAACACAAACACTTCAAACCATAGAATTAGATCTAATGTGAGACAATCATTCAAACATCTACAGTCGACTTCATTTTGCTCCAGTCGTCTCCTTCTGGACATCGTTGGTCGTTAACACCGTCACAAGTGCCGTGCTCACAGGCACAGGGGCAGAGCACTGTTTGTCGTTGGGATTGAACCACTGACCTCCTGTGTCTGGACCTTTGTGGCTGTGATTGGTTTTCTTCAGTCGAGAGGAGATTGTGATGAAAAGCATTCCAAAAGTTTGTGACTAAACCACAGCCTGCGTTTTGGGGAAGAATAAAAAAAACATTTCCACCAAATAATGAGTCGTGTGTGAATCACCGCCGGAGCAGACGGTGAAGCCCAGAGTGTCGTCACAAGAACCCACACCTTCCACAGGCGTTCATTCTGGACCAGAGCCTGCTCAAACAGAGGACACATCCTGGATCTGGTTTTATCTCATGGAGTCACCGTCCACATTAAGGATATCTGTGACGCGGGACTTTCGGACCACAAGGCGATGTTATCGTCTTCGCTGATCCCCAAATGAAGCTGTAAAATAAATCCCATCGAACGTCAAAGGCGTTCCTTCAGCTGCTGCTCTCCAGTTCACGAGTGCGTTTAATACATCACCACCTGAACCACTATCTCTACGGATCGGATATTGATGAGTTGGTTAACGATTCCACGTGCCTGAATGTTCTTGATTTTATAGGCAAACTTAAATGCTCTTTGCGACCCTTGGCTAAATGAGACAACTTGTTCCATTAGAAGCAAGATTGTGGATTGCCCCTAAATCCACAATCAGGAGCTGCTGAGACACTTCGTAAATGTGTGGACGAATGTAGAAACTGGATGTCTCTGAATTTTTGGAATTTAAATGACAAAAAGACCGAAATTGTAATATTCAGCGATAAAGATGACCTTGTTAGTCAGGAGGTCACACGACACACGAGGAGGTCACATGACACGCGAGGAGGTCACATGACACGCGAGGAGGTCACATGACACGCGCTCAAACATCCTGGAGCTGAACCTGAAGCTTGTGTGAAAACCCCGTTCTTCAGGTTTGACTCGGTGACAATCATCAGGATCATTTTTCTTTCTTCAGCAAAAAACACGAAACAGAAAACTTGTGATGAACGAAGTGCTCGTCCAACACAGAAACTAAAGACATTTTAACGGGGATTTACTTTACATTTTGCCTGAAGGTTTTGAGTTCAAGCTCGACAACAAGCAAAAAGACCAAAAATCCTCTACAAAAATTAAGAAATGAATTCAAATAGATGACGATATTTAATACAAAACCCACACATAATCTGCATGAAATACTTGACAGAACGATGAGCGCCTGGTCATTGTTTTCGTTGTTTTCATATTTTTTAATTCTTCAGTTCTTTGTCCTGGCCCCTCCCTCTGCTTTACAGTTCGTCCTGTAGTTGTTCTGGTTTATCTCCTGCAGAAGCGCGTGGCGTAAACACTGCTTTCTTCTTCGTTTGTTCCAGATTTAAACAATGGGCCGAACCTTCAACGGGAAGTTCCTGTTCCTCCTTCAGTGAAAGAGCAGAAATAAACTGGAGAAAAGTGGAGGTCAGTGCGAGCTCTGAATCTGGACGTGTTTGAGGTCGAGCCGAGAATGACCCGGGTTTGTGTTTGTCCAGACACTTTTCACCAAAACGTTTAAGAGAAAAGGACCGAGCGCCGTCCAGAAGGTGATGCTCCTGCGATTCTTCACGACGGTGAGTCCAGCCAAGCGACTTCTCTGCTGTCGTTGGTTTTCAGTCGTTGGTTTTCAGTCGTTTCTTTTCAGTCGTTTCTTTTCAGTCGTTTCTTTTCAGTCGTTTCTTTTCAGTCGTTTCTTTTCAGTCGTTTCTTTTCAGTCGTTTGTTTTCAGTCGTTTCTTTTCAGTCGTTTGTTTTCTGTCGTTTCTTTTCAGTCGTTTCTTTTCAGTCGTTTGTTTTCTGTCGTTTCTTTTCAGTCGTTTGTTTTCTGTCGTTTCTTTTCAGTCGTTTGTTTTCTGTCGTTTCTTTTCAGTCGTTTCTTTTCAGTCGTTTGTTTTCTGTCGTTTCTTTTCAGTCGTTTGTTTTCTGTCGTTTCTTTTCAGTCGTTTCTTTTCAGTCGTTTGTTTTCTGTCGCTTTTTCAGTCGTTTTTTCAGTCGCTTTCTTTTCAGTCGTTTCTTTTCAGTCGTTTTTCTGTCGTTGTTTTTCTGTCGTTTTTCTCTCATTTCTTTTCTGTTACTTCTTTTGTCTCGTTTCTTTTCTCTCGTTTGTTTTCTGTCGTTTCTTTTCAGTCGTTTGTTTTCTGTCGTTTGTTTTCTGTCGTTTGTTTTCAGTCGTTTCTTTTCAGTCGTTTCTTTTCAGTCGTTGGTTTTCTGGTCGTTTCTTTTCAGTCGTTTCTTTTCAGTCGCTTTGTTTTCTGTCGTTTCTTTTCAGTCGTTTTTTTTCAGTCGGTTGTTTTCAGTCGTTTCTTTTCAGTCGTTTCTTTTCAGTCGTTTGTTTTCTGTCGTTTCTTTTCTGTCGTTTCTTTTCAGTCGTTTGTTTTCTGTCGTTTCTTTTCAGTCGTTTCTTTTCAGTCGTTTGTTTTCTGTCGTTTCTTTTCAGTCGTTTGTTTTCTGTCGTTTCTTTTCAGTCGTTTGTTTTCTGTCGTTTGTTTTCTGTCGTTGTTTTTCTGTCGTTTCTTTTCAGTCGTTTCTTTTCTGTCGTTTCTTTTCAGTCGTTGGTTTTCAGTCGTTTGTTTTCTGTCGTTTGTTTTCAGTCGTTGGTTTTCAGTCGTTTGTTTTCTGTCGTTTGTTTTCTGTCGTTTGTTTTCTGTCCAAAGTAAAGTTTCCTTGGTTTCATTTCTGAGTTTGGCCTTAAACGTGGTGAAAGTTGCTTCACGTGAAATCTCAACTTTCTACAGTTCTCGCCGAGTCAAAGGTCAAAGGTGAAGGTCGGGCAGGGGGCGGTCCATAATGAGAAGCAGGTTTGGGTTCGCTCTTGTGACTAACAGACGTTTAAGTTTGTCTCATGATTACGGTAATTTGATGAATCGATTAGTTGAAACGCAGAAGTCTCGTGATGAAAAGATTTTTACCAAATGTGACCCGGTGAAGTGAACGCTCCGCCGTTTTCCCCAGTGACCTCATCACGACTCCCAACTGTTTGATAAGGATTTCCTGATCAGAAGAGACGCAATGTGAGATTTTACACCTCAAACTGACTCCGTGCAGTGGAACAAAAGACGCTAAAAAGAACAAGCTTTTTCTAACAAGTCAAAGGGTTAAACTTTTGTCCAATATCGTTCTGTAATTTCTTCCAAAAAACTACAGAATCACATCTTTTTATTGAGAAAACACTCATTTTAATATGAAGTGCAACCTTTCATTCATCAAATCAAATCAAATCCATTTATTTTTCTAATGCCCAAAATCACAACAACAGTTGCCTCGATGGGCCACAGGTCAAAGCAGTTCAGATAACTGTCCCAGAATGCCCCTGTCCTTTGACCCTCCTTCAGGAAAAACTACAAAAAACCCCACGGGACAAAGTATAAACCTGAGGAGAACCACAGTGAAGGAGAGATCCTACTCCCACGGACGGACAGGCTGCAGATGAACTAGGACTGACATCCACTTGGACTGAACCAGAACCACTCAAGAGGGAGTGAAACACATCTTTTTATAAGAAAGCAGAAATGCAACCTTATATTCAGGAAATACGATGATGATTTTTATTTATAGAGCACTTTTCCACCCAACAGATGCTCAAAGCCCTTTACAAACCATTGAAACTACAGTCGCTGTTACAACAGAACATACAATTACATTTATAGACAATAAACAATGAGCAGACACACAGTTGTAACTACAGCTGCGTCACAACAAAACATACAATAAACAAGACACAGCAGGCATGTGTTCTGTAAGTGATCCATACAAAAGATGCAAGTAGCTGTTTAGAAATGAAAAGGAGGAAAAAAGTTCAGACTGATGTTAAAAATAGCAGACGGGGGGTTGGGAAAGGAAAGGCGTCTAAGATGTTTTGGTGAAACTGTTACAGATGTTTATGAGTTCCTTGCCTTGTCCTCGGGGCAGGAGTGAGACTAAGACCAGGGCACAGCTGCTGCAAGACTTCTTTGTCGGAACATGTATGTCCGAAGCGAAATACATGTTCTTTTGTAAGAAAACTCCACTTTTTATTCAAGAAACTCAACTTTATATTCTATTTTCTTTCTTTTTGATAAGAAAATGCAGCCTTTTATTCAGGAAATACATCTTTTATAAGAGCACTACCTTTTATGTTCATGATATGAATCTTTTCAATAAGGAAGCACGGAAACGCACACTCTTTCTCTAAAAGGAAGAAGACCGAGCTGGAATGTCCTGTATAACAAAATCTAAAACTTCCTCAAGTCTTCCCACCATTAAAGGAACAGGTAAGTGATCTATATCCAATGACAAACTGATCCTGCCACGTGTTCCAAGAGTCCTGTGTACTTTCATTATCTGCTCCAGACTCAAAAGTCCAGTGTTTACTGTTGAGTTAAAACACTAAAATCATAAATGCGGACTATCGTTTGACAAACGCACATCTCATTCTCATTTTATGGCACACATTCCTTGAGCTAAAACAATGGCAATAACAAACATTTACAGTTCTTTTTGGCGTTGCTGATAGAAACCTCTGCAGAGAAAAAGCCAGTATTCGCTTTGGTCAAAGTTAAAGTGTCACTGTGTTTTGCAGTTTGTTCTGTAACATTTTATTCTCTGGAGATGGAATAAAACCAAACAATCTCCAAAAAACAATTGAACTGCAAAGAGGAACATCAGAGTTTAAAGTCCGCCGACATTTTCTTTGTGAAATAAATGAAGAAGTGAAGCTGTGTTTGTAGATTTTGACAATACTTTGGGCTTTTGTTGGTTTTGACAGTTCCTCTTTTAAAACTGAAGATAATTTAACTACAATTTAGTTTTAGGGACGTGTAATAAAGTAAAAAAGTCCAGGTGGAATCCATATAAAAGTCCTATTATTTAGAATTTAATGTCATTTTTTTTTTAATTTGTGCTTTTGGAGTAAAAACTGACTCTGATTCATCCAGAATGTTTGGTTTGATGTAAATAAGTCACAGCTTTCTTTTCATGTTGAACACGTCCAGCAGAGTTTCCTTTTATCAGATGGTGGGAAGGAATAAGGAATAAGAAGGAATAAATTAATAAAAATCCCAGAATCAGAACTGCTTAAAGCTAAATTATTTGCCAATGTTGAGAAAGGCCCATTGGTATCTTCTCTTTTTTACTTTAAATAACGTAATAACGAGTCAGAAAAGCCTTGAAACTGCTGGAATATTCTGCGTCAAATCAGCAACTCGACCCCATCAGGTCAAAACACCTCAAAATCTGACCCCGGCCCGTTTGCAGCGAGGCGGGGCAGCGTGGGGCGTTTCCTCAGGAACAGAGGCCCCAGGAAGCCTCTGCAGATCTTTGTCTTGGTCTGGACAGGAAACACAAAGCACGGTCCAGCGTCTGCCACCGTGTCGTGCAAAAGAACAACGTCCCGAGCCGCTGCTGCAGCTCCACAAAGGCAGGTGTGACTGATGAGCCGTCACCAGAACATCCTGCAGCACAGGTCTGAGGTTCAACACGCCCTTTAACACGTCTGCTTGTTCTCAACGACGAGTTTTTGAGCGCCTGTGTGACAAGAATGCCATTCTTGGCCTTCAGTTTATTCTTGACCTTCAGATAACATCCACAGCAAACACGTCTATCATTTCTGTCATTCCTGTGGTGTCTCTGAACCGTTTCAAGCCCGTTCTGCAGCTGCACAAAGTGTCGCATGAGAATCAATATCACGACGTCAACAAATGCAAATAATCAATTTGCAACAAACTAAATCTGCATCACAACATCACGTCTGACACTCGCGCTTTAAGGCAGGAACACGTTTGTTTTACCCAAAAACATTGACATTAAAATCCTCCGGCTCGGTCCTGACCAACAGCACGAACCCCGGGTGCAGCGACCTCTGCTCCTGACGCCAGCGGCACTGAAGGATGGGTCAAATGCAGAGGACACATTCCCCCACGGGACAATAAAGTGAACCTTAACCCTTTTAATGGGACTGAAGTGATGAATTCAAACGGTTCTAACACTGGGCCGCTCTGACGTTTGTTTCTGATGATCATTAAACCCTGAGGTCAAAGGTCAGATCTGTGGAGCTAAGCAGGACTCGGATGGGAGACACACGTGTCCTTGAGCAAGACACTTCTCCTGGTTGTGTGAAAGTGGTGCATGTGGTGGGAGGGGCTATTGGCACAGTCTGCCCCGGGGCAGCTGTGGCTGCATTGTCTCAGCTCCTCAGCGTTAACAGAATAATGCAGAGTGAACCGCTTCCCCAACAACACAGTTTGAATCCAACGATTCATTCAGTTAAATGGAAAGTTCATAAAATGATGTTCCGTTTGTGTTTCAGGTTCAGCGAATGGGAAACAGCGACCAGAGGAAATCTGAATCTGAAGAGGCACCAATATAACTCCATTTATTGTGAGTTCATTAGCTTTATTTATTTATTTGACAGGGGCAGTGTACAATCCTGGATATTTCTGTAAATGCACCAGTTTTAGGCTCTAGATTAATTTCTGTCACTGGTCGATGAACAGATGTTTCTCCTGAAACAGACAAACCTTTTACAGACAAACATTCAGAGCCACAGATCATGAACCGGACACAGATGGTCGGATGTTGAACATACGCTGCAAAAAAGGAGCTTCTAAATAAGTTAAAAAGGCCGAATATTAATCATCATTTCAGAGGTTTTGACCAGTTATGATCCGCTCAGAGTCATAGATTTTTGACCTGTTTCTGACTTGTTTCGATCCATTTATTCGTATTTCAAGTCAAATTATCTGAAAATGGTTTAAGATTGTTTTATTAACCCTGTAGGCAAATTAATTTTATTATTTTAATCTAAATTATTGCATGATCTATGAGAAAGTCATATCAGCGATTACATTACAAAAATAATGAATCCAAGTCATTTTAAGCGAGGATGTGCTGTCATGGCTGAAAATAAAACATCCCTGAATTTTTTCTCCCTAAAAAGTATTGCAATTCCACATTTTTTGCTTTACACATTTCCTTTGTGTGTTTTAGGATGATTAAAAAGCCAACAAAAAAAAAAAGCAAATTTGACCTAATTTCACACAAAACTCTAAAAATGGGCCGGACAAAATGATTGTCACTCTTTCAAAACTGTGGATAAATAACTTTGTTTAAGCCTGTGACGCTCCTTTAAACCCTCCTGGGGCAAGTAACAGGTGTGGGCAATATAAAAACCCCACCTAAAAGCAGATAAAAGGACAGAGGTTGACTCAGTCTTCACGTTGTGTCTGTGAGTGCCACACTGAGCAGAACAGAAAGAGGAGAGAACTGTCTGAGGACTGGAACCAAAACTGTGGGAAAATATCAACAATCTAAAGGCTCCAAGGCTGCAGATCTGGATGTTGTTTGTCACAAAGTGAGACAGAATCAAGAAGTTTGAATCCCACGGCTCTGTATCTGATCTGGACGAAGAGGAAAACTGATGAAAGGTTGCACCGCAGCGTCGTCCTGATGGAGGGAAAGCCCCAACAAGTTCTACTGTGTCCTGCTCAGGAGGCACCAGCGCCCCCTGTCTGTCAAATATGAACGAAAGAAGCACTACAGCAGGAGGCCCAGGACCCCATCACTGACAAAGACGTAAAGAAGTAAGACTGCAGTTTGACAAAATGTGTGTGAGTGAGACAAAAGCATTCTGGGAAAACTTCTTGTGGACAAATGAGACCAAGAGAGAGCTTTGAGGTAAAACCATCGTTCTACTGTTCACTGGAGACAGAACGAGGCCGACAAAGAAGAACACAGGACCTACACAAATATGGGGGAGGTTCAGACGTTTGGGCTCGTCCTGCTGCCTCTGGCTCTGGGCGGCTGGACTGTGAATCTGTGAACTGATCATTTTGATCTGGATTTGAGTCGTTTTGACTCGATGAGGTTTGTGAAACTTTAACTTAAAATAAGAAAATACATTTGTGAATGGATTAAGTGAAATGATCTTAACCCACTGACAGATAATTTGGATTGAAGTCGAAGAAATGTTTTGAAATGAGCCAGAAACACTTTGAAACAAGTCAAATAATCTAGATCTATCAAATAAATAACTAATCTTATCGTCAAAATGTCCAGTGTCCAAAGATTAACAGCTTGGAATCATTGAAAGTGTGAAAGCGTCACTCAGACTCTGCTGACACCAGTTTCACTTCTTCATCTGAGTTTAATTAGAGTAAATGTAAAAAAGTCCATCTGGCATCTGGTACATTTTGAGTCTTTACTTACTCTATGTTACACTTGGATTTTTCCCTGTTTAACATATTGTAATGTTGTGTGGGGGAAGCACCTTTTATCGAAACAAGATTTCCATTCTACAGAAGAAATTTGCAAGAATTACAACATATTCTAAACTTGTTCCTTGTTCCTTGTGCGCCTTTTTCCGGGAGTAAACTACAGGAGAAGTTTATAATTGATACCTTTAGGGTTTTTTCCTGTTCGCCGTAAATATATTTGACATAATCATTCATTTGATCTGTACATTTGTATTCAGATTCTGATTGGCCACCGTATATCAAGCATTACTTTAATTTCAATGGTCAGGTCCACGATTATCCCTCTGGACACTCTTTGTACAAGTGAAGTATGTTGTGAATTGTAAAGGGTCAAGTTTAAGAAAATAAAATGTGAGAAAAGAAAGAAGCAAAAAGTCTGGAGTCTTTCATCAACCGAACAACTCACGCTTTTGTACAGCGTAGTTTTTATGAAACTTTTTGTTCATTTCACTATTTCTTGTGTATTCTTAATGTATTGCACATTTTCTGGACATCCATGGTTTGATTTCTTTTGCGTTTAATGCTTCCGTGGGTAGTGTCCAGTCGAGCAGCAATTGTGACGAGAAGAAAAACTCTGAATTACATTTCTCAAAAGTTTGTCTGGACCAAACAGACTCAGAGCTTTTACAACAAAGACAGTGGCGTTATTACATCAGAACATCCAAAAAGAATAAACTATTTCTGATTTTCATTAACAACACACTTTATTCATAAATATTCTCTGTCTAGAGGCCTTCAGTCACGTATTTCAACCTTTATTTGGTTCAAAATGTGTCTAATGTACAAAATAAATAATCGTTTGACACTAAAATGGTTAGTTGCAGCTCTGGACCATGACACGCGACTGTGAAAGTACAAACATTTCTCTGTTCTCTGGTTGACTGAAACTGTGACACTGTTTTCTGCAGGTGCTGCCCATGGTTCCCCCCCTGAGCTCCTCGCCTTCGTCGCGCTGCAGGTACGGCCTCTGCTCCAAAACTCAACCTTCTTCTGTGCAACAACAGACAGTGTCAAATGAATGTTCTTTTTTATTACGATGATGATCAGTAGCACCGCTGAAATGAAAGAAAAAGAAACCAAAGAAGCAGCAACGGCGCCCCCTGCTGACGACACAGATTCATTTTGTACAAAAAGGTGAGAATGCACAAGAGCTGCAGCCGGTTCTCCACTAATCCTCAGCAGCCCAACACCAAAACCAATCCACTACAAATATGAATCGTTAACAGACTCTAAAACACAAAAGATCTTTAATTACAAGGACATTATTACATTATAAAAGTAAATCGTCCAATATTTCAACCTTTGTGAAGCACTTCGGGCACCGCTTGTTGTTATAAATGTGCTGTAGTAATAAACTTTACCTTGATTTGGTTAAAAATGTATATTAAAGTTTATATACACAATAGAAATCGAATGTAGTCGAGTAATAAAATGACATCATTTTTTTAATCTGTTGTTTTAGTTTTTTTTTCTCGCTTTTTGTGACGTTGTTGATTCTCAGGGCGTTAAAAGTGTGGAATAACTCGGTGGAGGTGATGATCCACTGATATTTTACTGGAAAATATCACAATATCGATCTGACACAATACAAAAAAGCTTTTTTACTAAAAAACATTAAAACTCTTCAATTATGAACAATTTTCTTTCAGCCTCTGCTTATAAGAAGAGAATAAGAAAAGTCGATATATGTGCAGAAAATCTAAAGAATAAACACTATAAACTAAATTTATTAAAAGTCACCTTTAAAAAAAATCCCAGTGAGACACAACAGACAAAACACTTTTTGTGTGTTTTTTGGTCAGTTTGCTCTGTCGACAGACTTTCATGTGGAAACAACAAATGTACTTTAACTACAACTAAATAATAAATCCAAATCCCCTCTGTACATTTACTAATATGTTACAAAATGAATCAAAACCTGGTTCTGTCCATTTTTCAGATTTAAATGTCCCAAATATGTGGATTTTTGGCTGTTTTTACATAAAATGTCTTATTTCTACATGAACATGACATGATGTAAAACTTGTTATATATGTTTTCTTACTTTTATGTGACAAGTTTAGAATTAAATCTTTAAATTTAAGATGTTTTTCCGTTCACCTGCAGCGTCTGAACATCATTTTTAGCAGGGACCATGGATTTTTGTATTTGTAAATGCAAAATGTTATGTCTTTTGTTTCTCTCAGTCAAGAATTTCCAAAATTCATTTTATGCACAAATACAGATCAATACACGTGCATTTTAATTTGGCGTGCACATTAGTTCATACTGAAGCCTGTGAGGCCCCCTGCTGGCCCGGGCGCCCTCTGCTGGCCGAGGCACTGGCTGTGGCTGATGGAGTCTTTGTTCACAGGGACATCCTAAGACGATTTGCTCCTTCTTCTTTCAGATATTTGTCCATAAAAAGCAGCTGGTCCAAATACAACCCTCCGTGTTTCAGCTGGGGACCAGACGAGCCGAGTCTGCAGACTGAAGCTCCTCTGAGGACATCTCTGACAGTACAGCTACAGCAGAGTAAGAAAAGCAGCCATTATTTTATTTTAGATGCTAATGCTGCACACAAAGGACAAAGAACTTCCACAGAAGCGAGTCCTGCTGCAGTAATTCATAAATGCAGAAAATCATGGATGGATGTGTCATTAATGCATAAAGTTCTGCACTCTTCTTATCAAGTGTAACAAAATGTTTTTCTTCTTTCCTCAGGACATTGTGACTTCCAGGAGTTTCAGGAGGAGTTAAAGAGGACTCTCAAACAGCAGTATTTGCCGCTGGTGGAGGGTCTGAGGACACACAGAGTGAGTCTGACAGAAGATCTGCCGCTCCAGCAGAAGACTCTGCTCTCAGACCTCAGAGGCTCGTCTCCTCGTACCGTCCTCATCTCTGGAGTGGCCGGCGCCGGTAAAAGCGTCCTGGTGCAGCAGTGCATCGTGGACTGGTGTGAAGACAAAGCTCTGCAGGACGTGCAGGTCCTCTGTCCTCTGACGGTTCCTCGGCTGAACCTGCTCCAGAACCAGAGCCTGTCTCTGCAGCAGCTGCTGGAGGTCTTCTGCCCCGGCCTGAGCCGCTCCGGGCTCTCGGACCCGTCCCGCCTCAGGGTGCTCTTCGTCCTGGACGGACTGGACCAGTGCAGGCTGAAGCTGGACTTCTCCACACGACACAGACGCCGTGACGCCGTGACCCCGAGGCCCGTGGAGACTTTACTGAGCGAGCTGCTGCGGGGAGACCTTCTGCCCGACGCCCGGCTGTGGATCACCTCCCGCCCCGGCGCCTCCCTCCCCCCGACGCTCGTCCACCGAGTCACGGAGCTCCGCGGCTTCAGCCGACACCAGCGGGACCTGTACCTCCTCCAGAACGTCCGGGACGAGAAGGTGTCGGCCCGGCTGCGCTCCTGCTCCTCTCTGTCCGACCTGTGCCGGCTGCCGCTCCTCTGCTCCATCGCGGCTCGAGTCTCCGCCTCCGGCTCCGGGGCCACGCCCAGGCAGGTGTGCGTCCACTTCCTCTCGTACCACATGGTGAAGATGCAGCAGAACTACGGCCTGCACCACGAGCAGGTCCACGCTCTGGTCCTGGCTCTGTCCAGAGTGGCCTGGGAGCAGCAGAAGAGCAGACGTCTGGTGTTCTCTGAGGAGCAGCTGAAGGAGCAGGGCGTGGAGGGCAGAGAGGCGCTGCACTCCGGGGTCTGCACGCTGACGGCAAAAGACGACTCGCAGACCATCGGAGATGACGCGCGCTTCACTTTTGTGCATCCGACGCTGCAGGAGTTTCTGGCTGAGCTCTTCGTCCGTCTGAACCTTCAGGAGAAGATCTGCTCAAAGTCTCACAGGTGAAGTAGAACAGAAGCGAGAGACAAGTGGAAAAAGCCTCTTGAACTAAACAATGTCACCAACGTATCAGAGAAAAAACACTTTCAACAATTCAGAAAACTTTGATTCTTTTTTACTTGCCTCTCGGTAAAATGGAACGTACATTTTTAATTTTTGTTTCTATTTTTTTTGCATTTGTCTCTCACATAAAACACTGCTTTTGTGTTGTGTATTTATCTATTTTATTCTTTTCAGATCCACAAACCTGTCCCACATTCTGAACCAGATGAACCAACAAGAGATCAGGACCCTCTCGGACCAGGACCAGGACCAGAGCCAGGACCGGGACCAGAGCCAGGACCAGGACCAGAGCCAGGACCGGGACCGGGACAAGGGCCAGGACCAGGACCAGGACCATCGTCGAGAGAAATCCAGCCTCTGCGGGTTCAGTCTGTGCGCTCGTGGTGCCGGTCCCAAGCCCGGACAAATGGAGAGGGTCATGAGACGTCACAAACAAATGAAACTAAGATGAACTTTTTATGAAATGAACGACTTTTACATCATTGTTTTATTTGAGAAAAGAGGCGTTCAGTGACTCCTCCCTGGGGGCAGGACTCTCACTACTTAGAGTACATATAAGCCTGAGTTCTCAGACCAGCTCTCAGATTGACAATGACTTTTGGATAAAAGTCGAAACGTCTCGATCTTCAAACAGCGTCCGGATGAAAACCCCTGAAACCCTTTCTATGTTGAGAAAAGAACTTTACTGTGGTTTAAAAATGAGACACAAAGACATTCCAATATTGATTCCTGACTTCAGAATAATAATCTCATCATTTTAAACTGAGTTGTTTGGGGATTAGAGTGAATTGCTTTTGTGAAGTAGAATATTTGTAAAAACATCATTTTGCTTAGAATAAGAAAAACTGAGTAAAAAGTCTTATTGGCAATAACTGCAATTGTTGTTTGTACAGTTTTTGATCATCAATATTTTAAATCAGTTTGAATACAATAACCTTCTGTATCACTGGGGTAACTGTTTTACTTTGTTTAAACTGTCAGTACAAGTGCATTTGTCATTTAGATGTAGCTGGTGCAGGAGGTTGTGCAGGTTTAAATACTTTTATTATTGTCTGATAAATTAGACAAATGCATTTAGTTCTGAAGGACACGGCACAGACTCCTGGGACTTTTTCTTGTGGGAAAAACAAAGCTTTTCTTCTTTAAAACCATTGTGTCTTTATGATTCATTTCAGAGTGAAATGCAGTTTGTGAATGTTTTTATGAAATAAAGTTCATGTTTTTGTGCTGATGTGACGTGTGCAGGAGCTCGAGACAATCATGGATTGATTTTATTTTTATCTGGATGGGTTTTTTGTATATTATGAATATATTTGATGCCGTTTTATTCACCGTTAAATGTGGCACTTTACACCAAAGTATGAATTAAGTGAAAAGTGAATTTTGTTCACTGACAATGTCAAAAAACCTTTTCTGACTCTGAATCTGGGGCAGAACATCTGTTTTTTATGAACTTCAAATAAAGACTAAACTGTTTTTAACTGTTATTTAAAGTCCATTCTTCCTCTTGAAGTCCACTTTGGACAGAGAAAGTGTTTAAAGCCTCTTCAGCTCAGGGCCTCGTCTTCTTAAACATCACTGAATAAAACCGATGAACAGAACATAAAGACCAACAGCTCAGGCCAGGATTAGATTCATTTTTAAGCAATAAAAAATAAATGAAAAAAGGGGCCCCAGGATCTCTCAGCCCCGGGGCCCATTGGTCCCTAAACACAGCCCTGTTCTTTCAGTTTCTGTCCCTGACGTCTTAGTTAGTTAGTTTCTTTTTCTTCGGTCCATAGAAATACAAAAACAAAACAAACAAAAAAAAGCATATGAATGAAAGAAAACATTTTACACTGAAAGGGTTTAGGCTGAAGTTTAACACTTATTCTGCCGAACCCTAATAACTTAAAGTATGACGTGCCAGACAGCGACAGATGAACATAATAGAAATCTATAAACACAGGCACAAATAACACTTTTATATCCATAAATATGTATAATATAAACACACAAAAACAGTTACTGGTCTGTACAAACACTCACACAGTCATTCTTTCGATTTGTTGATATTTTTTAATTACATTGGATTCATTGGAGTCTTTTAATGTCTCCTCCAAATTGTTCCATAAATGAGCTCCTCTTACAGAAATACATCTATTTTTTACGTTAGTCCTTACATTTCCTTCTGAAAGACTCGATCCTCTGAGGTTGTACCCGGTCTCTCTGGGTTTGAACTTCTCTTGGAGACAGTGAGGAGCAAATGTGCTTTATACATCACAGCTGCAGTGTTAAGATCAACAAGATCATGCAATTTTAAGGTTTTTAATTTAATAAAAAGAGCATTTGTTGGGTCATAGTAATTAGCATAATTAACAATTCTAATGGCTTTCTTTTGTAGCAGAAAAATTGGTTGTATAATTGTTTTGTAATTGTTCCCCCATATTTCCACACAGTAATTAAGGTATGGAAGTATGAGAGAATTATACAATAATTTAAGTGCATAATGATTGACAGAGTATTTAATTTTGCATAATATACCAATGGTTTTTGATATTTTTGTTTTTAGTATGTTTATGTGCATTTTCCAATTAAGTTTGTCATCTATATTGATTCCCAAAAATTTAGTTGAGAACACCCTTTCGATTTCCACACAATCAATTTTTATGTGACATGGTTTACTAATTTTTCTGTTTCCAAAAATAATCTTTCATCGTCTTTGATTCATGGAAGGCTCAAACTGCATTGTTTTTGTCACTGACACTGAACAGAATCATAAAAACCCTCCGAGCAGCCACAGAGAGCGAGAACGACAAGCAGAAAAAGTTTACAAAAACCAACGTGAAGTGAACGGCTTCAAACACCGACACAGCGCCATCTCTGGGTCTGAGGCGAAACTATAAATAAAAAGTGCCCTGAGCTCGTGATGGTGACGTCACACACAGGCTCTGAAAATCCTGGACAGAAACCACGTCATCACTGCCACATTCTTCAAACACACACTATTAAACTTCGACAATTTACAAAAACACGCCTCTTTACGAACGGTTAATAAAATCCTCAATAATACTGAGCCTGCACCATTAAAACTATTCATTCAGTCACATCAGCAACGCCCTCCAGAGCGACACGGGCCTCCACCAGGGGGCAGTGCACCGTCCCACAGGAAAAAAACTACATTTGCACAATCAGCTTTTTCATACAACGCAATAAAAGAATGGAACCATCTCCCAAGTGAAATAAAAAATCAAGCAAACTATGTTTCATTTTCCAAAGAACTCAAACAATGGCTCCTGACCAATCAAACCTGTGTGTGTGTGTGTGTGTGTGTGTGTGTGTGTGTGTGTGTGTGTGTGTGTGTGTGTGTGTGTGTGTGTGTGTGTGTGTGTGTGTGTGTGTGTGTGTGTGTGTGTGTGTGTGTGTGTGTGTGTGTGCATGTGTGTGTGTGTGTGTGTGTGTGTGTGTGTGTGCATGTGTGTGTGTGTGTGTGTGTGTGTGTGAGATACTGAGTGAGGGATGTGTGGGAGAAATTGTTCTATATTAATTACTCTGTTTAATTGTTAAACTGCACTGTGACTGCTGTTGAAATATGAAGAACTGTTTTATATTACGTTGCTCTGTGTAACTTATTTTTGTTCCCAGGGACTGCAGATGGAAATGAGCTGTTTAGCTACAATCTGGTGCAGATCATCTCTGTCTTACGATCATAATGTCTCTGTACACTGTCCCTTCAAATAAAGACTAAACCAAACTAAACTAAACTAAACTAAACTAAACTAAACTAAACTAAACACACAGAACATCAGCCCAGTGTGAGATCTGTGGAGGCTGAAGGCGCTAAATACTAAACTTAATTCTAACACTTTCTATTGATAAATGTATTCACCAGAAGTGACAACAGTTCATCAGGTTCTTCATGGATTGTTTTGTTCACTTTTATGTTTTGGCTCGTGTTTCTCTGTCTAAGTTTAACACCGGCTGCAAACATGGCGGGTTTCCATGGCAACGGCTGTTTGTTGACGCTCCATCTCTATGCATAATCAGCATTTCGGTCGATGTATTGTGGAAACACATATACACACGTGTAACTTTTATAAAACGCAAATTATACATGAAATCACCCGTGAACTGAAGCAAAGACTGGCCTGGAAAATACAAAGAGCACCAAGAAAACACAAGATGAAGGCAACAGTAAAACCTCTCACCAAACACGGCTGGATTGGTACAACACCTGACAGATCCATCGAGCCCTTGCAGGTCGAAGATGTAGAAGATCTCTTTATATTTGGGTTTATGATAGCGGGCTTTCTACCATTGGGGCTTGGAATCGCCTCTGTCTATCGGAATATTTCTCAGACAGAACAACTCACCCAAAACCTGTCTGAGAACAACAAAACAAAGTCTGTGGAACTGAGTGAAAGGATGTTAAGACTTGAGCAAAGACTGGACCACGGACTGGCACAGCTCCTGGATCTGAATCGTAACATCTTGTCTCGGACCACGGAGGAGCTGAAAGCCGTTGGACGATTAGAGAGAGACGGTTAAAGACGGAGTAACTCAATGAAACAACGAATCGCTCCTCGGAAAGACCAGAAAGGATTGGTTTATTGATCTGTACAAATTCCTGATCAACAAATGTATTAAAATGTATTTTCTGCCCTCCCTCCCTTCTTTTCCTCCCGGACCTTGAGATGCAGCTGGAAGAAGAACCCGAGTCAGACCGACCCAGCAACATAAACATGAGGTAACATTTGCACACACCGCCCGCACTTCTTCTCTTTTCCTCACTATATCTTCTTGTTTGTGACCCCTGCCCTATATCCACTGAAATAATCCCATCATGTGACCACGTGTACCGTATTCACAATATCTGTTGTGTATTAATTGTGTATTAATGTTTGCTTGCTATTCTCCTTATTCCGGAAGTTGTCTTACGCGCCGCCGTCTTGTTTCGTTGTAGTTCACACGGAGCAGACGAGCTCAACAGAAAATAAGTTCTACTCGACTAAAAAGACGTTTTCAGGAAATCGTTGTGTTGTGACTTGTTGTTGCTCGTGTTCATTAAACATTTTACACAAATCAATCTACTTTATGTAACATTTTAGCGTCAGACTTTTCCCTCGTTCGTCATTAGCTTTAACGGAGTTCTCGTCAAACAGAAGTGCGTTTACAACAAAAGTGTGATCTGTGGCAAAAAACGGCAAAAGTGGGCGGAATAAGGTGAATAAAGTGGCACAAAAACACGACTAGAAGTGACTAAAATGTGACTCGACGTGACAAAAACATGACCATAAGCGGAAAATGTCTTTGAAGCGACAAAAATGGGACTAAAAGCGACAAAATTGTGACAAAAAATGACAAAGTGAAAAAAGAACGTGACTATAAATGCTATAAAGTGACATAAAAACGCAACTAAGCGACAAAAATGTGACTAAAAGTGCCAAAAATTTGACTTAAAGCGACAAAAAATTGACTAAAAGTGACAAAAATTTGAGTTTACAACAAAAGTGCAAAAAACGGCAAAAGTGGGCGGGGCAGAATAAGGTAAATACTGTTCTTGTTTTTCTTTTCTGAGAGTTTTGTAGGCGCTGGAAACGGCTGCTTCTTCTGGAATTTCCCCATCGTGGGACAATTAAAGGATCTCTCATTCTCATTCATTCAAACCACGACAACTGCTGGTGCACCAAGGACCGAATCCAACCGGACAAGAACGTCATCAAGAAAACATGCATCGAGGAACAGCAGAAAGACACACAAAGACGACTGATAAGATCCGGAGAAGAAAAGGCAGCACAGGACAATCTCAAGTCTGCACCATCTGAGCAAAAGAGAAAACCACGTCATGGACCGGGACGGCGCACCAACGGCAGGAACCGAGGGACACAAGACGGACACGAGAGGCACACGGACCATCAACGGAGACGAGGGGCTCACGCTGGGACTCACTCCTCCAGACACCACCAGGGGGCAGCGGTCAAACTGACCACGTCTGGAACAACATCAGAGACACGTCACATCCACCAGACGCCGCTCTGACCAAAGAGGACGTCCTGCTGCCCAAACACGTCAGAGAAATTGTTGTGTCATCATTTCTTCTGGATAACGCTCGCATGTTTGACACAACGAGGAAGACGAACTCGACGAAATTCAATGCGACAGAGTCTTTATCGTCCAAAAAAGAACGTCATCGTTGGTCAAATGTAAGATCTGGGAGGTTCACAGACGCAAAAAGCTCCTCCAACAGTGTCCCAGATCATGGTCCAAACCCACAGAGATCCTCATGAAGAGAAGACCTCCAGAAGAAAACAAAGAGAACGCAGCCCAGTTTACAGCTCTGAACATTCAGGACCATCTCCCCACAGCTCGGCTCTTCTTCTGTGGTTTCATAGTTTATATTCAGGACCATCTCCCCACAGCTCGGCTCTTCTTCTGTGGTTTCATAGTTTATATTCAGGACCATCTCCCCACAGCTCGGCTCTTCTTCTGTGGTTTCATAGTTTATATTCAGGACCATCTCCCCACAGCTCGGCTCTTCTTCTGTGGTTTCATAGTTTATATTCAGGACCATGACCCCACAGCTCGGCTCTTCTTCTGTGGTTTCATAGTTTATATTCAGGACCATCTCCCCACAGCTCGGCTCTTCTTCTGTGGTTTCATAGTTTATATTCAGGACCATGACCCCACAGCTCGGCTCTTCTTCTGTGGTTTCATAGTTTATATTCAGGACCATCTCCCCACAGCTCGGCTCTTCTTCTGTGGTTTCATAGTTTATATTCAGGACCATCTCCCCACAGCTCGGCTCTTCTTCTGTGGTTTCATAGTTTATATTCAGGACCATCTCCCCACAGCTCGGCTCTTCTTCTGTGGTTTCATAGTTTATATTCAGGACCATCTCCCCACAGCTCGGCTCTTCTTCTGTGGTTTCATAGTTTATATTCAGGACCATCTCCCCACAGCTCGGCTCTTCTTCTGTGGTTTCATAGTTTATATTCAGGACCATCTCCCCCACAGCTCGGCTCTTCTTCTGTGGTTTCATAGTTTATATTCAGGACCATCTCCCCACAGCTCGGCTCTTCTTCTGTGGTTTCATAGTTTATATTCAGGACCATCTCCCCACAGCTCGGCTCTTCTTCTGTGGTTTCATAGTTTATATTCAGGACCATCTCCCATAGAACTATAATAAAACCTGGAAGATGAATCCAAGATGGCCGTCCTGTTTATCCCTATGGCCTGAGCTCATTGGCGCATGACCCCAAAAAAGTTTCTTACTTCCGCATTTACTTCCTGATACGAAGGCTGACATCTTTGTTTTACTTCCTGATACGATGGCTGCCATCTTTGTTTTAGGACGCCACGTGACGACAATCCCCCACTTCATATAAAAACGGTAATTTCGGTGATTTTAGAAACGGTAGAAAAGAACATTTCCTTCTATTTTATTTAAATACCGATAATAATTCAGTACTGTCTGCAATTATAATGTGACATTTGAGAAAAAGGCTGGTTCCAAGAGGCTGCAGTACCTCGCATGGCCACTAATCAATCTGGGACCACAGACAGAGGGGGCGTACCTTATCCAGTTCTTTTAATACATCCATGCCATCTCCCCACAGCTCGGCTCTTCTTCTGTGGTTTCATAGTTTATATTCAGGACCATGACCCCACAGCTCGGCTCTTCTTCTGTGGTTTCATAGTTTATATTCAGGACCATCTCCCCACAGCTCGGCTCTTCTTCTGTGGTTTCATAGTTTATATTCAGGACCATCTCCCCACAGCTCGGCTCTTCTTCTGTGGTTTCATAGTTTATATTCAGGACCATGACCCCACAGCTCGGCTCTTCTTCTGTGGTTTCATAGTTTGAGGCTCATTCTTCTTCTTTGAACCCAAGTCTAAACTCACTGACCCATGATCTCACCACCATTTGTTTGAGCTCCTTCACAGGTTCTTCACAGCTGTGTTTTCTTGCTGCAGTAGTTACAGACTGCCCCCTAGTGGCCGCCTCCAGTACTGTCCTAAATGAGCCTCCAGTCACATGTTGCTCTAGTGACTTCCTCCATGCACAGAGTTTTTCATAATAGTTTTTTATAATAAGTAAAAGTAGAAGAAACTTTGTAAACAAAATAATAACTGTACAGGCCTTTGCTTTGTCTAAAACTGAAGCTTAAACTCTGCAAAATAAACCTTTGGTGTTCCACTCTTAAATATTGTGATTATAATGTTTCATACATTTGTGAAGCTTAAATATTCTTCATCAAAATGAACTTATATATATTTACAACTGTCTTATTAGAAGAACCTCTCAAATTAATAATTACAAGAAGACAGAATGAACTTTCCAAATATAAAAAGACTGGCCTGTTGGGTTTTTTGTGTGTACGTTATTCCAGTTTGTGCCATTTTTTCATGTGTGTTATGCTTCAAAATTAGCATTAGCATTAGCATCATGACACAAACACTTCTTAAACTGATAATTACAGAGAGTTTCTTCAGCGTTCAGAGCCTTTTGAACTAATGCATGCCCCACAGTGGAACACGAGGCAGAAAAGTTCCACAGTGCACCTTTAAGACCAGGACAACAGACGGCTTTATTGATCCAACATAACTTTATTTCTACTTTCTACATATTTTACACTTGACATTTAACACTGTGACGGGCCTCTATAAAAATATCTCCTTTTGTGTAATTCTTCCACCACAAAACGCCATTTACAGAATCCAAGTCCTCACGGGTCACTTCAGTCCTGGTTCAGTCCTGGTTCAGGCCTGGTTTAATCCTGGTTCAGTCCCGGTTTAATCCTGGTTTAATCCTGGTTCAGTCCTGGTTTAATCCTGGTTCAGTCCTGGTTCAGTCCCGGTTTAATCCTGGTTTAGTCCTGGTTTAATCCTGGTTTAATCCTGGTTCAGTCCTGGTTCAGTCCTGGTTCAGTCCTGGTTTAATCCTGGTTTAATCCTGGTTCAGTCCTGGTTCAGTCCCGGTTTAAATCCCGGTTCAGTCCTGGTTCAGTCCCGGTTTAAATCCCGGTTCAGTCCTGGTTCAGTCCTGGTTTAAATCCCGGTTCAGTCCTGGTTTAATCCTGGTTCAGTCTTGGTTTAATCCTGGTTCAGTCCTGGTTTAAATCCTGGTTCAGTCCCGGTTTAATCCTGGTTCAGTCTTGGTTTAATCCTGGTTCAGTCCTGGTTCAGTCCCGGTTTAATCCTGGTTCAGTCTTGGTTTAATCCTGGTTTAATCCTGGTTCAGTCCTGGTTCAGTCCTGGTTCAGTCCCGGTTTAATCTTGGTTTAGTCCTGGTTTAATCCTGGTTTAATACTGGTTTAATCCTGGTTCATACCTGGTTCAGTCCCGGTTCAATCCTGGTTCAGCCCCAATTTAATCCCAGTTGAGTCCCGGTTCAGTCCCGGTTTAATCCCGATTTAACCCCAGTTCAGTTCCGGTTCAGTCCTGGTTCAGTCCTGGTTCAGTCCTGGTTTAATCCTTGTTTAATCCCGGTTCAGTCCTGGTTTAATCCTGGTTCAGTCCTGGTTTAATCCCGGTTCAGTCCTGCTTCAGTTCTGGTTCAGTCCTGGTTTAATCCTGGTTTAATCCTGGATCAATCCTGGTTTAATCCCGGTTCAGTCCCGGTTCAGTCCTGGTTCAGTCCTGGTTCAGTCGTGGTTTAATCCTGGTTTAATCCTGGTTCAGTCCTGGTTCAGTTCTGGTTTAATCCTGGTTTAATCCTTGTTTAATCCCAGTTCAGTCCTGGTTTAATCCTGGTTTAATCCTGGTTCAGTCCTGGTTCAGTCCCGGTTCAGTCCTGGTTTAATCCTGGTTTAATCCTGGTTCAGTCCTGGTTCAGTCCCGGTTTAAATCCCGGTTCAGTCCTGGTTCAGTCCCGGTTTAAATCCCGGTTCAGTCCTGGTTTAATCCTGGTTCAGTCTTGGTTTAATCCTGGTTCAGTCCTGGTTTAAATCCTGGTTCAGTCCTGGTTTAATCCTGGTTCAGTCCTGGTTTAAATCCTGGTTCAGTCCCGGTTTAATCCTGGTTCAGTCTTGGTTTAATCTTGGTTCAGTCCTGGTTCAGTCCCGGTTTAATCCTGGTTCAGTCTTGGTTTAATCCTGGTTTAATCCTGGTTCAGTCCTGGTTCAGTCCTGGTTCAGTCCTGGTTCAGTCCCGGTTTAATCCTGGTTCAGTCCCGGTTTAATCCTGGTTCAGTCCCGGTTTAATCCTGGTTCAGTCCTGGTTCAGTCCTGGTTCAGTCCCGGTTTAATCTTGGTTTAGTCCTGGTTTAATCCTGGTTTAATACTGGTTTAATCCTGGTTCATACCTGGTTCAGTCCCGGTTCAATCCTGGTTCAGCCCCAATTTAATCCCAGTTGAGTCCCGCTTCAGTCCCGGTTTAATCCCGATTTAACCCCAGTTCAGTTCCGGTTCAGTCCTGGTTCAGTCCTGGTTCAGTCCTGGTTTAATCCTTGTTTAATCCCGGTTCAGTCCTGGTTTAATCCTGGTTCAGTCCCGGTTCAGTCCTGCTTCAGTCCTGCTTCAGTTCTGGTTCAGTCCTGGTTTAATCCTGGTTTAATCCTGGATCAATCCTGGTTTAATCCCGGTTCAGTCCCGGTTCAGTCCTGGTTCAGTCCCGGTTTAATCCCGATTTAACCCCAGTTCAGTTCCGGTTCAGTCCTGGTTCAGTCCTGGTTCAGTCCTGGTTTAATCCTTGTTTAATCCCGGTTCAGTCCTGGTTTAATCCTGGTTCAGTCCTGGTTTAATCCCGGTTCAGTCCTGCTTCAGTTCTGGTTCAGTCCTGGTTTAATCCTGGTTTAATCCTGGATCAATCCTGGTTTAATCCCGGTTCAGTCCCGGTTCAGTCCTGGTTCAGTCCTGGTTCAGTCCTGGTTTAATCCTGGTTTAATCCTGGTTCAGTCCTGGTTCAGTTCTGGTTTAATCCTGGTTTAATCCTTGTTTAATCCCAGTTCAGTCCTGGTTTAATCCTGGTTCAGTCCTGGTTCAGTCCTGGTTTAATCCCGGTTCAGTCCCGGTTCAGTCCGACTCCAGGATCCACAAAAACCTGCACAAAGAACCTGACCACGTGTCCTTGTCCCAAAGCCGTGTCCTTCCGCCGCCTTTGGATCTACTTTTCCAGTAAATCCGTAGTTTTGGGGTTTTGTACCTTTTGTCCCGACAATCGTTGGTTTGGTCCGCGCTCCGTCAGAATCTCGTCTGAAAAAGTCATTCGCAGAAAGTCTCTGTTTTAAGTTTGAGTCCGAGGTTCTCTTTTGGACACATTTAGTAGATTTTGTGGATAACGTGGTCGTGTTCAGACTGAGATGGTTTGGGTTTATCTGAATTAAAACACGTTAAATGGAGTACACTTTGCATCTTTTGCGCGAAGGATAATGTGTTTAATCAGATTTTGAATTTTAATACAAATGTGATGTCATCAAACTTCCAGACAGGAGGCAAAATGAAGTCGACTGTAAATGTTTCAATAGATCTAAATTCTATGGTTTGAAGTGTTTGTGTTGGAAAAAAGCAACACATTTGAATTTCCAGAGTAGAAAGGTCAGTGAGTTTGTATTTTATCTTCAAAAGAATCTAATTTATGGAACAGTATCTAATATATCTCTAGATAAAATGAAAAATGATTGTGGGCTCAACATTTCTGTGAGAATTTTTCAATTAAACGCGACGACTAAAAGCGACACATTTCTATGGTTTGAAGAGTTTTGTTGGAAAGAAACAACACATTTGAATTTCCAGAGTCGAAAGTTCAGTGAGTTTGATTTTCTGTAACAAACCATGGACTAAATACAGTATTTTAGCTTCAAAAGAATCTAATTTATGGAACAGTATCTAATATATCTCTAGATAAAATGAAAAATGATTGTGGGCTCAACATTTCTGTGAGTATTTTCCAGTAAAACCCATAAATCTGGATTGTTCTTCATCAAAAATGTAAAGAGTTGATGCTAATTTCCTCAAACATGATGTAAAACACAATAATAAATGTGTTTAGTCCGCTCTGGTGTCACTCACGTGTGTCTGAGGCTTTTACTTTGACAAAATCATCTCAATTTTTCAGATTTTGTCGTATTCTGAGGTTAATCCCAGGTTCTCAGTGAATCACATCATGTTCCGCTCAAACTTTGCCTCCATTCTGGATTTACACTGTTTTTGTCGCAGAGTTTTAAAGCGTCTGTACGGGGGAATATGAATTGCTTTAAGGGACAAATATTATGCAAAATAAACTTTAACCTTGTCCTAACGATGTTCCTAAAACAGACCTGGAGTTGCTTTTAGCTTCATTCACAGTTTGACGAATCCTGGTTAAAAAATCCTCTCGTTCTGAATTCCCTCGATAACTGACGCCACTTTTCTTCCGTTTTAAAGTCGATGGATCAGACTCTGAGCATTTGTGCCTCTGAACACGATCTGGACAAACTGTGTGACTCTGTGTGTGACGTCGATGTAAACCCTCATTCGTCCAGGTGTGGTCCATCGTAGAAAGGGTTTCAGAGGTTGTCATCCGGACGCCGTTTGAAGATCGAGATCAAGATCACTGTGCAACGTCCATTGTCAGCTGGTAAGATGGTATGGTCCTTTAGTAAAGCTGAAAGTGCCTTCCTCTCTTCTGGTGTGATGTTAGAAGGGGGTGGTTTGGCACTTTTTAGGGTGGCGGTGACCCGCATCCTGAGGTCTGCTGCCTCGGCATCATTCAATTTGTTGTTTCTAATGGCTGTCTCTGTGGCTGTGATGTAGTCTGTAGTTGGGAGATGGTTGGAGGTGACCGAGAAACTATTTCTGCCTGAGTCAGGATGTGGTCTGAAAGGTTTTTGATCCAGCTCTTCCTGTTAATACTTGTCTCACCTTGGGCTGTCCCTAATTTGATCTTCAAACGGCGTTCGGATGACAACCTCTGAAACCCTCTGTGTGCGACGTTCGACCGAGATCTCCGCTCCAGTTTGTAGCTCGGCACTAAGTTTGGCTTCAAAATCTCAACCGTGTCGGACTTTTCAGACGCCTGACAAAAACTACAACAAACGACGTCCATCGACTTGTGGATTCCCTCTCTCCTGCCCCTTGAAAAGCCATTTAAACTGTACATTTCCAGCTCCATCCATAACGACGAGGGTAAGTAGGCTGTGTCCCGGGGAACAATAGCGCGCCGTGAAGTTTTACCAGGTGTGCCTTGAAAAAACGTCTAATATAAGTTAACAAATTCACAAACATAGACGGAACTGACTAATTTACTATTTTGGAGTGCCCTGAGCAAAAAAAAAGAACGGAAAACCATCGCTATCGGCAAATTTAAAGAACCAGACAGTGGCACTGACATTATTTGCTTCATTACGTACCATATTTTTTTTTTACTAAATGGTCTGATTTGGTTTTGTTCTAGTAGTAGGCGGCGTGCCATGGTCTTTTTTTAAACCCAAAAAGTGTGCCACAAAAAAAGAAAAGGTTTAAAAACACTGGGCTACGCTAATGAGCAGCGCTAGCGTCAATAGCGCAGTGACATGCTACACTTTTCAACACGACCGCAACCAACTTGTAGACAACGCAAAGGACTGGTCCGTAACTCCCTGTTTGTTTGGTTTTTTCATTGTTTTTTTTTTGTTGTCGTTTTTTTTTTGTACGTCTTTCTGGCGACAAGTCCGGCATATTTTTTTTAGAAGTTTTCAAATCCCGGTGAACGATGAGCCTGAGAAGTGTCCCGTCGCTGTAAACAAAAGCTGGCGCTGGTGACGTAAAGTGTCCGGTCGAACGTCATGCACAGAGTCAACGACACGGCGAGCATAACAAGCAACGGGTTTGTAAATGTGTGTAATTCCCTGTGCTGCCTGTAGATGGCGTTTCCCAAAGCTGTGACAGAGTTATGTTGTTTAAGACGTTTTATATTTAGTTCTAAGACACTCACAAGAAGGTTTAAAGGACAAACAATGCAGAATGTTGATTTTGTCCTTTGCTGTGCACATTTTCATTATGTTTTTCTCGATTTAAAAATGCTAAATCCTCCTGGTTTGGGTTGTATTTCACTCGTTTGCTGTGAAACTGCTGTGAACGCGACACTCTGAGTTTAGACTTTAAAAGTATTCTGTGTTTAAAGTCTCTGTGACAGATTTAACTCATATTTGTCTAAAACTTATTGATTCTGTTTCGGATTTGAACATTTGTCCCGTTTGTCCAGTTTGACAGTTTGAGTAAAGTTTATGATGTCACTTCCTGTTGAACATGACACAAATTTGACATAGAGGTAATTCTACAGCTGTTACCATAGCAACCAGCCTGTAAACAAGGCCCACGTGCACATACATTAGTTAGAGCTGACAACAAATGATCCCTGACTTTACTTTGTTGAATGATGTTTAAACCATAGACATTCGTAGACGTGACATTGGCGTCTCTCTCCAGTTGCTACGACACAGACAGCGCCCCCTGTTGGTCCGGTGAATGTGATGACGCAAATCAATTGAACGTGATGGTGAATTTTGCAATTT
The DNA here is from genome assembly GCA_019453435.1 of Rhinogobius similis. NCBI lineage: Eukaryota > Metazoa > Chordata > Actinopteri > Gobiiformes > Gobiidae > Rhinogobius > Rhinogobius similis. The sequence goes on from CM033626.1 coordinate 40,321,683, forward strand.
TATGGATGGAATGCATTTAAAAAAACATTTTTTAACAGCGGCATGTCATTGATCTGGTCCGCACCTGTCACGCGGAAAAGAGGACGTTTGTGTCGTTATTAATGTGTATCTCATTCAGAAATATAAATCTAAAGTCAGTCACAGTTTTACGCTAATTATCATCTAAATTAAAACACCAAACAGTTTAAACACTCAACAATGACTTTTAACGAGGCTTTGACCTAAATTTTGACCTGTAAATGCGCTCGACGGTTGGTACCAGCGACACGCTCTGGATTATTCATCATTTGTGTTTTTTTGCGGGCTAATGCTAACGGCTATAGGGAAAATACATGAGAGTCCTTCAAATCACACCGGACTAGCCGCGTTGCTAAGTGGTTGTTAGCATGAGCATCGAACGCCGCATCGACTTATTCATGTCTATGGTTTAAACTGTGTCAGATGCTATAAATTGTCTCTATTTTCAATGGTACGTCGCCTTTTGATGACATCACAGAGGGATTCATTTCAAACGTTCTTCACAAACTGTAAAAATGATAAATATTTAGCAGAGATGCCCTCCCACCAAACCAGGTCAGAATTACAAAATCATGAAAACCTTCATATGGGCTTTTTTTTAATCTCTTGTTTAGCGTTAGCGCCGTTAGCTAGCAGTGCGCTGTTGTGCTCATTCAGAGGGTCTACCATCATTTTGGACAAATATCACTAAAACAACAAAATATAACAGTAATAACGGACACTTCACCACCAGTGAACACTTTCTAAAACCTCAGGGACAAAACATGAAAAATGTGGGGAGTTTAAGTTCTGGGATTGAAAAGTGAAACTTGGGTTCTCGACTCATTTCTTTTCATTTATGTTTAGTTTCAGTTTTTGACGAAAAGATCACAACTTTAAGTCGAAAATGTCTGCTTTAGTTTTAGTCGACGGAAATGTGTGAAATTTTAGTCGTGATTTTAAAATACGACATTTATGATAAATATGACGAAATATTATAGAGGATATAATGAACACTGGTTGTGGGTTCGAGTCCTACAGCAGTGGGTTTGTGGTCTGTTCTGTGGGGGTTGTGGGTTCTATTCCTCGAGGAACCACTGCGAGTTCAGTGGTTTGGAGGTTGTGTGTTCAATTCCCCAAGGAGTCAGTGCGTGGTCAGTCGTTTGGCCAGTCGTTTGGAGGTTGTGGGTTCAATTCCCAGAGGAGCCAGTAAGTGTTCAGTTGTTTGATCAGTCGTTTGGAGGTTGTGGGTTCGATTCCCCAAGGAGCCAGTGCGTGGTCAGTCATTTGGAGGTTGTGGGTTAGATTCCCAGAAGAGCCAGTACGTGGTCAGTCATTTGGAGGTTGTGGGTTCAATTCCCCAAGGAGTCAGTGCGTGGTCAGTCGTTTGGCCAGTCGTTTGGAGGTTGTGGGTTCAATTCTCAGAGGAGCCAGTAAGTGTTCAGTTGTATGATCAGTGGTTTGGAGGTTGTGGGTTCGATTCCCCAAGGAGCCAGTGCTTGGTCAGTCATTTGGAGGTTGTGGGTTCGATTCCCCAAGGAGCCAGTGCTTGGTCAGTCATTTGGAGGTTGTGGGTTCGATTCCCAGAAGAACCAGTGCTTGGTCAGTCATTTGGAGGTTGTGGGTTCGATTCCCCAAGGAGCCAGTGCTTGGTCAGTCATTTGGAGGTTGTGGGTTTGATCCCCAGAAGAGCCAGTACGTGGTCAGTCATTTGGAGGTTGTGGGTTCGATTCCCCAAGGAGCCAGTGCGTGGTCAGTCATTTGGAGGTTGTGGGTTCGATTCCCAGAGGAGCCAGTAAGTGATTAGTCATTTGGAGGCTTTGGGTTCAATTCCCCAAGGAGCCAGTAAGTGTTCAGTCATTTGGAGGTTGTTGGTTCAATTCCCAGAGGAGCCAGTGCTTGGTCAGTCATTTGGAGGTTGTGGGTCCGATTCCCCGAGGAGCCAGTACGTGGTCATCTTGCCTTTTCCCTTGATGTCGATGTCTCCTCTGAGCTCCAGCTGGAAACAGTTAAAATCCGCCAGAACGTCACGAGTCGCCGACGAAACGTGGATCTTCAGAGCTGCAGAAAAGAGAAGACATGAAACAGTTAAGTCCTGGTTTAGTTCTTGTTTAGTCTTGCCTTTTACCTTTAGTCAACTTAAGTCCAGGTCATGGTGTTGTAGCTATGATATTCTCCTTCATTTGTCCTGTGATTAGTCCTGTGTTAAGATCTGGTTTTAATCCCGTTTTAGTTCTAGTTAAAGCCTGGTTTAGTCCCTGGTTCGATATCTGGTTTAGTTCTGGCTAAATCCTTGGTCCTTAGTCAGGTTTAGACCCGGATCAGTCCTTTAGTCCTGACCTTCTCCCGTGGACTCCATTCTGGACGATGTGTTGACGGTGTCTCCAAACAGACAGTATCGAGGCATCTTCAGCCCGACCACTCCAGCACAGACCGGACCTGAACCAGAACAGAACCAGAACCAGAACCAGGTCAGAGCCGACACTCCTCAGACAAACGTGTCCAAAGCAGATACTTCCTTCAGCCCCTTGTTTTGATTCTGATTGTTTTCGAATGTTGTGAATAAATAAAGTGGATTTGGATTTTACATTTTGTGTTCTGCTTCTTAAGCTGGTTATCAAATCAACTGGAGAAGAAATGGGCACAAAGACACAAACAGACGGCTGTTGTTATGGTGTTGCTATGGTGTTGCTATGGTGTTGCTATGGAGATCATCAACTGCACAGAAGCAGAACAGATTTGTTAACTGTTATAGGTGAATCAAATTGATGGAAATGGTCCTTTTCAATCTTAATTTCACAAAAATTAAATATATTTATAATTAGTCACGCCCACTTTGAAAATCTGACCAATCACAGCGCAGTGTTCTGACAGCGCTGTAGAACATCTGCTCAGCCGAAGTGTCAAGAACAAACGGCAAGATCTGGAGCTGTTCTGCAGCTCGAGGTGCAAGAACAAGCCCCGCCCTCATGAACTCAAGCAGCTGTTGCTATGGTGTTGCTACGGCGATCATCAACAGTACAACTGTATTGATAACTGTTATATGTTAATCGAAATGACTGAAGTTTTATTTTTTAATATTAAATTCACAAAACAATAAGTCACGCCCACTTTGAAAATCCAGCCAATCACAGCACAGCCGATGAGTCAAGAACAAGCAGCTCGAGGTGCATGAGCAAACTCTCCTTCATGACGAGTTGATTATAAAAATAATGTTAGTCCTTATGTGATTGTGATCCTGTTTCTCTGGAGAATAGAAACTCTAAAACACGTGAAAAACAAAGACAGTGGCATTGAATTAAAATGTCACAGTATTTCTGATTTTCATAAAAAAATACACTTTATTCTTAAATATTCTAAATCCTTCAGTCCCTTTCCAGTCGTTACGTGGTCACGGCGGCTGTGAGTTTTACCGCTGTGGATCCCGATGCGGAGCTTCAGCTGCAGCTCGGGTCGATGTCGGATCCTGAACGAGTGAACGGCGTCGAGCAGCGCCAGAGCCATCCGGGCCACCTCTCTGCCGTGGAGCTTCCCGTTCCGCACCGGCAAACCCGACACCACCATGTACGCATCGCCGATCGTCTCCACCTGAGGGCGCCAAAACAACGTCAAAACACGACACCACCATGTACGCATCACCAATCGTCTCCACCTGAGGGCGCCAAAACACGTCAAAACACAAACCCGACACCACCATGTACGCATCGCCGATCGTCTCCACCTGAGGGCGCCAAAACAACGTCAAAACAAACACGACACCACCATGTACGCATCGCCGATCGTCTCCACCTGAGGGCGCCAAAACAACGTCAAAACACGACACCACCATGTACGCATCACCGATCGTCTCCACCTGAGGGCGCCAAAACACGTCAAAACACAAACCCGACACCACCATGTACGCATCGCCGATCGTCTCCACCTGAGGGCGCCAAAACAACGTCAAAACAAACACGACACCACCATGTACGCATCGCCGATCGTCTCCACCTGAGGGCGCCAAAACAACGTCAAAACACGACACCACCATGTACGCATCGCCGATCGTCTCCACCTGAGGGCGCCAAAACAACGTCAAAACACGACACCACCATGTACGCATCGCCGATCGTCTCCACCTGAGGGCGCCAAAACAACGTCAAAACACAAACACGACACCACCATGTACGCATCGCCGATCATCTCCACCTGAGGGCGCCAAAACAACGTCAAAACCCGACACCACCATGTAAGCATCGCCGATCGTCTCCACCTGAGGGCGCCAAAACACGTCAAAACCCGACACCACCATGTACGCATCGCCGATCGTCTCCACCTGAGGGCGCCAAAACAACGTCAAAACACAAACCCGACACCACCATGTACGCATCGCCGATCGTCTCCACCTGAGGGCGCCAAAACAACGTCAAAACCCGACACCACCATGTACGCATCACCGATCGTCTCCACCTGAGGGCGCCAAAACACGTCAAAACCCGACACCACCATGTACGCATCGCCGATCGTCTCCACCTGAGGGCGCCAAAACACGTCAAAACACGACACCACCATGTACGCATCGCCGATCGTCTCCACCTGAGGGCGCCAAAACACGTCAAAACACGACACCACCATGTACGCATCACTGATCGTCTCCACCTGAGGGCGCCAAAACACAGTAAAAACACGACACCACCATGTACGCATCGCCGATCGTCTCCACCTGAGGGCGCCAAAACAACGTCAAAACACAAACACGACACCACCATGTACGCATCGCCGATCATCTCCACCTGAGGGCGCCAAAACACGTCAAAACCCGACACCACCATGTACGCATCGCCGATCGTCTTCTCCTGAGGGCGCCAAAACAACGTCAAAACACGACACCACCATGTACGCATCGCCGATCGTCTCCACCTGAGGGCGCCAAAACAACGTCAAAACACGACACCACCATGTACGCATCGCCGATCGTCTCCACCTGAGGGCGCCAAAACAACGTCAAAACACGACACCACCATGTACGCGTCACCGATCGTCTCCACCTGAGGGCGCCAAAACACGTCAAAACACGACACCACCATGTACGCATCGCCGATCGTCTCCACCTGAGGGCGCCAAAACAACGTCAAAACACAAACCCGACACCACCATGTACGCATCACCGATCGTCTCCACCTGAGGGCGCCAAAACAACGTCAAAACACAAACCCGACACCACCATGTACGCTGCCACCGATCGTCTCCACCTGAGGGCGCCAAACAACGTCAAAACCCGACACCACCATGTACGCATCACCGATCGTCTCCACCTGAGGGCGCCAAAACAACGTCAAAACCCGACACCACCATGTACGCATCACCGATCGTCTCCACCTGAGGGCGCCAAAACAACGTCAAAACACAAACCCGACACCACCATGTACGCATCGCCGATCGTCTCCACCTGAGGGCGCCAAAACACGTCAAAACACGACACCACCATGTACGCATCACCGATCGTCTCCACCTGAGGGCGCCAAAACACATCAAAACACAAACCCGACACCACCATGTACGCATCACCGATCGTCTCCACCTGAGGGCGCCAAAACAACGTCAAAACCCGACACCACCATGTACGCATCACCGATCGTCTCCACCTGAGGGCGCCAAAACAACGTCAAAACAAACCCGACACCACCATGTACGCATCGCCGATCGTCTCCACCTGAGGGCGCCAAAACAACGTCAAAACAAACACGACACCACCATGTACGCATCACCGATCGTCTCCACCTGAGGGCGCCAAAACAACGTCAAAACACGACACCACCATGTACGCGTCACCGATCGTCTCCACCTGAGGGCGCCAAAACACGTCAACCTGACACAGAACCAGGACCAGAGACAGAACCAGGACCAGAGACAGAACCAGGACCAGGGAAGGGAAAACGTGGCTAAACTGAACATTGGACATTTGGAATAATGCTGGGTATCAACGAATTATAAAAATGTAAAAAGTAAGAAAAGTAGAATCGTGTTTGTCATATATTCATTCAATCGTTCAAACACAGAGGACACAAATCAGACAATTCAAAACAGATTTAAGGCCAGATTCCACAGGAAAACCCCTTTTGTTCTGTTTTTGTTTTTTAGTGCGTTTTCTCTCTCAACATAATGACTTTCATGTGGAAAAGACAAACGTGTCCAATCTGCTCCTAAAGATGTTTGATTCTTCCATTGAATCCACTTCATCCATAGATTTCTCTGTCGTTTTGTCCAAATGCATTTTTGTCCCACAGAGACATAAAGAGGAGCCTTAAAGGGCCCATGACAGGTTGAAATACACATTTAACTAAAATGCAGTAAAGATACATATAATCACATTTCTACTAAAATCTTTACAAATTTAACCCCAGTTTAGCTGTTTTTTAGGTTTTAAATTTTACTTCCTGGTTGTAAAGTATGACATCACACTAGGAAATTACCATAGCAACCACACTGTACACTGGCCAAAATTCATCTAATGTCACAGATTTTGTTCGTTTGACAAAGAGAAACACACACGAACATCTTTATTTTGTTGAATCAATGTTTAAAGGGTCAAAAAAGTCGTTTCTTTTGTGTAAATAATGCGTAACCTTTGTCTCCCCAGTGTGATGTCATCAGTTTGTTTACTTCCTGTAATTGTCGACAGATTTTTCAACTTTTCTCCACAAATAGTGACTTGATCGGTGTAAAACTACAATTTATATTTACAAGTGGTATTAATGCACTGAATAAAGTCAAAATTAGAAAATCATAAAAACCCGTCATACGCCCTTTAAACTCAGCTCAAACTGTACAATCTGGACCGATTCTGACACGACACAAGGGTTTGTTCACATCTGATTCTAACACGCATTTATTCCACTTTTAAGTCTAAAGAATTAGGTTAAATCTGAGTTTTTATGACAATTTTCAGTCAGATCTCGAAAACTAAATAAGAATTTCAAAACGCCCTCTGTACATTTTTTGTAAGTAATATTTTACAAAATGGACCAAGAAATTTAAACTGGTTCTGTCCATTTTTCAGATTTATATGTAACAAATATGTGACATTTTAGTCGTTTTTACATAAAATGCCTTATTTCTACATGACAGGACATACATACACTCTAACCCTTTTTTCAGGAGAAGTTTCTAATGAATATCTTTAATTTACGATCGTTTCCTGTTCACCTGCAGCGTCTCGACTTATATTAACATATTAACATAAAACACGACATAAAACACGACAAAAGGGTTCGTTATAAAAAGGGGGAACTGTTCAAAAGTCTAATTGAAGTTGACAGAAAAGACATCATGGTCCACTTTTATACTTTACATCAAATACATGAAACAAATCTGGGCATGTGTTCACTTTTTGTCACTGCAGTGTCTGTTAGTGTCCTCGACACGCCACACGACAAGGTAAAAACATCAGAGGAGACACGCGCTCCTGTACCAGTAAAGACACGCTGTTTCTCACCTTGTAAACGTCAAAGTTGTCGATGATGGCGTCGAAACAGGTGTAAAGGTCGTTCAGCAAAGTCACGACCTGCAGCAGAGACAGAACTCAGACAAACATGGAACAAACTCTGGAACTTCAGAGAGCGAAGAGAGCCTCGTCTGAAAACTGTTTGAGTGGGATTGTGATTCATCTTGAGGAACTTGTTTAAGGAACGTGTTTTTTCCTCCAGCGACAACAAAGTCTGACTCCAGCGGTTCACAGTGATATCTGTAAAAGTGTGTGTTCTAAAGACGGACCTGGAGGAGCAGCTCATGGATCCTCATCATAAATGTAAAATAAAAGAGGAAAAGCTGCTTTTACCATGTAAAAACAACAACAAAAAATCAACATAGACAAAGTAATATTTTGTGCTGAAATCTCATTGGGTGCTCTCTCTCTCTCTCTCTCTCTCTCTCTGTGTGGGTGCTCTCTGTGTGTAGGTGCTCTCTCTCTCTCTGTGGGTGCTGTGTAGGTGCTCTCTCTCTGTGTGGGTGCTCACCTCCATTGGGGTGCTCTGTGGGTGCTCTGTCTCTGTGTGGGTGCTGTGTGGGTGCTCACCTCCATCGGGGTGCTCTGTCTCTGTGTGGGTGCTGTGTGGGTGCTCAGTGGGTGCTCACCTCCATCGGGGTGCTCTGTCTCTGTGTGGGTGCTGTGTGGGTGCTCAGTGGGTGCTCACCTCCATCGGGGTGCTCTGTGGGTGCTCTGTCTCTGTGTAGGTGCTGTGTGGGTGCTCAGTGGGTGCTCACCTCCATCGGGGTGCTCTCTGCAGAGATGGCGGTGAAACCCACGATGTCGCTGAAGTAAATTGTCACAGAATCAAAAGCTTCGGCTTGAACTGTCTCTCCACGTTTGAGCTGCTCTGCCACCGAGCTACGACACAGAGGAGCCGTTATAAAACTGTTATAATACTGTTATGAAACTGTTACAACACTGTTATAATACTGTTATTACACTGTAATTACACTAATAACAGTAATAACGCTGTAATAATGCAGTTAGGGAACTGTTATAATTTTTTACACAGTTATAACACTGTTATAATACTGTAGAAAGGGTTTCAGGGGTTGTCATCCGGACGCTGTTTGAAGATCAAGACGTTTCGACTTTTATCCAAAAGTCATTGTCAATCTGAGAGCTGGTCTGAGAACTCTGACTTATGCTATTCTAAGTAGTGAGAGTCCTGCCCACAGGGAGGAGTCACTGAACGCCTGTCTTCGTTTGGAAAATTGTTTGTCTAGTGTCACCTGAAACTCGATAATTGGCCTGTCTTTGTTAGTTTAATAGTTGGCCCTGCCCAGTTTCACCTAAGACAATAATAGATCTTAGCCACAGGTGAAACTGGGCAGTGCCAACTATTTATTTCACAGTGTAATAACGTTGAATAGCGTAATAACAGTGTAATAACAGTGTAATAACGTGAAATAGTGTTATAACAGTGTAGTACTCACTGGGGTAGTATCTGGTACAGCAGCGCCTCGGCCTTGCGCTTCTCCTCGTGGTACGCCTGGGTCCGATCCTCCACCAGCTCCTCCAGGTTGTTGGCGTAAAGCTCCATCCGAGACAGAAGGTTGTCCAGGATGTTGGTCCTGGACTCTCTGGAACACACCAGGGGTTAAAGTCAATGGGACAGACTCGAAGCACCAGTGACTCTGTTTGAGTCCTGTTTGTCCCAGTTTGACAGATTAAAGTTTATGATGTCACTTCCTGTTGACACTGTTAGAGGCAATTCCACAACTGTTACCGTAGCAACCAGACTGTAAACAACGGCCAACATCCATTTAAATTACACAATATTTAGACCTGACAATAAATATTCCGCGATAAGACTTTATTTTGTTGAATATTGGTTTAAACGTGTGGCTGTGAAGTGTCTCTGTGTTTTCAATGGTACGTCGCCTTTTGATGACATCACAGAAGGACTCAGCTCCACTTCCTGTTGTTTTTCAAAATGTCTTCACAAACTGCAACTTCACAAATGTAAAATTATGATAATTTTTAACCACAGATGCCCTCCCGCCAAACTGAGTCAGAATTGGACAAACATCAGAACCTGAAATGTAGACTTTAAAGACTCCTGGTCCTGGTCCAGAGTCCCGGTCCCAGTCCCGGTCCCGTCCCAGGTCCTGGTCCCAGCTCCAGCCCCAGCCCCGGTCCCAGCCCCAGTCCCAGTCCCAGTCCAGGTCCTAGTCCCAGCCCCGGTTCTAGTCCCAGCCCCAGTCCCGGTCCCAGCCCAGGTCCTAGTCCCAGCCCAGGTCCTAGTCCCAGCCCAGGTCCTAGTCCCATCCCAGGTCCTAGTCCCATCCCCGGTCCCAGCCCCATCCCCAGTCCCAGTCCCGGTCCCGGTCCCGGTCCCAGCCCAGGTCCTAGTCCCAGTCCCAGCCCCAGCCCCAGTCCAGGTCCTAGTCCCAGTCCAGGTCCTAGTCCCAGCCCCGGTCCCAGCCCCAGCCCCGGCCCCAGCCCCAGCCCCAGTCCTAGTCCCAGCCCCAGCCCCAGTCACGGTCCCAGCCCCGGTCCCAGCCCCGGTCCCAGCCCCAGCCCCAGCCCCAGTCCCGGTCTTAGTCCCAGCCCAGGTCCCGGTCCCAGTCCCAGCCCCGGTCCCAGTCCCAGCCCCAGTCACAGTCCCAGCCCCGGTCCCAGCCCCAGCCCCAGCCCCAGCCCCGGTCTTAGTCCCAGCCCAGGTCCCGGTCCCAGTCCCAGCCCCGGTCCCAGTCCCAGCCCCGGTCCTGGTCCCGGTCCTGGTCCCAGCCCCAGCCCCAGCCCCAGTCCCAGTCCCAGCCCTGGCCCCAGCCCCAGTCACGGTCCCAGCCCCAGTCCCAGCCCAGGTCCCGGTCCCAGTCCCAGCCCCGGTCCTGGTCCCAGCCCCAGCCCCGGTCCTGGTCCCGGTCCTGGTCCCAGACCCAGCCCTTGTCCCGGTCCCAGCCCCGGTCCCAGCCCCAGCCCCGGTCATGGTCCCGGTCCTGGTCCCAGCCCCAGCCCCAGTCCCAGCCCCAGTCCCGGTCCTGGTCCCGGTCCCGGTCCCAGTCCCAGCCCCGGTCCCAGCCCCGGTCCTGGTCCCAGCCCCAGCCCCGGTCCCAGCCCCGGTCCTGGTCCCAGCCCCGGTCCTGGTCCCGGTCCTGGTCCCAGCCCCAGTCCCAGCCCCAGTCCCAGCCCCAGCCCCGGTCCTGGTCCCGGTCCTGGTCCCAGCCCCAGCTCCAGTCCCAGCCCCAGTCCCGGTCCTGGTCCCGGTCCTGGTCCCAGTCCTGGTCCCAGCCCCAGTCCCGGTCCCGGTCCTGGTCCCGGTCCTGGTCCCAGTCCTGGTCCCAGTCCTGGTCCCAGCCCCAGTCCCGGTCCCAGCCCCAGTCCCGGTCCTGGTCCCGGTCCTGGTCCCAGCCCCAGCCCCAGTCCCAGCCCCAGTCCCGGTCCTGGTCCCGGTCCTGGTCCCAGTCCTGGTCCCAGTCCTGGTCCCAGTCCTGGTCCCAGCCCCAGTCCCGGTCCCAGCCCCAGCCCCAGCCCCGGTCCTGGGCCCGGTCCTGGTCCTGGTCCCAGCCCCAGCCCCCGCCCCGGTCCTGGTCCCAGCCCCGGTCCCAGCCCCAGCCCCGGTCCTAGCCCCAGCCCCGGTCCTGGTCCCAGCCCCAGTCCCGGTCCCAGTCCCGGTCCACTCACTTGTTCTGTTTCCGCAGCAGGACTTTGATGTGGCTGAAGTCCGGCCTCTCGGTCGGTTCTTCGGCCCAGCAGCGGGACATGAGCTGACCCAGCTCTGGACTGTGGACCTGGGGGTCCAGAGCGGGTCTGAGACAGGGCCACTCCCCCAGAATCACCCGGTCCACGATCTCTGCACAGACACAGGACCATCAGAACCACTGGAACCAGAAAGAGTCTAAACCACAAAGTATGTGAAGTATCTGAACCAAACTGCACTCAAGAGACACAACAGCAGAGGAGTTCAGGCAAAAACAACAACTTACACAGAAAAGTACAAGGAGACAGTGTATTTATACATTAAGACTCCAAAACCTTCAGCGAACCCACTTGCCATATAAATAATTTTATAATAATTTATATAAATAAATGATAAGTCGATCAATAAAAGTCTTGGTCGACCATCGTCTGACTAAACTACAGCCCTGATCATGTGACCCAGCTTTGTCTTGTGTTTTATTCTGTTTTTTATGTTTTTTTGTCGTTGTATTCAATTTCAATTTTCAATTTCAATTTCAATTTTCAATTTTCATTGACAGTGTCCTTGAGTGCTTTGAAAGGCTCTTACAAATAAAACATATTATTATTTTTAGGCCCGAGCACCACAAGCTGGCGAGGGGCCTATTCGTTTCTTAAGGCCGTGCGACTGTGAGGTGCACACGAAATCGAGCACGAAGCACTCGCTTCCAAACACTCACCAACGCACTCCTCACTCATGCACGCCCCGTGCAAACTAATTAGCAGAGAGTAAATGAACATTATCGTTGTAAACGGGAGAAGCCCGTGTGAAAGTGCACACCAAGGTTTTAGGTTGAGAAGGTTGAGGTTTTAGCATCTCGACAACACAATTAGAAAATAGATTTTATTATAATGAATCCTTTTCTTCCACAGGTTTGTCATGTTCAGACGGAGCTTCAGACTAAATGAAATAAAACCGTCTCACAAAAGGACCATCGGAGCCGGCACTGGAGGATATTACTCTTTTAATTTCAATAATCCTGGTCTTTGTGAAGCTCGTCTGTCGCACAAAAGCAGCAGCTTTGAACCGAACAAATGGATTAATCTGAAAAACGTTCATTTCCTGAGACGGATCTCAGGGTTTGATAATTAATGTGTGTGTGTGTGTGTGTGTGTGTGTGTGTGTGTGTGTGTGTGTGTGTGTGTGTGTGTACTGTGTGTGTGTGTGTACAGTGTGTGTGTGTGTCTCTCACCTTTAGGACTCAGGGGGTCTCCTGGGAGGTAGAAGGCTCCTCGTCTCAGCGCCACCTCCTGGACGACGATCCCGAAGCTGTAGACGTCGCCTTTCTGCGTCCCCTGAGGGGGAGGAGCCTCGAGCCGGAGCAGCTCAGGCGCCATCCACAACCGCTCTGAGGAACAGGACCAGACCGGGATCAGAACGGGACCAGGACGGGATCAGAACGGGATCAGACCGGGATCAGAACGGGACCAGGACGGGACCAGACCGGGATCAGAACGGGACCAGGACGGGATCAGAACGGGATCAGAACAAGATCAGAACAAGATCAGAACAGGATCAGAACAGGTCTGAACCAGGTCTGAACCAGGTCTGAACCAGGATCAGAACAGGACTGAGGCTTTCACACGTGCACATTCACCACATCATAACTGAGACCAAACCAGGACCCAAAACTAGATCAGGACCAAACTAAGTCCACATCAGGAAAAAAAGTGCAGGACTAAGCCCGGTCTAGAGTCTGGACCAGAACTCACGCGCGTAGGACTAAACCGGGTCTAGACTCATGTGCATAGGACTACCCCGGTCTGGACTCATGTGTGTAGGATTAAACCGGGTCTGGACTCACGTGTGTAGGACTACCCCGGTCTGGACTCACGTGCGTAGGACTACTCGGGTCTGGACTCACGTGCGTAGGACTCCCCCGGTCTGGACTCACGTGCGTAGGACTCCCCCGGTCTGGACTCACGTGCGTAGGACTACCCCGGTCTGGACTCACGTGTGTAGGACTACCCCGGTCTGGACTCACGTGTGTAGGACTACCCCGGTCTGGATTCACGTGCGTAGGACTACTCGGGTCTGGACTCACGTCGTAGAGACTCCCGGTCTGGACTCACGTGCGTAGGACTCCCCCGGTCTGGACTCACGTGCGTAGGACTACCCTGACAGGACTCACGTGTGTAGGACTACCCCGGTCTGGACTCACGTGCGTAGGACTACCCCGGTCTGGACTCACGTGTGTAGGATTAAACCAGGTCTGGACTCACGTGCGTAGGACTACCCCGGTCTGGACTCACGTGCGTAGGACTACCCCGGTCTGGACTCACGTGCGTAGGACTACCCCGGTCTGGACTCACGTGCGTAGGACTACCCCGGTCTGGACTCACGTGCGTAGGACTACCCCGGTCTGGACTCACGTGCGTAGGACTACCCCGGTCTGGACTCACGTGTGTTGGATTAAACCAGGTCTGGACTCACGTGTGTAGGACTACCCCGGTCTGGACTCACGTGCGTAGGACTACCCCGGTCTGGACTCACGTACGTAGGACTACCCCGGTCTGGACTCACGTGTGTTGGATTAAACCAGGACTGGACTCACGTGCGTAGGACTACCCCGGTCTGGACTCACGTGCGTAGGACTACCCTGACAGGACTCACGTGTGTAGGACTACCCCGGTCAGGACTCACGTGCATAGGACTACCCTGACAGGACTCACGTGCGTAGGACTACCCCGGTCTGGACTCACGTGCGTAGGACTACCCTGACAGGACTCACGTGCGTAGGACTACCCCGGTCTGGACTCACGTGCGTAGGACTACCCCGGTCTGGACTCACGTGCGTAGGACTACCCCGGTCTGGACTCACGTGCGTAGGACTACCCCGGTCTGGACTCACGTGCGTAGGACTACCCTGACAGGACTCACGTGTGTAGGACTACCCCGGTCTGGACTCACGTGCTTAGGACTACCCTGACAGGACTCACGTGCGTAGGATTAAACCAGGTCTGGACTCACGTGCGTAGGACTACCCCGGTCTGGACTCACGTGCGTAGGACTAAACAGGGTCTGGACTCACGTGCGTAGGACTACCCTGACAGGACTCACGTGCGTAGGACTACCCTGACAGGACTCACGTGCGTAGGACTACCCCGGTCTGGACTCACGTGCGTAGGACTACCCCGGTCTGGACTCACGTGCGTAGGACTACCCTGACAGGACTCACGTGCGTAGGACTACCCTGACAGGACTCACGTGCGTAGGACTACCCCGGTCTGGACTCACGTGCGTAGGACTACCCCGGTCTGGACTCACGTGCGTAGGACTACCCTGACAGGACTCACGTGCGTAGGACTACCCCGGTCTGGACTCACGTGCGTAGGACTACCCCGGTCTGGACTCACGTGCGTAGGACTACCCTGACAGGACTCACGTGCGTAGGACTACCCCGGTCTGGACTCATGTGTGTAGGATTAAACCAGGTCTGGACTCACGTGTGTAGGACTACCCCGGTCTGGACTCACGTGTGTAGGACTACCCCGGTCTGGACTCACGTGCGTAGGACTACCCCGGTCTGGACTCACGTGCGTAGGACTACCCCGGTCTGGACTCACGTGCGTAGGACTACCCTGACAGGACTCACGTGTGTAGGACTACCCCGGTCTGGACTCACGTGCATAGGACTACCCTGACAGGACTCACGTGCGTAGGATTAAACCAGGTCTGGACTCACGTGCGTAGGACTACCCCGGTCTGGACTCACGTGCGTAGGACTACCCTGACAGGACTCACGTGCGTAGGACTACCCTGACAGGACTCACGTGCGTAGAGACTACCTGACAGGACTCACGCATGTAGGACTACCCCGGTCTGGACTCACGTGCGTAGGGACTACCCGGTCTGGACTCACGTCGTAGGACTACCCTGACAGGACTCACGTGCGTAGGACTACCCTGACAGGACTCACGTGCGTAGGACTACCCCGGTCTGGACTCACGTGCGTAGGACTACCCCGGTCTGGACTCACGTGCGTAGGACTACCCTGACAGGACTCACGTGCGTAGGACTACCCCGGTCTGGACTCACGTGCGTAGGACTACCCCGGTCTGGACTCACGTGCGTAGGACTACCCTGACAGGACTCACGTGCGTAGGACTACCCCGGTCTGGACTCATGTGTGTAGGATTAAACCAGGTCTGGACTCACGTGTGTAGGACTACCCCGGTCTGGACTCACGTGTGTAGGACTACCCCGGTCTGGACTCACGTGCGTAGGACTACCCCGGTCTGGACTCACGCGGCGTAGAGACTACGGTCTGGACTCACCGCCTCCGCCCGCCTGAAGCTCGACAGGCCGTAGTCCGTGATCCTCAGGACGAAGCGATTGTCCACGACGCAGTTGGACGACTTGAGCTTCCCGTGAGACACGATCACACTGTTGTGGAGGAACAGCATGCCCTGCAGAGAGAGACCGGACCTGAACCAGGACTGGACCGCGACTGGACCGGGACTGGACCAGGACTGGACCAGGACTGGACCAGGACTGAACGAGGACTGGACCAGGACTGGACCTGGACTGGACCGGACCTGAACCAGGACTGGACCGGGACTGGACCAGGACTGGACCGCCGATTGGACCGACTGACCAGGACTGACCAGGACTGGACCAGACTGAACGAGTGACTGGACCAGACTGGACCGACTGGACCGACCTGAACCAGACTGAACCGACTGACCAGACTGACCGACTGACCAGGACTGACCAGACTGGACCGGACTGAACGAGGACTGGACCGACTGACCGACTGAACGAGGACTGGACCGACTGGACCGGCCCTGACCGACTGACCGGACTGGACCAGGACTGGACCAGGACTGGACCAGGACTGGACCGGGACTGAACGAGGACTGGACCGGGACTGGACCGGGACTGAACGAGGACTGGACCAGGACTGAACGAGGACTGGACCAGGACTGAACGAGGACTGGACCAGGACTGGACCAGGTCTGGACCAGGACTAAACGAGGACTGGACCGGGACTGGACCAGGTCTGGACCGGGACTGAACGAGGACTGGACCAGGACTAAACGAGGACTGGACCGGGACTGGACCAGGACTGGACTGGGACTGGACCAGGACTGAACGAGGACTGGACCAGGACCGGTCTCCCAGGTCGCCCTGAACACTTAAAGCTCAAACAGAGACAGGGAGCTGTGGCGTGACACGTGTTAAAGACTTTACAAATGAGATGAAAACTTCACCTGAGACACTTCTGTGTCATGATGCTAAAGATAATGCTAATGCTAACTGAGGCATAATAAATTTATTCCTGAAGTTGTCGTACGCGCCGCCGTCTTGTTTCGTTGTAGTTCACACGGAGCAGACGAGCTCAACAGAAAATAAGTTCTACTCGACTAAAAAGACGTTTTCAGGAAATCGTTGTGTTGTGACTTGTTGTGTCTCGTGTTCATTAAACATTTTACACAAATCAATCGACTTTATGTAACATTTTAGCGTCAGACTTTTCCCTCGTTCATCATTAGCTTTAACGGAGTTCTCGTCAAACAGAAGTGCGTTTACAACAAAAGTGTGATCTGTGGCACAAGGGGTGGGGGGGGGGGGGGCAGGGTACAAAAGCTGTCAGTCCCTGTCAGCTTCTATCACTCCCTGTCAGCCCCTGTCAGCCCCCATCAGCCCCTGTCAGTTCCTGTCAGTCAAACACCAGCAGTCTGTGGGGAAGATGCTGTGGCGTATTTGTCGCTGCAGTTCCACAGACTGACCACTAGTCCAACTCACAACAGGTTTAAGCTGCTGTACTGTGTTATAAGCATGGATGTATTAAAAGAACTGGATAAGCCCCGCCCCCTCTGTCTGTGGTCCCAGATTGATTAGTGGTCGTGTGAGGTACTGCAGCCTTTTTCTAAAATGTCACATTATAATCACAGACAGGACTGAATTATTATCGGTATTTAAATAAAATAGAAGGAAATGTTCTTTTCTACCGTTTATAAAATCACACAAATTACCGTTTTTATATGAAGTGACGTCACACAAACATGTGCGAGTCACGTGAACGAGCGTCGGACGATACAAACAGAAGCTCGTGGAAAAGGCTCGACTAGAGACACCTGTAAGTTGTATTTTATTTCATTTCAGACGCTTCACGTGTGTCTAACATGAAGAACACAATTACAATCACACAAGCTAACGCTAACACAAAGACCTGCAGCTGCTGGTCGTTCATGTCGCTCAAAGCATCATGGGGGATTGTGGTCACGTGGCGCCCTAAAGCAAAGATGGCCGCCTCCGTATCAGGAAGTAGAACAAAGATGGCCGCCTCCGTATCAGGAAGTAAAGCAAAGATGGCCGCCTCCGTATCAGGAAGTAAAGCAAAGATGGCCGCCTCCGTATCAGGAAGTAAAACAAAGATGGCCGCCTCCGTATCAGGAAGTAAAGCAAAGATGGCCGCCTCCGTATCAGGAAGTAAAGCAAAGATGGCCGCCTCCGTATCAGGAAGTAAAACAAAGATGGCCGCCTCCGTATCAGGAAGTAAAACAAAGATGGCCACCTCCGTATCAGGAAGTAAAGCAAAGATGGCCGCCTCCGTATCAGGAAGTAAATGCGGAAGTAAGACAACAGGGCGGCCATTTTGGATTCATCTTCCAGGTTTTATTATAGTTCTATGGTTATAAGCTGCAGTACTGTGTTATAAGCTGTAGTACTGTGTTATAAGCTGTAGTACTGTGTTATAAACTGTAGTACTGTGTTATAAGATGTAGTACTGTGTTATAAGATGTAGTACTGTGTTATAAGATGTAGTACTGTGTTGGTTAGATCCACAGAGCGTATATTCTGTACTTTTACCTTAACGATGTCGTTGATGAGTGAATACTTGAACATCCAGTCCAGAGTGATGCTGTCGTTCTCCAGGATGTCCTTCACAAAAACACACATCATCCTTCAGAGTTTTTCACACTTTATAGTTGTATAACTCTTTCCCAGCAGTCACAGTTTGCATTTTTTTCTTTTTTTTTTCACTCTGTTCTCTGAAAGACCAAAGGCGTGAGCTGTAGTACCTGCAGACTCCCCCGGGGGCAGTATTCTGTGATGATGCAGATGTTTGGAGGATCGATGCAGGCGCCGATGAACCTGGTCAGGTGCTCGTTCTGAACGTCTCTCATCTGCAACAAACATGGTATATCTGGACCTGGACCTGGACCTGGACCTGGACCTGGACCTGAGCCAAGACTAGGGCCTGAGCCGGGACCATGGCCTAAACCTGGACCTGGACCAGGGCCTGAGACGGAACCTGGACCTGGACCTGAGCCGGAGCTGGACCTGAGCCGGGACCTGGACCTGAGCCGGGACCCGGACCTGGACCAGGGCCTGAGCAGGACCTGAGCCGGGACCAGGGTCTGAGCCGGACCTGGACCTGGACCTGAACCTGAGCTGGGACCTGGACCTGAGCGGGACCTGGACCGGGACCTGAGCCGGGACCTGGACCAGGGCCTGAGTCGGACCTGGACCTGAACCTGAGCTGGGACCAGGACCTGAGCCGGGACCTGGACCTGAGCCAGGACCAGGGCCTGGACCTGGATCTGAGCCGGGACCAGGGCCTGAGCAGGACCTGGACCTGGACCTGGACCAGGGCCTGAGCAGGACCTGAGCCGGGACCTGGACCTGAGCCGGACCTGGACTTGGGCCTGGACCTGAGCTGGGACCTGGGCCTGAGCCAGGACCTGGACCTGAGCCAGGACCTGGACCTGAGCGGGACCTGGACCTGAGCCGGGACCAGGACCTGAGTGGGACCTGGACCTGAGCCAGGATCCCGGTCAGGGCTCAGCTGGATCCTTCTTCAGGTCCCAGATTGTTCTGAATCTGATGTTCAACAAATTGACAAAAAAAGAGCAGATTATTGTCTTCGTAAATGTTGCTGCTCCATTTGTGATAAAAATCCTACGGTTTAATAATTATATCTGACATTGTGCAGACGCTCTCAGGTCGTACAAATTATACTTCCTTGCCTTGTCAAGCCTTTGGTGAATCATTACTGTCAAAATCCAAAGAATTAAAAGTGCAGTTTTATCTTCATGTTTCTGGACTTAAATGGAGCAAAGGATCATGGTCTCTGTAGTTCACTCTGCTGCTGCAACAAAACACTGTATTCAAGCAAAGTAGATTATAATTCCGTTATTGTTTCAGACCTGGTGAGGATGAAACCCCAGA
The DNA here is from genome assembly GCA_019453435.1 of Rhinogobius similis. Lineage (NCBI taxonomy): Eukaryota > Metazoa > Chordata > Actinopteri > Gobiiformes > Gobiidae > Rhinogobius > Rhinogobius similis. The sequence continues at coordinate 40,341,050 of CM033626.1, forward strand.
CTTAAACTTTATTTAGAGAATGTCTGAGCTGCAGTACCACTCCTGTCCCCTCGGTGGAGCTGTGTGCGGGGTTTGAAACGTTCCGAATGTGATTTAACTGTCTGCTAAACCATGATTAAACACAATGAATGAAGGGCACTCACTCACTGGCCACTAGGGGGAGTCACTCACATGTTTGAGCTCAAAAAGAACCTTCCTGTTCAGCTCCACTCGCTTCCTGTTTGTGTATTTTATCGCCACGATGTTCCCCTGAAAAAGAGCAAAGACACGAGGACATTTAGAGACACGTCTGAATTATACTTTTTAATCCTGAGGTCGATGTCAACGATTCACAAAAAGAAGTTTAGTAACAACTAAAAGTGACAAAAAGACAACTAACAGTGTCAAAAACATGACTAAAGTGACAAAACACGACTAAACGCATAAAAAACCAACTAAAACCAACAGGAACACAACTAAAAGTGACAAAAAGACAACTGAAAGTGACAAAAACCTGACTAAAAATGACAAAAACCCAACTAATGCGACAAAAACGTGACTACAAGCGTAAAAAAAAAGACTAAAAGTAACAAAAACACATCTAAAAGCGATAAAAACGCAACTAAAAGCAATTAAAAAACAACTAAAACCAACAAACACATGACTAAAAGTGACAAAAACATGACTAAAAGTTTCAAAAATGTGAATAAAAGTGACATAAACGCTAATGAATTATACTTTTTAATCCTGTGGCCGATGTCATGATTCACAAAAAGACATTTAGTAATTCCAAGTTTACGGAGGTGAGACGTGGCTATAAGCGACAAAAACACAACAAGAAGCAACAAAAATACAACTAAAAGTGACAAAACACGACTAAAAGTGACAAAAATGACTAAAGTGACAAAAATATGACTAAAGTGACAAAAACATGACCAAAGTGACAAAACACAACTAAAAGCAACAAAAACGTGACTAAAAGCGTCAAAAAATCTGACTAACAGCAACAAAAACAACATTTCAAAGCACTAAAAACACTGACTAAAACTAAGCAAACTAAAAAAAACGACTAAAACCCAAAAAAAAAACACAAACTCGCGATTATAAGCAACAAAAATACAAATAAAAGCGACTAAATTATACTTTTTAACCCTGAGGTCGATGTCAGCGATTCACAAACAGACGTTTAGTCATTCCAAGTTTGTGTTTGTGAGTTTTGTGTGGCTAAAGCTACAGTAAACAGGAAACTACTTCCTGTTTGTTGCGTTTAGGTCACTTTTTGTCTCGTTTTGGTAGCTTTTCACTGCGATTTGGTTGGTTTATCATGTTTTAATGGCTTTTAGTGCGTTTTTGGTCCTTTTCTGTCATGTTTTTGCTGCTTTTCGTTGCGTTTTGGTCGCTTTTTGTCCTGTCTTTGTTGCTTTTTGTCATGTTTTTGTTGCTCTTTGTTTCTGCATTTTGGTCCTTTTTTGTAATGTTTTTGTCGCTTTTCATTCCGTTTTGGTCCTTTTTTGTAATGTTTTTGTCGCTTTTCATTCCGTTTTGGTCCTTTTTTGTCATGTTTTTGTTGCTTTTCGTTGAGTGTTGGTCCTTGATTGTCATGTATTTTTCCATTTTCACTGCGTTTTGGTCCTTGTTTGTCATGTTTTTGTCGCTTTTTGTTGCGTTTTCGTCGCTCTTTGTCCTGTCTTTGTTGCTTTTGTCATGTTTTTGTCGCTTTTCGCTGCGTTTTGGTCGCTTTTTGTCATGTTTTTGTCGCTGTTTGTTGCATTTATGGTAGTTTTTTGTTGTTTTTCACTGCGTTTTGGTTGGTTTATTATGTTTTTGTCGCTTTTTGTTGCGTTTTGGTCCTTTTTTGTCATGTTTTTGCTGCTTTTTGTTGCGTTTTGGTCCTTGATTGTCATGTATTTTTCCATTTTCACTGCGTTTTGGTCCTTGTTTGTCATGTTTTTGTCGCTTTTTGTTGCGTTTTCGTCGCTCTTTGTCCTGTCTTTGTTGCTTTTGTCATGTTTTTTGTAAACACCGCTGCGTTTTGAGTCGCTTTTGTCATGTTTTTGTCGCTGTTTGTTGCATTTATGGTAGTTTTTTGTTGTTTTTCACTGCGTTTTGGTTGGTTTATTATGTTTTTGTCGCTTTTTGTTGCGTTTTGGTCCTTTTTTGTCATGTTTTTGCTGCTTTTTGTTGCGTTTTGGTCGCTCTTTGTCATGTTTTTGTTGCTTTTGTCATGTTTTTGTTGCTTTTCGTTGCGTTTTGGACGCTCTTTGTCATGTTTTTGTCGTTTTTTGTTGCGTTTTGGTCGCTCTTTGTCCTGTTTTTGTTGCTTTTGTCATGTTTTTGTCGCTTTTTGTTGCGTTTTGATCGCTCTTTGTCCTGTTTTTGTTGCTTTTGTCATGTTTTTGTTGCTTTTCGTTGCGTTTTGGACGCTCTTTGTCATGTTTTTGTCGCTTTTCAATTGCGTTTTGGTTGCTCTTTGTCATGTTTTTGTTGCTTTTGTCATGTTTTTGTCGCTTTTCGTTGCGTTTTGGTCGCTTTTTGTCATGTTTTGTCGCTGTTTGTTGCATTTATGGTAGTTTTGTTGTTTTCCTGCGTTTGGTTGGTTTATTATGTTTTATGCGCTTTTCGTTGCGTTTTGGTCCTTTTGTCATGTTTTTGTAGCTTTTCATTGCATTTTGGTCGCTCTTTGTCATGTTTTTGTTGCTTTTGTCATGTTTTTGTTGCTGTTCGTTGCATATTCGTCACTCTTGGTCATGTTTTTGTTGTTTTTTGTTGCGTTTTGGTCGCTCTTTGTCATGTCTTTGTTGCTTTTCGTTGCGTTTTGGTCGCTCTTTGTCATGTTTTGGTCGTTTTTTGTTGCATTTTGGACGTCTTTGTCATGTTTTTGTTGCTTTTGTCATGTTTTTGTTGTTTTTTGTTGCGTTTTGGTCGCTCTTTGTCCTGTCTTTGTTGCTTTTGTCATGTTTTTGTCGCTGTTCGTTGCGTTTTGGTCGCTCTTTGTCATGTTTTTGTCGCTGTTCATTGCGTTTTGGTCGCTCTTTGTCATGTTTTTGTCGCTGTTCATTGCGTTTTGGTCGCTCTTTGTCATGTTTTTGTCGCTGTTCATTGCGTTTTGGTCGCTCTTTGTCATGTTTTTGTTGCTTTTGTCATGTTTTTGTCGCCTTTTGTTGCGTTTTGGTCGCTCTTTGTCATGTTTTTTTCTGTTGTTGGTGACACATGATTCTTTTCTGCCGTCTGCGCCTCGTTTGGGCCGGACTCTGCCTTCTCTCTCGTCCGATCGTCTGCTGTGGAGCTCCTCTTTACCTTGTAGTATCCCGTTTTTGCAAACACCTGCAGGTTTCCGTCTCCCGTCATCAGAGAGCCGTAGTTTGAACCTTTCTGCAACAAACGCAAGAGAAAAAGCACGTGCATTAGTTTTATGTTTCTTCAGAGGAAACAAGGCATGTCATTATGGCCTTTTCCTTTTAAGGAGTAAAAGAATGTTTGTCTGTGGAATTCTAATAGAGCATCTGTTAATGTTTAAGCCAAGACGTCACCATTGAGGCTGAAGACGTTTAGCTTTTCAGTCGATTAATCGGTCGATGCTGTTTTTATCAGTTGACTAATTAGGTTTTATCTGGACCACATCAAAAAGGAGAAGGTCTGGAGAGTAAATAATAAAAAAAGAATGGGTTACAAATAAATATCTTATCCAGTGGTAGAAAGAGCACTGAAAATGTCAACTCAAGTACAATTATACAGCTAAAAAATAGACTCGGTTAACAGTGCAAGTAATACAACTTAATCTAAAAGGTGTTGTGCCTGATTTTTTCTGTTTTAAAGGTGAAAAACAGAGCTGGTTTTAGTTAAAGTCTTCCATCAGTCAATCAAAGTGCTGTGTCTCCTTTTCACCCGAATAGATGCTCTCACTGGGTCTCACTGGGTCTCACTGGGTCTCACTGGGTCTCACTGGGTCTCACTGGGTCTCACTGGGTCTCACTGGGTCTCACTGGGTCTCACTGGGTCTCTCTGTGTCTCTCTGTGTCTCTCTGTGTCTCTCTGTGTCTCACTGTGTTTCACTGTGTTTCACTGGGTCTCACTGTGTTTCACTGGGTCTCACTGTGTCTCACTGGGTCTCACTGTGTCTCACTGTGTCTCACTGGGTCTCACTGGGTCTCACTGTGTTTCACTGGGTCTCACTGGGTCTCACTGGGTCTCACTGGGTCTCACTGTGTTTCACTGGGTCTCACTGGGTCTCACTGGGTCTCACTGTGTTTCACTGGGTCTCACTGGGTCTCACTGTGTTTCACTGGGTCTCACTGGGTCTCACTGGGTCTCACTGGGTCTCACTGGGTCTCACTGGGTCTCTCTGTGTCTCTCTGTGTCTCTCTGTGTCTCACTGGGTCTCACTGGGTCTCACTGGGTCTCTCTGTGTCTCTCTGTGTCTCTCTGTGTCTCACTGTGTTTCACTGGGTCTCACTGTGTTTCACTGGGTCTCACTGTGTTTCACTGGGTCTCACTGTGTTTCACTGGGTCTCACTGTGTCTCACTGTCTCACTGGGTCTCACTGTGTTTCACTGGGTCTCACTGTGTTTCACTGGGTCTCACTGTGTTTCACTGGGTCTCACTGGGTCTCACTGGGTCCCGCAAGACTTAGAAAGTGCTTAAAATCAATGCTTGCTGTCACACCGACCTCGGAGCTCTGGGCCGCGGTCCGGCAGCCGCGCGGGTCGGCCGAAAGAATCTGCAAGAAGTCTGTTTTTGCCGGATGCTGCAGCAGTCGGGTGCAGCTTTCATGTCATTTGCCGAGTGTTCTAATGCGAAACCACATGAATCTACAAGGCTTTCGTCAAAAACGGACCGCAGTGAACCAGAGCTGGTGTGACAGGTGTCTGCAAGTGACCCGCGCGGGTCCCGGACCGCGACCGGACTGGACTCAGTGTACACTAGGCGTCACTGGGTCTCACTGGGTCTCACTGGGTCTCACTGTGTCTCACTGTGTCTCACTGTGTCTCACTGTGTCTCACTGGGTCTCACTGTGTCTCACTGGGTCTCACTGGGTCTCACTGTGTCTCACTGTGTCTCACTGGGTCTCACTGTGTCTCACTGGGTCTCACTGTGTTTCACTGGGTCTCACTGTGTCTCACTGTGTCTCACTGGGTCTCACTGGGTCTCACTGGGTCTCACTGGGTCTCACTGTGTCTCACTGGGTCTCACTGTGTCTCACTGGGTCTCACTGGGTCTCACTGTGTCTCACTGTGTCTCACTGGGTCTCACTGTGTCTCACTGGGTCTCACTGGGTCTCACTGGGTCTCACTGTGTCTCAATGGGTTTCAATGGGTCTCACTGGGTCTCACTGGGTCTCACTGTGTTTCACTGGGTCTCACTGGGTCTCACTGGGTCTCTCTGTGTCTCTCTGGGTCTCACTGTGTCTCACTGTGTCTCACTGTGTCTCACTGTGTCTCACTGTGTCTCACTGTGTCTCACTGGGTCTCACTGTGTCTCACTGGGTCTCACTGTGTTTCACTGGGTCTCACTGGGTCTCATTGTGTCTCACTGTGTCTCACTGTGTCTCACTGTGTTTCACTGTGTCTCACTGTGTCTCACTGTGTCTCACTGTGTCTCACTGTGTCTCACTGTGTCTCACTGGGTCTCACTGGGTCTCACTGTGTCTCACTGTGTCTCACTGTGTCTCACTGTGTTTCACTGTGTCTCACTGTGTCTCACTGTGTCTCACTGGGTCTCACTGTGTTTCACTGTGTCTCACTGTGTCTCACTGTGTCTCACTGGGTCTCACTGTGTCTCACTGTGTCTCACTGTGTCTCACTGTGTCTCACTGGGTCTCACTGTGTTTCACTGTGTTTCACTGGGTCTCACTGTGTTTCACTGGGTCTCACTGTGTTTCACTGGGTCTCACTGGGTCTCACTGGGTCTCACTGGGTCTCACTGTGTTTCACTGGGTCTCACTGGGTCTCACTGGGTCTCACTGGGTCTCACTGGGTCTCACTGGGTCTCACTGTGTCTCACTGTGTCTCACTGTGTTTCACTGGGTCTCACTGGGTCTCACTGTGTCTCACTGGGTCTCACTGTGTTTCACTGGGTCTCACTGGGTCTCACTGGGTCTCACTGTGTGGCAGAGCTGTCAGTGCCACATTAAACCCTCAGTGAACCCTCAGTGAACCCTCAGTGAACCCTCAGTGAACCCTCAGTGAACCCTCAGTGAGCCCTCAGTGCTAAAGGGCTGTACCAGGGAGAGCGTGATGCGGCTGCCACTCCTCAGCACTTTGTCCAGGTTACTCATGTGGATGTCCTCCCAGTGAATCCTCCAGAGCTGAGCCACCAGCTCCTTCTCCAGACGCATCCTCCTGAAACAGAAAAGAGCACAAACATCAGAAGATACACACGACACAGATCTGAACATGGACGCAGTCATTGTGTGTTTTAAGCAAAACTAAGGCGAGTCTTAAAGGAGGATGTTGACCTGCCGTTTCCTCAGAAAACAGCACTATCCTCTGGCTCCTCCCACACCTGGAGGGGCGTGTCACACTTGTGTCAGACCTGTAGGGGGCGTGTCACAGCTGTAGGGGGCGTGTCACACTTGTGTCAGGCCTGTAGGGGGCGTGTCCCATCTGTAGGGGGCATGTCAGACCAGTAGGGGGCGTGTCACAGCTGTAGGGGGCGTGTCACAGCTGTAGGGTTGTGTCACAGCTGTAGGGGGCGTGTCACAGCTGTAGGGGGAGTGTCACAGCTGTAGGGGCGTGTCACAGCTGTAGGGGGCGTGTCACAGCTGTAGGGGCGTGTCACAGCTGTAGGGGGCGTGTCACACTTGTGTCAGGCCTGTAGGGGGCGTGTCCCATCTGTAGGGGGCATGTCAGACCAGTAGGGGGCGTGTCACAGCTGTAGGGTTGTGTCACAGCTGTAGGGGGCGTGTCACAGCTGTAGGGTTGTGTCACAGCTGTAGGGGCGTGTCACAGCTGTAGGGGCGTGTCACAGCTGTAGGGCGTGTCACAGCTGTAGGGGGCGTGTCACAGCTGTAGGGGGCGTGTCACGGCTGTAGGGGCGTGTCACAGCTGTAGGGGCGTGTCACAGCTGTAGGGGGCGTGTCACAGCTGTTGGGGCGTGTCACAGCTGTAGGGGCGTGTCACAGCTGTAGGGGGCGTGTCACAGCTGTAGGGGCGTGTCACAGCTGTAGGGGGCGTGTCACGGCTGTAGGGGCGTGTCACAGCTGTAGGGGCGTGTCACAGCTGTAGGGGGCGTGTCACAGCTGTAGGGGGCGTGTCACAGCTGTAGGGGGCGTGTCACAGCTGTAGGGGCGTGTCACAGCTGTAGGGGGCGTGTCACAGCTGTAGGGGGCGTGTCACAGCTGTAGGGGCGTGTCCAGGGTGTTACCTGTAGATGAAGACGGTGACGGTGAGGATCATGGTGAAGATGAAGAACAGGATGATGGACACGAGCTGATGGATCGTGATGGTCTCTGAGGACAAAAGAGACATTAGACAGAAAACAAGGACCAACACGCCACAGTCCGGGTTTAGTCCAGGTCCAGTCTCGGTCCTGTTCCAGTCCAGGTCCAGTCCTGGTTCTCACTGGCGAGGCAGAGTGGGTTGTCGTTCTTGAATCCACACAGAGGAACATCTCGAGGAGGGGCCCCTGAGGGCCAGTGCAGCTGTGTCCCAGGAACCGAGGCCAGAGTCTCATTGAACCCAGTGAAGACCATCACGATCTGGACACAAACGGGACACGATCTGGTTCTGTTCTGGTGAAGATTTACAGTCGTGTTTTACCTGGTACAGTCGTGTTTTACAGTCGTGTTTTACCTGGTACAGTCGTGTTTTAGTCATGTTTTACAGTCGTGTTTTACAGTCGTGTTTTACCAGGTACAGTCGTGTTTTACAGTCGTGTTTTATCAGTTACAGTCGTGTTTTACAGTCGTGTTTTATCAGTTACAGTCGTGTTTTAGTCATGTTTTACAGTCGTGTTTTACCTGGTACAGTCGTGTTTTACCTGGTACAGTCGTGTTTTAGTCATGTTTTACAGTCGTGTTTTACCAGGTACAGTCGTGTTTTACAGTCGTGTTTTACCTGGTACAGTCGTGTTTTACCAGGTACAGTCGTGTTTTACTGGTACAGTCGTGTTTTAGTCATGTTTTACAGTCGTGTTTTACCTGGTACAGTCGTGTTTTACAGTCGTGTTTTACCAGGTACAGTCGTGTTTTACAGTCGTGTTTTACCTGGTACAGTCGTGTTTTACCAGGTACAGTCGTGTTTTACCTGGTACAGTCGTGTTTTACAGTCGTGTTTTACAGTCGTGTTTTACCTGGTACAGTCGTGTTTTACCAGGTACAGTCGTGTTTTACCTGGTACAGTCGTGTTTTACAGTCGTGTTTTACAGTCGTGTTTTCCCAGGTACAGTCGTGTTTTACCTGGTACAGTAGTGTTTTACCAGGTACAGTTGTGTATTACAGTCGTGTTTTACCTGGTACAGTCGTGTTTTACCTGGTACAGTCGTGTTTTACCTGGTACAGTCGTGTTTTACCTGGTACAGTTGTGTTGTACAGTCGTGTTTTACTGGTACAGTCGTGTTTTACTGGTACAGTCGTGTTTTACAGTCGTGTTTTACCTGGTACAGTCGTGTTTTACTGGTACAGTCGTGTTTTACCTGGTACAGTCGTGTTTTACCTGGTACAGTCGTGTTTTACCAGGTACAGTCGTGTTTTACTGGTACAGTCGTGTTTTACAGTCGTGTTTTACTGGTACAGTCGTGTTTTACCTGGTACAGTCATGTTTTACCAGGTAAAGTCGTGTTTTACCAGGTACAGTCGTGTTTTACAGTCGTTTTTACCTGGTACAGTCGTGTTACCTGGTACAGTCATGTTTTTTACAGTCGTGTTTTACTGGTACAGTCGTGTTTTACAGTCGTGTTTTACCTGGTACAGTCGTGTTTTACCTGGTACAGTCGTGTTTTACAGTCGTGTTTTACAGTCGTGTTTTACAGTCGTGTTTTACCTGGTACAGTCGTGTTTTACTGGTACAGTCGTGTTTTACCAGGTACAGTCGTGTTTTACCTGGTACAGTCGTGTTTTACAGTCGTGTTTTACAGTCGTGTTTTACAGTCGTGTTTTACAGTCGTGTTTTACAGTCGTGTTTTACCTGGTACAGTCGTGTTTTACAGTCGTGTTTTACAGTCGTGTTTTACCTGGTACAGTCGTGTTTTACCTGGTACAGTCGTGTTTTACCTGGTACAGTCGTGTTTTACCAGGTACAGTCGTGTTTTACCAGGTACAGTCGTGTTTTACAGTCGTGTTTTACCTGGTACAGTCGTGTTTTACCTGGTACAGTCGTGTTTTACCTGGTACAGTCGTGTTTTACTGGTACAGTCGTGTTTTACCTGGTACAGTCGTGTTTTACCAGGTACAGTTGTGTTGTACAGTCGTGTTTTACCTGGTACAGTCGTGTTTTACAGTTGTGTTGTACAGTCGTGTTGTACAGTCGTGTTTTACCTGGTACAGTCGTGTTTTACCTGGTACAGTCGTGTTTTACCTGGTACAGTCGTGTTTTACCTGGTACAGTCGTGTTTTACCAGGTACAGTCGTGTTTTACAGTCGTGTTTTACCTGGTACAGTCGTGTTTTACCTGGTACAGTCGTGTTTTACCAGGTACAGTCGTGTTTTACCTGGTACAGTCGTGTTTTACCTGGTACAGTCGTGTTTTACCTGGTACAGTCGTGTTTTACCTGGTACAGTCGTGTTTTACCAGGTACAGTCGTGTTTTACCTGGTACAGTCGTGTTTTACAGTCGTGTTTTACCTGGTACAGTCGTGTTTTACCTGGTACAGTCGTGTTTTACCTGGTACAGTCGTGTTTTACTGGTACAGTCGTGTTTTACCTGGTACAGTCGTGTTTTACCTGGTACAGTCGTGTTTTACAGTTGTGTTGTACAGTCGTGTTGTACAGTCGTGTTGTACAGTCGTGTTTTACCTGGTACAGTCGTGTTTTACCTGGTTCAGTTGTGTTTTCCAGTCGTGTTTTTCCTGGTACAGTCGTGTTTTACAGTCGTGTTTTACCAGGTACAGTCGTGTTTTACCAGGTACAGTCGTGTTTTACCTGGTACAGTCGTGTTTTACAGTTGTGTTGTACAGTCGTGTTGTACAGTCGTGTTGTACAGTCGTGTTTTACCTGGTACAGTCGTGTTTTACCTGGTACAGTCGTGTTTTACCTGGTACAGTCGTGTTTTACAGTTGTGTTTTACCAGGTACAGTCGTGTTTTACCTGGTACAGTCATGTTTACCTGGTACAGTCATGTTTACCTGGTACAGTCGTGTTTTACTGGTACAGTCGTGTTTTACCTGGTACAGAAAAGTTTTACTGGTACAGTCGTGTTTTACCTGGTACAGTCGTGTTTTACCTGGTACAGTCGTGTTTTTCCTGGTACAGTCGTGTTTTACAGTCGTGTTTTATCTGGTACAGTCGTGTTTTACAGTCGTGTTTTACCAGGTACAGTCGTGTTTTACTGGTACAGTCGTGTTTTACAGTTGTGTTTTACCAGGTACAGTCGTGTTTTACAGTCGTGTTTTACCTGGTACAGTCGTGTTTTACCTGGTACAGTCGTGTTTTACCTGGTACAGTCGTGTTTTACCAGGTACAGTCGTGTTTTACCAGGTACAGTCATGTTTTACTGGTACAGTCGTGTTTTACCTGGTACAGTCGTGTTTTACCTGGTACAGTCGTGTTTTACAGTTGTGTTTTACCAGGTACAGTCGTGTTTTACAGTCGTGTTTTACCAGGTACAGTCGTGTTTTACAGTCGTGTTTTACCTGGTACAGTCGTGTTTTACCTGGTACAGTCGTGTTTTACCTGGTACAGTCGTGTTTTACCAGGTACAGTCGTGTTTTACCAGGTACAGTCATGTTTTACAGTCGTGTTTTACCTGGTACAGTCGCGTTTTACCTGGTACAGTCGTGTTTTACCTGGTACAGTCGTGTTTTACCAGGTACAGTCATGTTTTACAGTCATGTTTTACCAGGTACAGTCGTGTTTTACCTGGTACAGTCGTGTTATACCTGGTACAGTCGTGTTTTACCTGGTACAGTCGTGTTTTACCTGGTACAGTCGTGTTTTACAGTCGTGTTTTACCTGGTACAGTCGTGTTTTACAGTCGTGTTTTACCAGGTACAGTCGTGTTTTACCTGGTACAGTCGTGTTTTACCTGGTACAGTCGTGTTTTACCTGGTACAGTCGTGTTTTACCTGGTACAGTCGTGTTTTACCTAGTACAGTCTTTTTTTTCTGTTTCATTCGTGTTTTATCTTGTACAGTCGTGTTTTACCTGGTACAGTCGTGTTTTACCTGGTACAGTCGTGTTTTACCAGGTACAGTCGTGTTTTACCTGGTACAGTCGTGTTTTACCTGGTACAGTCATGTTTTACTGGTACAGTCATGTTTTACCAGGTACAGTCGTGTTTTACCTGGTACAGTCGTGTTTTACCTGGTACAGTCGTGTTTTACCAGGTACAGTCATGTTTTACCTGGTACAGTCGTGTTTTACCTGGTACAGTCGTGTTTTACAGTCGTGTTTTACCAGGTACAGTCGTGTTTTACCTGGTACAGTCGTGTTTTACCTGGTACAGTCGTGTTTTACCTGGTACAGTCGTGTTTTACCAGGTACAGTCGTGTTTTACCTGGTACAGTCATGTTTTACCTGGTACAGTCGTGTTTTACTGGTACAGTCATGTTTTACCTGGTACAGTCGTGTTTTACTGGTACAGTCATGTTTTACAGTCGTGTTTTACCTGGTACAGTCGTGTTTTACAGTCGTGTTTTACTGGTACAGTCGTGTTTTACCTGGTACAGTCGTGTTTTATCTGGTACAGTCATGTTTTACCAGGTACAGTCGTGTTTTACAGTCGTGTTTTACTGGTACAGTCGTGTTTTACTGGTACAGTCGTGTTTTACAGTCGTGTTTTACTGGTACAGTCGTGTTTTACTGGTACAGTCGTGTTTTACCTGGTACAGTCGTGTTTTACAGTCGTGTTTTACTGGTACAGTCGTGTTTTACTGGTACAGTCGTGTTTTACTGGTACAGTCGTGTTTTACCAGGTACAGTCGTGTTTTACCTGGTACAGTCATGTTTTACCTGGTACAGTCGTGTTTTATCTGGTACAGTCATGTTTTACCAGGTACAGTCGTGTTTTACCTGGTACAGTCGTGTTTTACAGTCGTGTTTTACCTGGTACAGTCGTGTTTTACAGTCGTGTTTTACCTGGTACAGTCGTGTTTTACCTGGTACAGTCATGTTTTACCTGGTACAGTCGTGTTTTATCTGGTACAGTCATGTTTTACCAGGTACAGTCGTGTTTTACCTGGTACAGTCGTGTTTTACAGTCGTGTTTTACCTGGTACAGTCGTGTTTTACCTGGTACAGTCGTGTTTTACCTGGTACAGTCGTGTTTTACAGTCGTGTTTACTGATCAGTGTTTGTTTACAGTCGTGTTTTACCTGGTACAGTCGTGTTTTATCTGGTACAGTCATGTTTTACCAGGTACAGTCGTGTTTTACCTGGTACAGTCGTGTTTTACAGTCGTGTTTTACCAGGTACAGTCGTGTTTTACTGGTACAGTCGTGTTTTACTGGTACAGTCGTGTTTTACCTGGTAGACGGAGGAGTTGGTGTCGCTCAGGTCCCACAGAGCGAAGTCCGTCTCTCGGTCTCCGTTCTCGTCCAGATGCAGCGCTCCGGTCACTCCTGAAACAAACACCACGACTTTTACACCTGAACCCACTGAATGACTCACATCAATCCTGTGCTAAAATATGAGGCTGAACAGAATTAAAGAAGAGAAAAGAGAGGGTTGCATTTGTTTTGTTCCAAATGAACAGAAGGTAGAGTCCTCAGTGTCAGATTTGTTCACTGGTTTATGGTTCATTTCTCTTTATTCTTTACTGGGCCAATCCACATGAAACAAAAACGGACACAAAGCTCAATGTTTTCTCTCTTGGCACAAAGAAAAGATGAAAATAGTGCAACAGATCTAGTTTTATTCACATATATCACGTTTTTGCATGAATATATGTAAAGTTAACATATTTAAACCAACAAATAACAATTTATGAACAATTTTGATTAAAACACACAAACATGGCTCAGTAACGGTTAACATTATTTTCTTAACCTTCACCATTTCTAGAAAGTTTTCCTAAACTTAACCTTTTTCCCCAACCTTAACAATAAAAACTCTGTAGTTTACACTTAATTTAATTTAATGTTAATTTATATAGACCGTATATAAATCATTGGACTGCCAGAGTGTGACGTCACAGCGTTTGGCTCATTTGGCTCCAGTCAAATGAACGCGGCTAGTAGTTATAGCGGCTAAAGTGGAGCTAGCAGTTATAGCGGCTAAAGTGGAGCTAGCAGTTATAGCGGCTAAAGTGGAGCCAGACTCCATATTTAAATCCGAGTGCGTATCGTGGCCACACGGACCAATCAGGAGCGAGGTTGCTAACGGTTTCCGCCCCTCGGTGGGAGGAGATGGCGGCAACATGCGGCGCTAGCTGTCAATCAAACCTGTTGCTAACACGAGCGCGACTGGCCCCTGGAAAAGGAAGCACCTGATTGGTCAGTTATTATTGTAATAACTTGATTTATGAAAAAACACACAGGATCCTGTGGAGTGTGTCAGACGGACATTTTAGTTTCAGATGTGAGTTTGACCCAAACAGTTACAGAGAAAAGACTCCAGTGTCACAGGAAGAGGATGAAGCTCGTCCTGATGGAGCCGGTACAGACTCCAGGGTCACTTCCTGTTTGGAACGCGGCGGCAGGTACTTCTTAGGTAGGACCTAATAAACCCTTAAACATAAAGTGTTATGTCGTCTATAAATTATATTCCAGCACTCACACTTGAACAGCAGGTGAATTCCCTGAGACTCTCCTCCTCTGTTTTCAGTCCATAAATCACTGTCAGACTCCATTTGTCAAGAACTAACGTGTGTAATTCGATTGTATTTATGAAGACAGGAGCAGCTCTTTCACATTTTAGTTTTGAGCTTTTACAGGAGAATGTTTCACCAGGGATAAGACCATCCTGCCCAGTCTGCTCCTAAAGAGGTTTTATTCTTCCATTGAATCCGCTTCATCCATAGATTTTTCACTTACAGGCACAAGGATTTGACAAAAACCAGGCTAAAAGCAACCAAAATGCGACTAAAAAAGACAACAACGCAACAAAAACGCGACAACAAGTGACAAAAACGTGACAAAAAGTGACAAAAATGCAACTAAAAGTGACAAAAGCGCGACTAAAAAAGACAAAAATGTGACTAAAAGTGACAAAAATGTGACTAAAATGTGACTAATATCTCCAAAGGACATTTTGTCCAAATGCATTTTTGTCCCAGAGACATAAAGATGAGCCTAAAGCAGCTCCTGCACAAACTACAATCTGGACTCAATGAGATTCTGACACAACACAAAGATTTGTTCACATCTGAATCTGACACATTTATTCTAGTTTTAAAGCAGCACTAAGTCACTTCAGTGACAGAGCTCCCCCTGCTGTTCTCTTGTGGAGATACACTACCAGTGAAAACCTTATTTTTTCTGTTTTCCTGTTTTTTCTCTTCTTTTTTTATTGAAATAAAGAAGTACAGAGCCAGTGTTTCTCAGGAGAGTTGTCTTTGTGTCGGACATGTTGCAGCTGGTTTTCCTCCCAGAGACAGCAGGGGGCGACGACGGGCTTCAAACACCTCGAAAATACATTTACAGCCACCGCACGGACTTTAATGAGGTCAAAGTGTGACTTAGTTCTGCTTTAAGGCCAGACTCTACAGGCTAAACTATGTTTTTTGTTTTTTGGTCAGTTTTCTCTCTCACATCTGGACTTTCAAGCGGAAAACAACATTATTCTTCCATTGAATCCACTTCATCCATAGATTTCTCTGACATTGTTTTCTTCAAACTGCATTTTTGTCCCTCGAGACATAAAGATCAGCCTAAAGTAGATCCACACAAACTGTACAATCTGGACTCAACACATTCTGACACGACGACACAAGGATTTGACTAAAAGTGACAAAAAACATGACTTAAAGCGACAAAAACAAGACAAAAATGCAACTAAAAATTACAAAATGCAACTAAAAATGACAAAAATACATAAAAAGTGACAAAAACGAGACACAAACGCAACTAAACGTGACAAAAATACAACGGCAGCAACTAAAAGCGACAAAAATTGCACTAAAAGGGACAACATCATAACTAAAAGCGACTCCAACTCCAAAACCGTTTTCTTCAAATGCATTTTTGTGACATAAAGATCAGCCTAAAGTAGATCCACACAAACTGTACAATCTGGACTCAACACATTTAGAACAAACAAGGATTTAAGATCAGACTCTGAAACTCATTTATGGAAGTTTGAAGGAAAAAAAATGAGCCCAAATTTGAATTTTTAGGTCAATTTAGTTTACTTTAAACTAAATAATAAATCCAAATCCTCTCTGTACATTTTTATAACTAATATGTGACAAAATGAAGCAAGAAATTTAAACCTGGTTCTGTCCATTTTTCAGATTTAAATGTCCCAAATATGTGGATTTTTGTGCATTTATACATAAAATGCCTTATTTCTACATAAAAACATGACACAGTGTGTGATTTCTTCATGATTTGTGACTAAACTACAGCAGAAGTTTAACATTGATATCTTTAAATGTAAGACTTTTTCCTGTTTCATCGTTTCTTTGTTTGGTTCTATTTCTGTTTCAGGTTTTGCCGGTCGGTGTTCGCCGTCGTTTGTTTCCCGTGGGATCAGCTCGTGTTTCAGCCGTGAAAGCAGAAGTGGTCACATGACTGATTTATGCGCGACCCCTGACCCCCGGCGTCGCTAGGCGTGTCACTTCCTGGAAACGGAGCCCGGCCAGAAAGTATTTATGGCCGCAATAACCCCAAATGACATTTCAACCAATCAGCTGGCAGATAGAGGTGACGTGACCCCGCCCCCTTTTGATGAGTTTATCAAATCAGATCAAAGCTCACAGCTGAGCCACAAATGTCACCAACATTTAAATAAAGACAATAAAACATCCGACTGATAAAAGGCACAATAAAGGCCACGTTTAGACCCGGTTCAGTCCTGGTTTAGTCCTGGTTTAGACCAGGTTCAGACCTGGTTTAGACCTGGTTTAGTCCTGGTTTAGTCCTGGTTTAGACCTGGTTTAGACCTGGTTTAGTCCTGGTTTAGTCCTGGTTTAGACCTGGTTCAGTCCTGGTTTAGACCTGGTTCAGACCTGGTTTAGACCTGGTTTAGTCCTGGTTTAGTCCTGGTTTAGACCTGGTTTAGACCTGGTTTAGTCCTGGTTTAGTCCTGATTAAGACCTGGTTCAGTCCTGGTTTAGACCTGGTTTAGTTCTGGTTTAGTCCTGATTAAGACCTGGTTTAGTCCTGGTTTGGATTTAGTTTAGACCTGGTTTAGTTCTGGTTTAGTCCTGATTAAGACCTGGTTTAGTCCTGGTTTAGTCCTGGTTTGGATTTAGTTTAGACGTGGTTTAGTCCTGATTAAGACCCGGTTTAGTCCTGGTTTTGTCCTGGTTTAGTCCTGGTTTAGTCCCAGTTAAGTCCTGCTTTAGACCCGGTTCAGACCCGGTTTAGTACTGGTTTAGTCCTGGTTTAGACCTGGTTTAGTCCCAGTTTAGTCCTGCTTTAGACCCGGTTCAGACCTGGTTTAGACCCGGTTTGGATCTAGTTTAGTCCTGGTTTAGTCCTGGTTTAACTAAACATTGTCACTTTCAAAGTAAAAGCAGCTGTGAGGCACCTCCACAGTAAAAGCAGATTATTGTAAATTAGTTGTGATTGTGGCGTTTGCGTCTCGTTCGTGGTTTGTCTCCGGTTCTGGTTCCGGTTCTGGTTCTGGCTCAGACTCCGGTGCCTCGGACTCTGGACTCGAGTCAGAACCGAAGTCCAGTCACGACTTCACGGCACATTTTACGTCGCGGATGATTAAAAACGGCCCCGGCCCCTGGTTTGGCGGCTCGTTTACATAATGATGAATAATGAGCGGCTGATGAGTGTTCAGGTGTGAGCTCTCGTCCAATCAGGGCGCAGCGTTGGTCCGTTGCCGAGTGGTTGCCGGGTGAGGAGATAATTACTGTCATTAACCTCTTCAGTTAAGGATTCATTCATAAAACCACCTCCAGAGTCACTCGTGTTTATGGAAGAACAAGCAGAAGAACAAACAGAAGAACAAACAGAAGAACAAGCAGAAGAACAAGAAGAACAAACAGAAGAACAAACAGAAGAACAAACAGAAGAACAAACAGAAGAACAAACAGAAGAACAAACAGAAGAACAAACAGAACAAGCAGAAGAACAAACAGAAGAACAAACAGAACAAACAGAAGAACAAACAGAAGAACAAACAGAAGAACAAACAGAACAAACAGAAGAACAAACAGAAGAACAAACAGAAGAACAAACAGAACAAACAGAAGAACAAACAGAACAAACAGAAGAACAAACAGAAGAACAAACAGAAGAACAAACAGAAGAACAAACAGAAGAACAAACAGAACAAACAGAAGAACAAACAGAAGAACAAACAGAACAAACAGAAGAACAAACAGAACAAACAGAAGAACAAACAGAACAAACAGAAGAACAAACAGAAGAACAAACAGAACAAACAGAAGAACAAACAGAAGAACAAACAGAACAAACAGAAGAACAAACAGAAGAACAAACAGAACAAACAGAAGAACAAACAGAAGAACAAACAGAACAAACAGAAGAACAAACAGAAGAACAAACAGAACAAACAGAAGAACAAACAGAAGAACAAACAGAACAAACAGAAGAACAAACAGAACAAACAGAAGAACAAACAGAACAAGCAGAACAAACAGAAGAACAAACAGAAGAACAAACAGAAGAACAAACAGAAGAACAAACAGAACAAGCAGAAGAAACAGAAGAACAAACAGAAGAACAAACAGAAGAAACAGAAGAACAAACAGAAGAACAAACAGAAGAACAAGCAGAACAAACAGAAGAACAAACAGAAGAACAAACAGAAGAACAAACAGAAGAACAAACAGAACAAGCAGAACAAACAGAAGAACAAACAGAACAAGCAGAACAAACAGAAGAACAAACAGAACAAACAGAAGAACAAACAGAACAAACAGAAGAACAAACAGAAGAACAAACAGAACAAACAGAAGAACAAACAGAAGAACAAACAGAACAAACAGAAGAACAAACAGAAGAACAAACAGAAGAACAAACAGAAGAACAAACAGAAGAACAAACAGAACAAACAGAAGAACAAACAGAAGAACAAACAGAAGAACAAACAGAACAAACAGAAGAACAAACAGAACAAGCAGAACAAACAGAAGAACAAACAGAACAAGCAGAAGAACAAACAGAACAAGCAGAAGAACAAACAGAAGAACAAACAGAAGAACAAACAGAACAAGCAGAAGAACAAACAGAACAAACAGAAGAACAAACAGAAGAACAAACAGAAGAATAAACAGAACAAACAGAAGAACAAACAGAAGAACAAACAGAACAAGCAGAACAAACAGAAGAACAAACAGAACAAGCAGAACAAACAGAAGAACAAACAGAACAAACAGAAGAACAAACAGAACAAACAGAAGAACAAACAGAAGAACAAACAGAACAAACAGAAGAACAAACAGAAGAACAAACAGAACAAACAGAAGAACAAACAGAAGAACAAACAGAAGAACAAACAGAAGAACAAACAGAACAAACAGAAGAACAAACAGAAGAACAAACAGAAGAACAAACAGAAGAACAAACAGAAGAACAAACAGAAGAACAAACAGAACAAACAGAACAAACAGAAGAACAAACAGAACAAACAGAACAAACAGAAGAACAAACAGAAGAACAAACAGAAGAACAAACAGAACAAGCAGAACAAACAGAAGAACAAACAGAAGAACAAACAGAAGAACAAACAGAACAAACAGAAGAACAAACAGAACAAACAGAAGAACAAACAGAAGAACAAACAGAACAAGCAGAACAAACAGAAGAACAAACAGAAGAACAAACAGAAGAACAAACAGAAGAACAAACAGAAGAACAAACAGAACAAACAGAAGAACAAACAGAAGAACAAACAGAAGAACAAACAGAACAAGCAGAACAAACAGAAGAACAAACAGAAGAACAAACAGAAGAACAAACAGAAGAACAAACAGAAGAACAAACAGAAGAACAAACAGAACAAACAGAAGAACAAACAGAAGAACAAACAGAACAAGCAGAAGAACAAACAGAAGAACAAACAGAACAAACAGAAGAACAAACAGAAGAACAAACAGAACAAACAGAACAAACAGAACAAACAGAACAAACAGAAGAACAAACAGAAGAACAAACAGAACAAACAGAAGAACAAACAGAAGAACAAACAGAAGAACAAACAGAACAAACAGAACAAACAGAAGAACAAACAGAAGAACAAACAGAACAAACAGAACAAACAGAAGAACAAACAGAAGAACAAACAGAACAAACAGGAGAACAAGCAGAAGCCTTGTTTGTTCTGTCTCTTTAAATCTGATCTAAATCCAAACAAATGATTCTTTTAATCCTGACGTCGATGTCAGCGATTCACAAAAAGTCATTCCAAGTTTGTGTCTGAGACGTGGCTAAACCAACCTAAAAGAGCGACAAAAACACGACCAAAAACGACAAAAACACGACTAAAAACGACAAAAACATGACTAAAAACGACAAAAACACGACTAAAAGCGACAAAAATGAGTCTAAAATGAACAAAAACATGACTTAAGAGTCAAAAAATGTGACTTGAATCAACAAAAACAAACAAACACCGTTAAAAGTGACAAAAACTGAACAGTTCCTCATGAGCCTGGAGGACCTCTCTGTGCACCAGATGAACTGTTCCTCATGAGCCTGGAGGAACTCTCTCTACACTAGATGAACTGTTCATCATGAGCCTGGAGGACCTCTCTGTGCACTAGATGAACTGTTCCTCATGAGCCTGGAGGAACTCTCTCTACACTAGATGAACTGTTCATCATGAGCCTGGAGGACCTCTCTCCGCACCAGATGAACTGTTCTTTTTGTAGTTTTCCTGCAGACAGGGGGCGCTCTGGGACATTTGATCATTTCTCTTAAACGTTGTTGTTTTAAGCGGCTTTTCTCCTCGTCGTTCGTGGAGGAAGCCGTTGTTGTGATTCGTGTTCTACAAAAACAAAGTGAAAAGCCCCGGCGCCGCAGAGAGAGGACAAAGAGGCAATCAAGAAGAATGGAGTAATCAGAGGAAAGTGAAGGGGGCGGGGCCAGCGCAGCTCCATACAAACAGAAGAACGAACATGCTGCCAGCAGGGGGCGCAGAGCACCAATCAACCAATCACAGCACGGCAGGGTTCAGAAGGACGGGAGTCAACCTGAGTCAGACCTGGGACCTGAGTCAGACCTGAGACCTGAGTCAGACCTGAGACCTGAGTCAGACCTCAGACCGACCTGAGACCTGAGTCAGACCTGAGACCTGAGTCAGACCTGAGACCGACCTGAGACCTGAGTCAGACCTGAGACCTGAGTCAGACCTGAGACCGACCTGAGACCTGAGTCAGACCTGAGTCAGACCTGAGTCCGACCTGAGTCAGACCTGAGTCAGACCTGAGTCAGACCTGAGACCTGAGTCAGACCTGAGACCGACCTGAGACCTGAGTCAGACCTGAGACCGACCTGAGACCTGAGTCAGACCTGAGACCGACCTGAGACCTGAGTCAGACCTGAGACCTGAGTCAGACCTGAGACCGACCTGAGTCAGACCTGAGACCGACCTGAGACCTGAGTCAGACCTGAGACCTGAGTCAGACCTGAGACCGACCTGAGACCTGAGTCAGACCTGAGTCAGACCTGAGTCCGACCTGAGTCAGACCTGAGTCAGACCTGAGTCAGACCTGAGACCTGAGTCAGACCTCAGACCGACCTGAGACCTGAGTCAGACCTGAGTCAGACCTGAGACCTGAGTCAGACCTGAGACCGACCTGAGACCTGAGTCAGACCTGAGACCGACCTGAGACCTGAGTCAGACCTGAGTCAGACCTGGGACCTGAGTCAGACCTGAGACCTGAGTCAGACCTCAGACCGACCTGAGACCTGAGTCAGACCTGAGACCTGAGTCAGACCTGAGACCTGAGTCCGACCTGAGACCTGAGTCAGACCTGAGTCCGACCTGAGACCTGAGTCAGACCTGGGACCTGAGTCAGACCTGAGACCTGAGTCAGACCTCAGACCGACCTGAGACCTGAGTCAGACCTGAGACCTGAGACAGACCTGAGACCTGAGACAGACCTGAGTCCGACCTGAGACCTGAGTCAGACCTGAGTCCGACCTGAGACCTGAGTCAGACCTGAGACCTGAGTCAGACCTCAGACCGACCTGAGACCTGAGTCAGACCTGAGACCTGAGACAGACCTGAGTCAGACCTGAGACCTGAGTCAGACCTGAGACCTGAGACAGACCTGAGTCAGACCTGAGACCTGAGTCAGACCTGAGACCTGAGTCAGACCTGAGACCTGAGACAGACCTGAGTCAGACCTGAGACCTGAGTCCGACCTGAGACCTGAGTCAGACCTGGGACCTGAGTCAGACCTGAGACAGACCTGAGTCAGACCTGAGACCTGAGTCAGACCTGAGTCCGACCTGAGACCTGAGTCAGACCTGGGACCTGAGTCAGACCTGAGACCTGAGTCAGACCTCAGACCGACCTGAGACCTGAGTCAGACCTGAGACCTGAGACAGACCTGAGACAGACCTGAGACCTGAGTCAGACCTCAGACCGACCTGAGACCTGAGTCAGACCTGAGACCTGAGTCAGACCTGAGACCTGAGACAGACCTGAGACCTGAGTCAGACCTGAGTCCGACCTGAGACCTGAGTCAGACCTGAGTCCGACCTGAGTCAGACCTGAGTCCGACCTGAAAACGCTCTGCACACAGTTTTTGAAAACAGAGGAACAAATGAATGAGGTTTAAAGTCTGTAGTTGGTTCTTGTCACTTTAAGCAGAAACTGAACCGAGGATCGACTTTTGTGACCTTTAAAATGAGACGCTGCAGTGAAACAGGAAAAAAACTTAAATTTAAAGATATCAATGTTAAAAATTTTTCATCGTGTCATGTTTTCATGTAGAAATAAGGCATTTTATGTGAAAAAATAACCAAAAATCCACACATTTGTGACATTTAAATCTGAAAAATGGACAGAACCAGGTTTAAATTTCTTGGTTCATTTTGTAACATTTTAGTTATAAAAATGTACAGAGGATTTGGATTTATTATTTAGTTTGAATTCAATCTGACTGAAAATTGTCCTAAAAATTCAAATTCCACTTCATTTTTCTCCTTCAAACTTCCATAAATGAGTCAGATCTTAAATCCTTGTTTGGTCTAAATGTGTTGAGTCCAGATTGTACAGTTTGTGTGGATCTACTTTAATGATCTTTATGTCTCGAGGGACAAAAATGTATTTGAAGAAAACGGTTTTGGAGTTTGTCGCTTTTAGTTATGATGTTGTCCCTTTTAGTGCCATTTTTGTCGCTTTTTAGTTGCTGCAGTTGTATTTTTGTCACGTTTAGTTGCGTTTGTGTCTCGTTTTTGTCTCGTTTTTGTCGCTTTTTATGTATTTTTGTCATTTATAGTTGCATTTTGTAGTTTTTAGTTGTGTTTTTGTCTTGTTTTTGTCGCTTTAAGTCGTGTTTTTTATCACTTTTAGTCAAATCCTTGTGTCGTTGTGTCAGAATCTTGTTGAGTCCAGATTGTACAGTTTGTGTGGATCTACTTTAATGATCTTTATGTCTCAAGGGACAAAAATGCATTTGAAGAAAACAATGTCAGAGAAATCTATGGATGAAGTGGATTCAATGGAAGAATCAAACATCAGGAGCAGATTGGACACATGAAAGTCCAGACCAGAGAGAAAAGTGAACAGAAAACAAAAAAAGATTGAGTTTTTCCTGTAGAGTCTGGCCTTAACCTTCTGTAACTGTCACTTGTGCCTCAAAACAAACCCAAAAATGTTTATTTCTTGTGCATTTATTAGCTTTAATTATCTGAAACGAGGGGCGGGGTTTTCTGAGAACACAATGTCAAATATGGTCATAAATATGGGACTTGAACCGTCGATACTTAGATGAGACCAGAACGTTTAAAAAATGAAATGTTTTGTGTAATTTGGGGCCAGGACTGGAAAGGACTTGGACTTGACGCCAAAGACTTGGACTTAAAAAACATGGACCAGTTTATGTCGCGTTTTTAGAGCTGCTCTTGTACTTTTCTTTGAGCACAGCACGTCCGTACGTTTTCCGTTTGGTTTTACGCTTTTGTTTTGGTTCTTTATGAAATCCTGTGGGTGGTTTAAGTGCAGCTGGAGCAGATAAAGTCCAAACCGGACGAGCTCAGATCAGATCAACTTCCTGTAACATTTCCTCTGGAGCCCAGTCCTAAAGCCGAGGAACACTAGCACAGAGAAACCAGAGAAAGAACAGAGAGACCAGAGAGAAACCAGAGAAAGAGCAGAGAGAAACCAGAGAAAAACCACAGAGAAACCAGAGAGAAACCAGAGAAAGAGCAGAGAAACCACAGAGAAACCAGAGAGAAACCAGAGAGAAACCAGAGAAAGAGCAGAGAAACCAGAGAAAAACCACAGAGAAACCAGAGAGAAACCAGAGAAAGAGCAGAGAAACCAGAGAAAAACCACAGAGAAACCAGAGAGAAACCAGAGAAAGAGCAGAGAAACCAGAGAAAAACCACAGAGAAACCAGAGAGAAACCAGAGAAAGAGCAGAGAAACCAGAGAAACACCACAGAGAAACCAGAGAGAAACCAGAGAAAGAGCAGAGAAACCAGAGAAAAACCACAGAGAAACCAGAGAGAAACCAGAGAAAGAGCAGAGAAACCAGAGAAAAACAACAGAGAAACCAGAGAGAAACCAGAGAAAGAGCAGAGAAACCAGAGAAAAACCACAGAGAAACCAGAGAGAAACCAGAGAAAGAGCAGAGAAACCAGAGAAAAACCACAGAGAAACCAGAGAGAAACCAGAGAAAGAGCAGAGAAACCAGAGAAAAACCACAGAGAAACCAGAGAGAAACCAGAGAAAGAGCAGAGAAACCAGAGAAAAACCAGAGAAAGAGCAGAGAAACCAGAGAAAAACCACAGAGAAACCAGAGAGAAACCAGAGAAAGAGCAGAGAAACCAGAGAAAAACCACAGAGAAACCAGAGAGAAACCAGAGAAAAACCAGAGAGAAACCAGAGAAAGAGCAGAGAGAAACCAGAGAGAAACCAGAGAAAGAGCAGAGAAACCAGAGAAAAACCACAGAGAAACCAGAGAGAAACCAGAGAAAGAGCAGAGAAACCAGAGAAAAACCACAGAGAAACCAGAGAAAAACCACAGAGAAACCAGAGAAAAACCACAGAGAAACCAAAGAGAAACCAGAGAAAGAGCAGAGAAACCAGAGAAAAACCACAGAGAAACCAGAGAGAAACCAGAGAAAGAGCAGAGAAACCAGAGAAAAACCACAGAGAAACCAGAGAAAAACCACAGAGAAACCAAAGAGAAACCAGAGAAAGAGCAGAGAAACCAGAGAAAAACCACAGAGAAACCAGAGAGAAACCAGAGAGAAACCAGAGAAAGAGCAGAGAAACCAGAGAAAAACCACAGAGAAACCAGAGAGAAACCAGAGAAAAACCACAGAGAAACCAGAGAGAAACCAGAGAAAGAGCAGAGAAACCAGAGAAAAACCACAGAGAAACCAGAGAGAAACCAGAGAAAAACCAGAGAGAAACCAGAGAAAGAGCAGAGAAACCAGAGAAAAACCACAGAGAAACCAGAGAGAAACCAGAGAAAGAGCAGAGAAACCAGAGAAAAACCACAGAGAAACCAGAGAGAAACCAGAGAAAAACCACAGAGAAACCAGAGAAAGAGCAGAGAGAAACCAGAGAGAAACCAGAGAAAGAGCAGAGAAACCAGAGAAAAACCACAGAGAAACCAGAGAGAAACCAGAGAAAGAGCAGAGAAACCAGAGAAAAACCACAGAGAAACTAGAGAGAAACCAGTGGAAAACCACAGAGAAACCAGAGAAAAACCAGAGAAAGAGCAGAGAAACCAGAGAAAAACCACAGAGAAACCAGAGAGAAACCAGAGAAAGAGCAGAGAAACCAGAGAAAAACCACAGAGAAACCAGAGAGAAACCAGAGAAAGAGCAGAGAAACCAGAGAAAAACCAGAGAAAGAGCAGAGAAACCAGAGAAAAACCACAGAGAAACCAGAGAGAAACCAGAGGAAAACCAGAGAGAAACCAGAGAAAAACCACAGAGAAACCAGAGAGAAACCAGAGAAAGAGCAGAGAAACCGAAGAAAAACCAGAGAAAGAGCAGAGAAACCAGAGAAAAACCACAGAGAAACCAGAGAAAAACCACAGAGAAACCAGAGAGAAACCAGAGAAAGAGCAGAGAAACCAGAGAGAAACCAGAGAAAGAGCAGAGAAACCAGAGAAAAACCACAGAGAAACCAGAGAGAAACCAGAGAAAGAGCAGAGAAACCAGAGAAAAACCAGAGAGAAACCAGAGAGAAACCAGAGAAAGAGCAGAGAAACCAGAGAAAAACCACAGAGAAACCAGAGAGAAACCAGAGAAAAACCAGAGAGAAACCAGAGAAAGAGCAGAGAGAAACCAGAGAGAAACCAGAGAAAGAGCAGAGAAACCAGAGAAAAACCACAGAGAAACCAGAGAGAAACCAGAGAAAAACCAGAGAGAAACCAGAGGAAAACCACAGAGAAACCAGAGAGAAACCAGAGGAAAACCAGAGAGAAACCAGAGAAAAACCACAGAGAAACCAGAGAGAAACCAGAGAAAGAGCAGAGAAACCGAAGAAAAACCAGAGAAAGAGCAGAGAAACCAGAGAAAAACCACAGAGAAACCAGAGAGAAACCAGAGAAAGAGCAGAGAAACCAGAGAAAAACCACAGAGAAACCAGAGAGAAACCAGAGAAAGAGCAGAGAAACCAGAGAAAAACCACAGAGAAACCAGAGAGAAACCAGAGAAAGAGCAGAGAAACCAGAGAGAAACCAGAGAAAGAGCAGAGAAACCAGAGAAAAACCACAGAGAAACCAGAGAGAAACCAGAGAAAGAGCAGAGAAACCAGAGAAAAACCACAGAGAAACCAGAGAGAAACCAGAGAAAGAGCAGAGAAACCAGAGAAAAACCACAGAGAAACCAGAGAGAAACCAGAGAAAGAGCAGAGAAACCAGAGAAAAACCACAGAGAAACCAGAGAGAAACCAGAGAAAGAGCAGAGAAACCAGAGAAAAACCAGAGAAAAACCAGAGAGAAACCAGAGAAAGAGCAGAGAGAAACCAGAGAGAAACCAGAGAAAGAGCAGAGAAACCAGAGAAAAACCACAGAGAAACCAGAGAGAAACCAGAGAAAGAGCAGAGAAACCAGAGAAAAACCACAGAGAAACCAGAGAGAAACCAGAGAAAAACCAGAGAGAAACCAGAGAAAAACCACAGAGAAACCAGAGAAAAACCACAGAGAAACCAGAGAGAAACCAGAGAAAAACCAGAGAAAGAGCAGAGAAACCAGAGAAAAACCACAGAGAAACCAGAGAGAAACCAGAGAAAGAGCAGAGAAACCAGAGAAAAACCACAGAGAAACCAGAGAGAAACCAGAGAAAGAGCAGAGAAACCAGAGAAAAACCACAGAGAAACCAGAGAGAAACCAGAGAAAGAGCAGAGAAACCAGAGAAAAACCACAGAGAAACCAGAGAGAAACCAGAGAAAGAGCAGAGAAACCAGAGAAAAACCACAGAGAAACCAGAGAGAAACCAGAGAAAAACCAGAGAGAAACCAGAGAAAGAGCAGAGAAACCAGAGAAAAACCACAGAGAAACCAGAGAGAAACCAGAGAAAGAGCAGAGAAACCAGAGAAAAACCACAGAGAAACCAGAGAGAAACCAGAGAAAGAGCAGAGAAACCAGAGAAAAACCACAGAGAAACCAGAGAAAAACCAGAGAAAGAGCAGAGAGAAACCAGAGAAAGAGCAGAGAAACCAGAGAAAAACCACAGAGAAACCAGAGAGAAACCAGAGAAAGAGCAGAGAAACCAGAGAAAAACCACAGAGAAACCAGAGAGAAACCAGAGGAAAACCAGAGAGAAACCAGAGAAAGAGCAGAGAGACCAGAGAAAAACCACAGAGAAACCAGAGAAAAAACAGAGAAAAACCAGAGAGAAACCAGAGAGAAACCAGAGAGAAACCAGAGAAAAACCAGAGAAAAACCACAGAGAAACCAGAGAGAAACCAGAGAGAAACCAGAGAAAAACCAGAGAAAAACCAGAGAAAAACCACAGAGAAACCAGAGAGAAACCAGAGAAAAACCAGATAAAAACCAGAGAGAAACCAGAGAGAAACCAGAGAGAAACCAGAGAAAAACCACAGAGAAACCAGAGAGAAACCAGAGAAAAACCAGAGAAAAACCAGAGAGAAACCAGAGAGAAACCAGAGAGAAACCAGAGAAAAACCACAGAGAAACCAGAGAGAAACCAGAGAAAAACCAGAGAAAAACCAGAGAAAAACCACAGAGAAACCAGAGAGAAACCAGAGAAAAGCCACAGAGAAACCAGAGAGAAACCAGAGAAAAACCAGAGAAAAACCAGAGAGAAACCAGAGAGAAACCAGAGAGAAACCAGAGAAAAACCACAGAGAAACCAGAGAAAGAGCATAGAAAAACCACAGAGAAACCAGAGAGAAACCAGAGAAAAACCACAGAGAAACCAGAGAAAGAGCAGAGAAACCAGAGAAAAACCAGAGAAAGAGCAGAGAGACCAGAGAAAAACCACAGAGAAACCAGAGAAAAACCACAGAGAAACCAGAGAAAAACCACGAAAAAACACAGAGAAATCAAAAGCAGAACTGAACCTTTTGCAGACGGTTTGTGTCGGCGCTCACTCTGCAGCTGCTGTTTACTCTCTCTCTGTTTACTCAATGCTCTCTCGCTCATTAGCACACACAGCTAACATTAGCGCACAGAGCTAACATTAGCGCACAGAGCTAACATTAGCGCACAGAGCTAACACATTAGCAGGTGCCGTTTGCTCATTAAACAAATAAAAAAGCACTTAACGCTAATTCTGACCTGCTCCAACCACCAGGATCAACACGGAGTTTACACAAGCTTTAGTCCTGGTTTAGACCTGGTTTAGACCTGGTTTAGTCCTGGTTTAGTCCTGGTTTAGTCCTGGTTTAGTCCTGGTTTAGTCCTGGTTCAGTCCTGGTTTAGACCTGGTTTAGTCCTGGTTTAGTCCTGGTTTAGTCCAGGTTTAGTCCTGGTTTAGAACACGACTCAAGGTGTTTTTATTTGATATTTAGACCAGACCTTCCTCCTTTAGACACTTCTTTGTACGTCACCTCCTTCAGACTTTAGTCGTCGCCTCCTTCACAGTTCAGTCGTCACCTCCTTCAGACTTTAGTCGTCGCCTCCTTCAGACTTTAGTCGTCACCTCCTTCAGACTTTAGTCGTCGCCTCCTTCACAGTTCAGTCGTCACCTCCTTCAGACTTTAGTCGTCGCCTCCTTCAGACTTTAGTCGTCACCTCCTTCAGACTTTAGTCGTCGCCTCCTTCAGACTTTAGTCGTCACCTCCATCACAGTTTAGTCGTCGCCTCCTTCAGAGTTTAGTCGTCGCCTCCTTTAGATTTTAGTCGTCACCTCCTTCACAGTTTAGTCCTCACCTCCTTTAGATTTTATTCGTCACCTCCTTCAGAGTTTAGTCGTCACCTCCTTCAGAGTTTAGTCGTCACCTCCTTCACACTTTAGTCGTCACCTCCTTCAGACTTTAGTCGTCGCCTCCTTCAGAGTTTAGTCGTCGCCTCCTTCAGACTTTAGTCGTCGCCTCCTTCAGACTTTAGTCGTCGCCTCCTTCAGACTTTAGTCGTCACCTCCTTCAGAGTTTAGTCGTCGCCTCCTTCAGAGTTTAGTCGTCGCCTCCTTCAGACTTTAGTCATCACCTCCTTCAGAGTTTATTCGTCATCTCCTTCAGAGTTTAGTCGTCGCCTCCTTCAGAGTTTAGTCGTCACCTCCTTTAGTCGTCGCCTCCTTCAGACTTTAGTCGTCACCTCCTTCAGACTTTAGTCGTCACCTCCTTCAGACTTTAGTCGTCACCTCCTTCAGACTTTAGTCGTCACCTCCTTCAGAGTTTATTCGTCACCTCCTCCAGACTTTAGTCTTCACCTCCTTCAGAGTTTAGTCGTCACCTCCTTCAGACTTTAGTCGTCGCCTCCTTCAGAGTTTAGTCGTCACCTCCTTCAGACTTTAGTCGTCGCCTCCTTCAGACTTTAGTCGTCACCTCCTTCAGACTTTAGTCGTCACCTCCTTCAGACTTTAGTCGTCACCTCCTTCAGACTTTAGTCGTCACCTCCTTCAGACTTTAGTCGTCACCTCCTTCAGACTTTAGTCGTCACCTCCTTCAGAGTTTAGTCGTCACCTCCTTCAGAGTTTAGTCGTCACCTCCTTCAGAGTTTAGTCGTCACCTCCTTCAGACTTTAGTCGTCACCTCCTTCAGACTTTAGTCGTCACCTCCTTCAGACTTTAGTCGTCACCTCCTTCAGACTTTAGTCGTCACCTCCTTCAGACTTTAGTCGTCACCTCCTTCAGACTTTAGTGGTCACCTCCTTCAGAGTTTAGTCGTCACCTCCTTCAGAGTTTAGTCGTCACCTCCTTCAGAGTTTAGTCGTCACCTCCTTCAGACTTTAGTCGTCACCTCCTTCAGACTTTAGTCGTCACCTCCTTCAGAGTTTAGTCGTCACCTCCTTCAGACTTTAGTCGTCACCTCCTTCAGACTTTAGTCGTCACCTCCTTCAGACTTTAGTCGTCACCTCCTTCAGACTTTAGTCGTCACCTCCTTCAGACTTTAGTCGTCACCTCCTTCAGACTTTAGTCGTCGCCTCCTTCAGACTTTAGTCTTCACCTCCTTCAGACTTTAGTCATCACCTCCTTCAGACTTTAGTCATCACCTCCTTCAGACTTTAGTCTTCACCTCCTTCAGACTTTAGTCGTCACCTCCTTCAGACTTTAGTCTTCACCTCCTTCAGACTTTAGTCGTCACCTCCTTCAGACTTTAGTCGTCACCTCCTTCAGACTTTAGTCGTCACCTCCTTCAGACTTTAGTCGTCACCTCCTTCAGACTTTAGTCGTCACCTCCTTCAGACTTTAATCGTCGCCTCCTTCAGACTTTAGTCTTCACCTCCTTCAGACTTTAGTCGTCACCTCCTTCAGAGTTTAGTCGTCACCTCCTTCAGAGTTTAGTCGTCGCCTCCTTCAGACTTTAGTCGTCACCTCCTTCAGAGTTTAGTCGTCACCTCCTTCAGAGTTTAGTTATCACCTCCTTCACAGTTTAGTCGTCACCTCCTTCAGAGTTTAGTCGTCACCTCCTTCAGAGTTTAGTCTTCACCTCCTTCAGACTTTAGTCGTCACCTCCTTCAGACTTTAGTCGTCACCTCCTTCAGAGTTTAGTCGTCACCTCCTTCAGACTTTAGTCGTCACCTCCTTCACAGTTTAGTCGTCGCCTCCTTCAGAGTTTAGTCGTCGCCTCCTTCAGACTTTAGTCGTCGCCTCCTTCAGAGTTTAGTCGTCACCTCCTTCAGACTTTAGTCGTCGCCTCCTTCAGACTTTAGTCGTCACCTCCTTCAGACTTTAGTCGTCACCTCCTTCAGACTTTAGTCGTCACCTCCTTCAGACTTTAGTCGTCACCTCCTTCAGAGTTTAGTCGTCACCTCCTTCAGACTTTAGTCTTCACCTCCTTCAGACTTTAGTCGTCGCCTCCTTCAGACTTTAGTCGTCGCCTCCTTCAGAGTTTAGTCATCGCCTCCTTCAGACTTTAGTCGTCGCCTCCTTCAGACTTTAAGACTTTAGTCGTCACCTCCTTCAGACTTTAGTCTTCACCTCCTTCAGACTTTAGTCGTCACCTCCTTCAGACTTTAGTCTTCACCTCCTTCAGACTTTAGTCGTCACCTCCTTCAGACTTTAGTCTTCACCTCCTTCAGACTTTAGTCGTCACCTCTTTTAGACTTTGTACGTCACCTCCTGCAGACGTCACCTCCTTTAGTCGTCACCTCCTTCAGACTTTAGTCGTCACCTCTTTTAGACTTTGTACGTCACCTCCTTCAGACTTTAGTCATCACCTCCTTCAGACTTTAGTCTTCACCTCCTTCAGACTTTAGTCGTCACCTCCTTCAGACTTTAGTCTTCACCTCCTTCAGACTTTAGTCGTCACCTCCTTCAGACTTTAGTCTTCACCTCCTTCAGACTTTAGTCGTCACCTCCTTCAGACTTTAGTCGTCACCTCTTTTAGACTTTGTACGTCACCTCCTGCAGACGTCACCTCCTTTAGTCGTCACCTCCTTCAGACTTTAGTCTTCACCTCCTTCAGACTTTAGTCGTCACCTCCTTCAGACTTTAGTCTTCACCTCCTTCAGACTTTAGTCGTCACCTCCTTCAGACTTTAGTCGTCACCTCTTTTAGACTTTGTACGTCACCTCCTTCAGACTTTAGTCATCACCTCCTTCAGACTTTAGTCGTCACCTCCTTCAGACTTTAGTCTTCACCTCCTTCAGACTTTAGTCGTCACCTCCTTCAGACTTTAGTCTTCACCTCCTTCAGACTTTAGTCGTCACCTCTTTTAGACTTTGTACGTCACCTCCTGCAGACGTCACCTCCTTTAGTCGTCACCTCCTTCAGACTTTAGTCTTCACCTCCTTCAGACTTTAGTCGTCACCTCCTTCAGACTTTAGTCTTCACCTCCTTCAGACTTTAGTCGTCACCTCTTTTAGACTTTGTACGTCACCTCCTGCAGACGTCACCTCCTTTAGTCGTCACCTCCTTCAGACTTTAGTCTTCACCTCCTTCAGACTTTAGTCTTCACCTCCTTCAGACTTTAGTCATCACCTCCTTCAGACTTTAGTCTTCACCTCCTTCAGACTTTAGTCGTCACCTCCTTCAGACTTTAGTCGTCACCTCTTTTAGACTTTGTACGTCACCTCCTGCAGACGTCACCTCCTTTAGTCGTCACCTCCTTCAGACTTTAGTCGTCACCTCTTTTAGACTTTGTACGTCACCTCCTGCAGACGTCACCTCCTTTAAACGTCACCTCCTTTAGATGTCACCTCCTTTAAACGTCACCTCCTTTAGATGTCACCTCCTTTAGATGTCACCTCCTTTCAATCAATCATATTTTATTTGTGAAGCACTTTCCAACAGCCAGGGGGAGTTCACTGAGGGGAGGGGGGCTTGCTTTTCTGAAGGAGAACCATTTCCACAGAGCGCCTCGAAGGTCGACTCTGTTCACGACGAGAGCTGAGAGCAGCACGATCCACGAGTCAGAGGCAGCGGTGAGGTCTGTGAGTGCCGAGCTCCCCTCACCCAATCCAGACTCAGTGCTGTGTGCCGAGCTCCCCTCACCCTCAGGAGGGCAGACTCAGTGCCGTGTGCCGAGCTCCCCTCACCCTCAGGAGGGCAGACTCGGTGCCGTGTGCCGAGCTCCCCTCACCCTCAGGAGGGCAGACTCGGTGCTGTGTGCCGAGCTCCCCTCACCCTCAGGAGGGCAGACTCGGTGCTGTGTGCCGAGCTCCCCTCACCCTCAGGAGGGCAGACTCAGTGCTGTGTGCGGCTCTAAAACCCACTGAACTTCTGTGCGATGGACGGCAGGTGGAGCTGAAAAGAACGAGTTTCTCCAGGACTTTGGACGATGGGACGAACGCTGGAGGGGTCCAGGTTGAGTTTTGTGGGGAGGGGTCTGACTACAGCGGGTTAAGGGCAGGGGGCGCTGTACCCAACAGGAAACAGTGATTAATAATTAATAAAAGTGAGCAGACAGTGCCTCTAGTGTCAAAGACCAGGTACAGCATCCAATGGACACGCTGTGGGTTTTAACTTTAAGGTCCACGAGTGAAACTGGCTCAAACCCTCAAACAAGACACAGGTCCGAGTCAAAGACGGGGCATCAGGTGGAATCTTGGGGATGGCCTTTCTAACAGTGAAACCTCACAGACATCATTCAGAACAGAAGGAACAGGCTTTATTACAGCGAGTAACAGTGTTGAACAGACACTCGGACGACGGCTGTTGTTTTAGATGAACGTGATCCCAGACCAGACCTGGACCAGGACCAAACATCGGCCCCTGCCCCCTGACCCCGGTCCCCATGATTTAACTACAAAAAACATAAATATATATGAACTAAACCAGGTCTAAACCAGGACTAAACATGGACTAAACCAGGTCTAAACATGGTCTAAACCAGGACTAAACCAGGTCTAAACATGGACTAAACCAGGACTAAACCAGGACTAAACCAGGTCTAAACACGGACTAAACCAGGACTAAACCAGGTCTAAACCAGGACTAAACCAGGTCTAAACACGGACTAAACCAGGACTAAACCAGGTCTAAACACGGACTAAACCAGGACTAAACCAGGTCTAAACCAGGACTAAACCAGGTCAAAACATGGACTAAACCAGGACTAAACCAGGTCTAAACATGGACTAAACCAGGTCTAAACCAGGACTAAACCAGGTCTAAACACGGACTAAACCAGGACTAAACCAGGTCTAAACACGGACTAAACCAGGACTAAACCAGGACTAAACCAGGTCTAAACCAGGACTAAACATGGACTAAACCAGGTCTAAACATGGACTAAACCAGGTCTAAACATGGACTAAACCAGGACTAAACCAGGTCTAAACCAGGACTAAACATGGACTAAACCAGGTCTAAACATGGACTGAACCAGGTCTAAATCAGGACTAAACCAGGTCTAAACCAGGTCTAAACCAGGACTAAACCAGGACTAAACCAGGTCTAAACCAGGACTAAACCAGGACTAAATCAGGTCTAAACATGGACTAAACCAGGTCTAAACCAGGACTAAACCAGGTCTAAATCAGGTCTAAACATGGACTAAACCAGGTCTAAACCAGGACTAAACCAGGTCTAAACACAGACTAAACCAGGACTAAACCAGGTCTAAACCAGGACTAAACCAGGTCTAAACATGGACTAAACCAGGACTAAACATGGTCTAAACCAGGACTAAACATGGACTAAATCAGGTCTAAACATGGACTAAACCAGGTCTAAACCAGGACTAAACCAGGTCTAAACACGGACTAAACCAGGACCAAACCAGGTCTAACCCTGGCCCAGGTCTGCAGGTCGCTGATTGCTTTCGTTCCTGTCACTCGTTGATTTCCTGACGTCTCTGTTTCCATAAATATCCAGAATGTAATCAGATCTGTGACCGTCAGCCTCGTGCACGCCCCTGTCCTCGTGCACGCTCCTGTCCTCGTGCACACTCCTATCCTCGTGCACGCTCCTGTCCTCGTGCACGCTCCTGATGTCCTCGTGCACGCTCCTGTCCTCGTGCACGCTCCTGTCCTCGTGCACGCTCCTGTCCTCGTGCACGCTCCTGTCCTCGTGCACGCTCCTGATGTCCTCGTGCACGCTCCTGTCCTCGTGCACACTCCTGATGTCCTCGTGGATGCTCTTGATGTCCACGTGCGCGCTCCTGTCCTCGTGCACGCTCCTGATGTCCTCGTGCACGCTCCTGAAGTCCTCGTGCACGCTCCTGTCCTCGTGCACGCTCCTGATGTCCTCGTGCACGCTCCTGTCCTCGTGCACGCTCCTGTCCTCGTGCGCTCCTGTCCTCGTGCACACACCTGATGTCCTCGTGCACGCTCCTGTCCTCGTGCACGCTCCTGATGTCCTCGTGCACGCTCCTGTCCTCGTGCACGCTCCTGTCCTCGTGCACGCTCCTGTCCTCGTGCACACTCCTGATGTCCTCGTGCACGCTCCTGTACTCGTGCACGCTCCTGTCCTCGTGCACGCTCCTGTCCTCGTGCACACTCCTGATGTCCTCGTGCACACTCCTGATGTCCTCGTGCACACTCCTGATGTCCTCGTGCATGCTCTTGATGTCCACGTGCGCGCTCCTGTCCTCGTGCACGCTCCTGTCCTCGTGCACGCTCCTGATGTCCTCGTGCACGCTCCTGAAGTCCTCGTGCACGCTCCTGTCCTCGTGCACTCTCCTGATGTCCTCGTGCACACTCCTGATGTCCTCGTGCACGCTCCTGATGTCCTCGTGCATGCTCTTGATGTCCACGTGCGCGCTCCTGTCCTCGTGCACACTCCTGAAGTCCTCGTGCACGCTCCTGAAGTCCTCGTGCACGCTCCTGATGTCCTCGTGCACACTCCTGATGTCCTCGTGCACACTCCTGATGTCCTCGTGCACGCTCCTGTCCTCGTGCACGCTCCTGTCCTCGTGCACGCTCCTGTCCTCGTGCACACTCCTGATGTCCTCGTGCACGCTCCTGTCCTCGTGCACTCTCCTGATGTCCTCGTGCACACTCCTGATGTCCTCGTGCACACTCCTGATGTCCACGTGCACACTCCTGATGTCCTCGTGCATGCTCTTGATGTCCACGTGCGCGCTCCTGTCCTCGTGCACGCTCCTGATGTCCTCGTGCACGCTCCTGAAGTCCTCGTGCACGCTCCTGAAGTCCTCGTGCACGCTCCTGTCCTCGTGCACGCTCCTGATGTCCTCGTGCACACTCCTGGTGTCCTCGTGCACGCTCCTGATGTCCTCGTGCACGCTCCTGATGTCCTCGTGCACACTCCTAATGTCCTCGTGCACACTCCTAATGTCCACGTGCACACTCTTGTCCTTGTGCACACTCCTGATGTCCTCGTGCATGCTCCTGATGTCCTCGTGCACGCTCCTGATGTCCTCGTGCACGCTCCTGATGTCCTCGTGCACACTCCTGATGTCCTCGTGCACGCTCCTGATGTCCTCGTGCACGCTCCTGATGTCCTCGTGCACACTCCTAATGTCCTCGTGCACACTCCTAATGTCCACGTGCACACTCTTGTCCTTGTGCACACTCCTGATGTCCTCGTGCACGCTCCTGATGTCCTCGTGCACGCTCCTGATGTCCTCGTGCACGCTCCTGATGTCCTCGTGCACGCTCCTGATGTCCTCGTGCACGCTCCTGATGTCCTCGTGCACGCTCCTGATGTCCTCGTGCACGCTCCTGATGTCCACATGCACGCTCCTGATGTCCACATGCACATTCCTGTCCATGTGCACACTCTCGAAAAAAGGTCTAAACCAGGACTAAAACAGGTCTAAACCAGGACTAGACCACTTGTAAGTGTGTATATGTGCGTCTGTGTGTACAGTGTGTGTGTGTATGTGTGTGTGTGTGTATGTGTGTACAGTGTGTGTGTGTGTGTGTGTGTGTACAGTGTGTGTGTGTCTGTGTGTACAGTGTGTGTGTGTACAGTGTGTGTGTGTTTTGTCCCTCCTCAGCTCCTGTACCTCTGCAGATGACAGTCTGATAAGCTTTAATCTGCTTAATGTCATTTGTGATGAATCTGTCACATCAGAGAGAACACACACGTCTCCATGACAACCGCATCCAACACCTGCACCGCGGCACAGACCTGGACCTGGACCTGGCCCTGGCCCTGGCCCTGGCCCTGGCCCCGGACCCGGACCCGGACCCGGACCCGGACCCGGCCCCGGCCCCGGCCCTGGACCTGGCCCTGGACCTGGACCTGGACCTGGACCTGGACCTGGACCTGGCCCTGCACCGCCGGCACAGACCTGGACCTGGACCTGGACCCGGACCTGGACCCGGACTGGACCTGGACCTGGACCTGGACCTGGACCTGGACCTGGACCTGGACCTGGACCTGGACCTGGACCCGGACCTGGACCTGGCCCTGGACCTGGACCAGACTCAAACCAGGTCCAGCCTCAGGGCAAACTATGGAGATTCAGAATGTCTTAGACAGTATTTAATTCCATTTAGACCCTCGTACAGCTTACGCCGTGCGTGTTCTTTGTTGTTCCAAGAGTTAAAAAAGAAATCTATTCGCTCTGGAACTTCTTTCACTTTGTTTAAGAACAGCCTCCTTCATGTAATTGCTTTTGACCTGCCTTTTTATTTGTGGATGTTTCAATTTTTATTTTATTATTAAGAGTTTACAGTAAGTGTGTGTATGTGTGAGTGTGTATATGTGTGTGTATGTGTGTGTGTGTTATTGTCATTTTTGTCTAGTATTTTAAGTCTCTATGTACAGTTTATTTATTCTGTCTGCTCTACTGTATCCATTTTGTTGTTGTTGTAATCTTGAGGACCTCCTTGAAAACAAGACGGTTCATCTCAAGGGGCTTATCCTCCTAATAAATAAATTGTAAATTGTAATGTGTTTGTAATGTGACTCTTTTGACAGCGTGACTCGGCACACGACGGGAAAACCACCGAAAACGCCAGACATTCCAGGTAAAGAAAAGGACGACTAAACATTTGTGCAGGTCACTACCGTCTGGTCTCCTCACATTTACTGCTGTGTGTCCTGTGAGTTCAGATGAATGAGGGAAGAACCTTCTGTAGAATCGTGTGAATCCTACAAAAAATGTCTGTTCTTTTTTACTGTAGTTCTGTTGTAAACTTTTAAAAACGCCACTTTTTGAGCGAACGATCAGCTCGAGGGAGATGGTTTTATTTACTTCAAACAGTATTTACAACTGACAATAAGAACTAAAACAAATGGAAAACAGACCAAGCTCAGTTGATTTTTTGATCTTTCCTGGTGCCATGAATTCACAAGATCTTAGTCTTAAGGCGTTAGGTTTTGTCGGTTTTTGAAAAGCGCTTCAGTTCAATGAATCTTCAGAAAGATTTAGTCTTTGTTTCCTTTGTCCACAGCTTTGGAGCAAAACATGGACGAGGAATCTGCAAAACCAGGACTGAACCAGGACTAAACCAGGACTAAACAAGGACCAAACCAGGACCTAAACCGGGACCGAACAAGGACCAAACAAGGACCAAACCAGGACCGAACAAGGACCGAACCAGGACCGAACCAGGACTAAACCGGGACCAAACAAGGACTAAACAAGGACCAAACCAGGACCAAACCAGGACCTAAACCGGACCAAATTAGGACCAAACCAGGACCAAACAAGGACCAAACCAGGACCAAACCAGGACCAAACCAGGACCAAATTAGGACCAAACCAGGACCAAACCAGACTGAATCAGAACTAAGCCAGGACCAAACCAGGACAAAGCCAGGACCAAACTAGGACCAAACAGGACCAAATTAGGACCAAACCAGGACCAAACTAGGACCAAACCAGGACCAAACAAGGACCAAACCAGGACCTAAACCGGACCAAATTAGGACCAAACCAGGACCAA